>BTHU01000009.1:4195599-4583099 GCA_036184795.1 Tokudaia tokunoshimensis
AAGCAATCCCACTAAAATCAGGGACAAGACAAGGATGCCCACTCTCCCCATATCTATTCAATATAGGACTCCAAGATCTAACTAGAGCAATAAGACAACAAAAGGTGATCAAGGAGATACAAATTGGGAAGGAGGAAATCAAGATCCCACTATTTGCAGATGATATGATAGTATTCATAAGTCATTCCACAAATTCTACCAGAGAACTTCTACAGCTGATAAATAACTTCAGTAAAGTGGCTGAATATAAAATTAACTCAAACAAATCCTTTATGCAAATGATAAATGGGTTGAGAAGGAAAATAGGGAAACAGCACCCTATACAACAGTCACAAATAATATAAAATATCTCGGAGTAACTCTAACCAAACAAGTGAAAGATCTGTATGACAAGAACTTCCTAGTCTCTCAAGAAAGAAATCAAAGAAAACCTTGGAAAATGGAGAGATTTCCCATGCTCATGGATTGGTAGGATTAACATAGTAAAAATGGCCATCTTACCAAAAGCAATCTACAGATTCAATTCAATGCCCATCAAAAATCTAACACAATTCTTCAAAGACATGGAAAGAGCAATTTTCAATTTTCATCTGGAAAAACAAAACAAACAAGGCTTGCGAAAACAATTCTTTTTGTATTAGATATTTTCCTTATTTACATTTCAAATGTTTTTCCCTTTCCTGTTTTCCCCTCCAAAAACCCCCTATCCCATATCCCCTCCCCCTGCTCACTAACCCACCCACTCCAGCTTCCCTGTCCTGGCATTCCCCTATACTGGGGCACTGAGCCTTCTCAGAACCAAGACCTGAAGAGGAACCCCCATGCTGCGACTCAGGAAAGGTGACAGCCCAAAACACTCACGAGAAAAGGTCTTGATGCAACAGCAAGAGGACTTTAATTCCAAGCGCACTGGGGTCCACAGTCATATGCCACACAGGACCCCAAGTGCAGAATCAGGGCAGCTTTTATAGGGTTACAACAAAGCCCACGCCTCGCAAGCCAGTCATTTCATGGCATTAAGAGCCTGCGCCGTGAGGGCCAATTGATTTGTACCATTCTACAGTTTCTAGGCCAATCATTTTAAAACATCTAAGCCCGCACTTCGTGAACCAATCAGTTTCCTATAGTCTCGGAGGTTCACATTTGCACGGGCTCCTGAGTGGAGGTGACAAATTGCAATTTAGATAGGACGGGAGGTTTCAGTGTGTTATCTTCCCTCTATGGTGCCAGCAGTTTACTGAAGCCAGATAAGCGGTTGGTCAGCTCATTTCCTGTTATCTTACTAGGCCACGATCACATATTCAAAGGCCTGTCTTATGCCCTTTCCCCTAGTTCTATACAGAAAGCAGTCTCTGGAATAGCAAGAAGTGTGACCTTTTACCCATTTCACTGGCAGAGAGCAGGGTCTGGAATTTGAGGTATTTAGGGCTACTTAGGAGTGAGAAGGTATTTCTAAACTTCTGACTTATTGGGGCCATTGGAGGGTTAGGCTGCATTTTCCGTCCCCTCAGGCCCTCTCTTCCCTTTATGTCCAACAAGGCCATCCTCTGCTACATCTGCAGCTGGAGCCATGGGTTCCTCCATGTGTACTCTTTGGTTGGTGGATTAGTCCTTGGGAAGGAGTGAAAACAATTGTTAACAATAAAAGATCTCTTGGGGGAAAAATCTCCAACTTTAAGTATTTACAACTTCCTTTTTGACCTCCAAGATAGGTTTAAGGCAACACTATATTTTCTAAAATACAAATACAAGAAACCAAAGAACCAATAGTGGACTGCTGAAGTGCTTTACTGTAGGTTAAATGCACCATATGCTGTAAGAGAGCCATACTGGGGTGTCTTGTCACCTAGCAGCAACTCAACATTGACCAAGGTGAAGCCAGAGAGCTGGAATTCCTGTGCTAGCCATAATCCTGCTCCACCTAGGGTGGAGTTAAGGTGAAGTTCATTGTTCCTCCAGTTTAATGAATTCCTGAATTAAGCAGGTGACCCACCCAGCTGCTTGAGCAGTGGTAGCAATGGAACATACCCTGGAATTTGGGGGAAGGGTCTTGCCTGAAACCTTAAATCCTCGGTCCCCCAATAAACCACTGAAAATTCATACTGCAAAGTGAAATTTCAAATGCCTCTGACTTATTCCACTGCCAACTTACTTATACATTTTAATTATAATAGTAAAACTTAGTATGCAGCAAAATGTTTCCATCAATAGATTTTTTTTTTTCTTTGCCTACACTTTTTTTTTTTTTTAATTTTATTTTATTTTTTTAATTTACATTCCAAATCACTTCCCCTTTCCCGTTTCCTCCCTCCCCGAAAGTCCCATAAGCCCCCTTCCCTCCCTCTTTTCTCCGTTCAACCCCCTCTCATTACTCTGTCCTGGCGTTCCCCTACATCCAGTCTTTCCAGGACCAGGGGTCTCTCCTTCCATCTTTTTAGAAATCTATTGATATGCTGATTGTGTCTAGGGTATTCTGAGATTCTGGGTCAATATCCCCTTATCAGTGACTTCATACCATGTGTGATCTTTTGTGATTGGGTTACCTCACTAAGGATGATATTTTCAAGTTCTGACCATTTGCCTAGGAATTTCGTGAATTCATTGTTTTTAATTGCAGAGTAGTATTCCATTGTGTAAATATACCACATCTTCTGAATCCATTCCTCCGTTGAGGGACATCTGGGTTCTTTCCAGCTTCTGGCTATTATAAATAAGGCTGCTATGAATATAGTGGAGCATGTGTCCTTATTGCATGCAGGTAAAGTCTCTGGGTATATGCCCAGGAGTGGTATAGCCGGATCCTCCGGAAGTGTCATGCCCAGTTTTCTGAGGAGCCGCCAGACTGCTTTCCAGAGTGGTTGTACCAGCCTGCAATTCCACCAGCAGTGGAGGAGTGTTCCTCTTTCTCCACATCCTCGCCAACAACTGCTGTCTCCTGTGTTTTTGATCTTAGCCATCCTGACTGGTGTGAGATGGAATCTCAGGGTTGTTTTGATTTGCGTTTCCCTAATGACTAAGGATGATGAACATCTCTTTAGGTGCTTCTCAGCCATTAGATATTCTTCAGGTGAGAACTCTTTGTGGAGCTCTGTACCCCATTTTTTAATAGGGTTACTTGCCTCTCTGGAGTTTAACTTCTTGAGTTCTTTGTATATCTTGGATATTAGCCCTCTGTCGGATGTAAGGTTGGTAAAGATCATTTCCCAGTTAGTTGGTTGCCGCTTTGTCTTTTTGACGGTGTCTTTTGCCTTGCAAAAACTTTGTAATTTAATGAGGTCCCATTTGTCTATTCTTGATCTTAGAGTATAAGCTATTGGAGTTCTGTTCAGGAAATTCTCCCCTGTGCCCATATGTTCAAGGTTCTTCCCTAGTTTCCCTTCTATTAGTTTCAGTGTGTCTGGTTTTATGTGGAGATCTTTGATCCACTTAGAATTGAGCTTAGTGCAAGGAGATAAGGATGGGTCAATTTGCATTCTTCTGCATGTTGACCTCCAGCTGAGCCAGCACCATTTGTTGAAAAGGCTATCTTTTTTCCACTGGATGGTTTTAGCTCCTTTGTCAAAGATCAAGTGACCATAGGAGTGTGGATTCATTTCTGGGTCTTCAATTCTGTTCCATTGATCTACATGTCTGTTACTGTACCAATACCATGCAGTTTTTAACACTATTGCTCTGTAGTACAGCTTGAGGTCCGGGATACTGATTCCCCCAGAGGTTCTTTTACTCTTGAGAATAGTTTTAGCTATTCTGGGTTTTCTGTTATTCCAGATGAATTTTTGAATTGCTCTTTCTAACTCTATGAAGAATTGAGTTGGGATTTTGATGGGGATTGCATTGAATCTGTGTATTACTTTTGGTAAGATGCTCATTTTTACTATATTAATCCTGCCAATCCATGAGCATGACAGATTTTTCCATCTTCCGAGGTCTTCTTCAATTTCTTTCTTCAGAGACTTGAAGTTCTTGTCATACAGATCTTTCACTTGTTTGGTTAGCGTCACGCCAAGATACTTAATATGGTTTGTGGCTATCGTAAAGGGTATTATTTCTCTTACTTCTTTCTCAGCCTGCTTATCCTTTGAGTATAGGAAGGCTTCTGACTTGCTTGAGTTGATTTTATATCCGGCCACTTTGCTGAAGTCGTTTATCAGCTGTAGGAGTTCTCTGGTGGAGTTCTTTGGGTCGCTTATGTATACTATCATATCGTCTGCAAATAGTGATAGTTTGACTTCTTCCTTTCCAATTTGTATCCCTTTGACCTCTTTTTCTTGTCTAATTGCTCTAGCTAGAACTTCAAGTACTATATTGAAAAGATATGGAGAGAGAGGGCAGCCTTGTCTAGTCCCTGATTTTAGTGGGATTGCTTCAAGTTTCTCTCCGTTTAGATTGATGCTGGCTACTGGTTTGCTGTAAATTGCTTTTACTATGTTTAGATATGGGCCTTGAATTCCTGATCTTTCCAAGACCTTTAGCATGAAAGGATGCTGAATTTTGTCAAATGCTCTCTCAGCATCTAATGAGATGACCATGTGGTTTTTTTCTTTGAGATTGTTTATGTAGTGGATTACATTGATGGATTTCCTTATATTGAACCATCCCTGCATCCCTGGGATGAAGCCTACTTGATCGTGGTGAATGATCGTTTTGATGTGTTCTTGGATTCGGTTGGCAAGAATTTTATTGAGTATTTTTGCATCGATATTCATAAGAGAGATTGGCCTGAGATTCTCTTTCTTTGTCGGATCTTTGTGTGCTTTTGGTATTAGTGTAATTGTGGCTTCATAGAACGAGTTGGGTAGTGTTCCTTCTGTTTCTATTTTGTGGAACAGTTTGAAGAGTATTGGTGTTAGGTCTTCTTTGAAGGTCTGATAGAATTCTGCACTAAAACCATCTGGACCTGTGCTTTTTTTGGTTGGAAGACTTCCAATGACAACTTCTATTTCTTCAGGGGTTATAGGACGGTGTAGATGGTCCAATAGATTATTTTTAAGGGACCAGAAACCTGCTTCATTCATGTTCCACTAAAATAGAACACAAAACAGACCTGAACTGTTAAACTGTTTAGTTCATTTAGCATTTAAAAAGGACACATGCTCCACTATGTTCATTGCAGCCATATTTATAATAGCCAGAAACTAGAAACAACCCAGATATCCCTCAACAGAGGAAAGGATACAGAAAATGTGGTACATTTACACTCAGATATTAAAAACAATGACTTCACAAAATTCACAGGCAAATGGATGGATCTAGAAAATATCATCCTGAGTCAGGTAACTCAGTTACAAAAGAACACACATAGTATGCACTCACTGATAAGTAGATATTAGGCAAAGAGCATGGAATACTTTATGGACCACATGAAGCTCAAGAGGAAGGAAGACCAAAGAGTGGATGCTTCAGTCCTACTTAGAAGGGAGAACAGTATAATCAAGGGAAGTAGAGGGTGGGAGAGACTTGGGAGGAAGAGAGGGGAGGGAGGGGAAAAAGAGGGGCAGAATCAGGTATGGGAGGAGATGGAAGAGATGAACAGATGGTCAGGAACTTGAACAGAGGTGTGTAGCAATGGGGGATGAGGAACTAGAGGTAGCAACCAGAAAGTCCCAGATGCCAGGAAAGCTAAAGCCTCCCGGGACCCCCATTGGGATGACATTAGCTGAAATACCCCACAAAGGGGAGGGAGAACCTGTTGAGACCATATCCAGAGGTTAGGTACGGCCCCCAAGTTGAGGGATGGGGCCACCTACCCATCTCCAATATTTTAATCCAGAATTGCGTCTGTCTAAAGGAAATACAGGGACAAAGAGTAGAGCAGAGATTGAAGGAAGAGACTGTCCCACCTGGGGATCCATCCCACATGCAGACACCAAACCCAGACACTATTGCTGATGCAAAGAAGTGCTTGCTGACAGGAGCCTGATACAGCTGTCTCCTGAGAGGCTCTGCCAGATCCTGACCAATGTTCACAGTCAACCATCAGGCTGAGCACAGGGACCCCAATGGAGGAGCTAGGGGAAAGACTGAAGGAGTTGAAGGGGCCTCATCTGACACCAATATGAGTGGAGACCCTTGGTCCTGTGAAGGCTTGATGCCACACTGTAGAGGAATGTTAGGGCTGTGAAGCAGGAGTGGGTGGGTGGATGGGGGAGCACCCTTATAGAAGTAGGGTAAGGGGGGATGGGATAGGGGATTTGGAGAGGGGAAATCAGGAAAAGGAATAACATTTGAAATGTAAAGAAATAAAATATCCAATTAAAAAATTCAGTGTACATAAATAGGCATTTAAATATATATACTCAAAGTGAACAAATTATAGAATGATTTGGTTTTTTCAGAGAAAGGGTGTGCATGTGGATGTGAGTGTTTAAAAAAAACCCTGAAGACTATGAAACATAATTTAAAGTCCTAGAAAGGTTTATTTTAGAAACACAAAAGAGCAAACACACCTTAAATATTGGCCTATAAAGAAGAAACAACTTTTACAAGTATATAGATGCACATTTGAATGAATATTCTTACCATGATTTTCAGATCTAGAGCACTCAGAGGAAAGAACATTTTGATTTGAAAAAAATAGTTAAATTAACTTTCTGCATATACAATATAAATAAATATTTGAAGAACAAATTTGTTTTTTAAAAATTAGTGAAAGCATTTTATACTGAACAAAACTACTTCATTTTAGTATTGTATCTGAGTTAAATCCTGAGCCCATATTTTAGACCCATAGATGTTTTTGAAGTGCTATGAAAATTTGCTCTCAGTGAACAATTGAAATTAATATTTTTTTCATAAACTATGGATATACTAAGTGACGAAGCATGTTGCATGTTTAGAAATCTGACTCAGACTTTCTGGTATCATGACACCTCTGTGATTGACTGAGACATCATTTTCAGTGTCACCAATAAGGCCTCAGTATGCACTCCAGGACATACATTTAGATTCTCAGGTAGTTCTTTAAGAACAGTTGGGAGCTTCTTTAATGTCTTTATATTCCTAGCATAAACATCCAGTAACCAGTCAGCATGTGCATTGCTGGGTTCTGCATCACTATTGCATGCCATTAGCAACTCATTTAGATGACCTAACCCTTTGAAAGCTAGGATGAATTCTGAGGATAAATCAAATATTGAACAAAAATTAATCAACATCCTACTAAGTAAAAATGAACCAAATTCAAGCTGTTGGTGATAAAAAAGTTTCTGTGTCTTAGCATGAAAGTTGTCTACTGTATCATCTATATTTGTAATGGCAAATAGTTCTTCCTTGTCCTTAGGGGACAGCACATAATCCAAGGGCAACTCCCCCTTAGAGTTCCTCTGTTGTAAAAGTTCCGGACCTGTGAAAAAGAAAATGTAAAATGTTAATAGTAAAACACTTTTATTTTGCCAGGTTAGCTGTTGCTTTCTTCCCCTATCCCAGTAAAATAAAAGCCTTCCAGGACTCTGTTTATCATCATACTTGCTACTGATTAGCTGCCTACATATATTGTAACTGCCCATACAGACCAATAAAGGTGTGCTTACAAAATGAAAATTCTAGTCAACTGACTAATGAATTCTGCTAAAAGTCTATATGATAAGTGAAAACAGCTTTTAAAACCTTCCCTGTTGCCATTTAAGAACAAGAATTTCAGTACTCTCAGAAGAAATTAATAAAATGCATTAATCAGAAGCTTAGAAAAAAAGAAAAAAAATCCTCTCTTTTCTATTACTGACTAACCACCTGGCAATGTGAAAACTATAATGACCCTGCAATAGGGTCTGCAAAGATACAGTACAATGTTCATTTTATTCTTCTAATGTTTACTGTCCACAAAGGCAAGAGAGTCTTAAAAACTTCAAAGTTAATTTTTTAAATCAAATTCAATACTTGATCTATCAAACCCAAACCCAAACCAAACCAAAACTGAAAAAGCCTGCCTATAGTCAGAGTTAGTACTTGCAAAGTACTGAAATGCTCAGGACTCAAGTTTATCCTCTGTGTATTAGAGGATAACAGAAGTGCAAAGCAACCATCCATAATAAGGTATAGGAGTGCTATTTACTCTTGTCAATCACAGCTAGTAGTCCTTTATGCAGTCACTCATAAAAATGTAAGCAGCAATAGGAAAACATAGTAAGAGACATTATAACATACTGTACCATCAGAAAGAATAGATTATTAAGTGATAATACTCTTAATGATGATTATAACCACACATATAAAGGCTACAAGACTGATATATAATTTGTGCGGAAAAAGAATTCCAAATGAAAATTGTATTATCTATCATTTTGTTAACATCTCGAAACAAAAGGAAAATATTTTAAAATATTTCTGTTTGGAAGACAACATAAGTACCTGAAGTAAACAAGTTTTAGCAATATATACTCTTGAAATTATTGCTTGCAAGACTGAAAGTCTTTTAAGACTGAAAGTTTAAAAATTAACAGATTATAAAGGTGCCATAGTGATAACGTAAAACCATATAAAGATTCAAACCCAGAATCTGATTAGATAAGTCAACAAATAAAGAACCTAATACAAACAAAAAACAAAAACAACACAGATGTAATTTAGCCAATGGACCTTGACAAACCTAAGTACCAGTGAGTTTTGTCTCTTAGATCAGAGACTAACCCACACACTACTCTGTTAGCTAAATCACCATAGCTGATCTTATATTACACTATGCTAATCAGCTGGATTCCATTAAACAATACTTCCTATATCATTTACATCATTTGATACAGAAATGAATATTGGCTTACATGTCAGAATAAATCTTTTGAGGAGAAAAAACCCAGAATATTTAATAGAAAAAACATTGGGTTTATAAAACTAATAGTATTCAAAAGACAAGGGAGAAGAACTAAAAATATATTAATTATGGTACAGTGTTGGTAAAACAGGCACATTTAGGCCTTTAGGGGGCAGGAGAAGACTATAAATAACCAAGTTTCTCAAGCCATCATGCTTTCTTAGATATTCACTGGAAAAAAAAGACACATCGAGAATATGCCTTTTGTTTTTATGCAGAATGAAATGCATTATTAATAGCATAAAACACATCAAATTCTAAGTTAAAATTAATACAAGCAAAATCAACAGATTCATACAAATGTTTATATTTTTCATATTATCAGGGTTTCTTTTTTAAAACACACATTAGCTTGAATATTTTGAAGCAAAATTTTGTAAAAACTCAGATGCAGAAATGTTGCTAAATAGGGCACTGCTGAAGATAAAAATGAAAGAATCAGAAAAAGCAGTAGATAGGTATGGAGCTTAAGTTATCATCCTCACAAAAGCCTTGTACTGTACTTAACACCACCGCAAAATCCAACTTCATCTTAGTTGATGGCAAATATGAATGATAATATCTTAGGCTATCTTTTCCATACTCTATAAAGGAATGTCTTATAAAGATAATATTAGCTTAGCCAGTTATATACATACACACTATATACATATGTAATAAAAAAGAATGGAAAACCAACATAGTCACAAGAAACACTGAATCCACTTATTAAGCTTTAAGAAGTTATCAGTTCACAACGATATCATATACATTAAGTTAAAGGAATATTTAAAACCAACACCTTCAACTGCAAAAATATACTTTCATACATGAATTGTGGGTTTTAACAGTATGTATCCATATTATAAAATGGTTCTTACAACAACTAATACAAGGTGGTATACTTTAGGAGACTTTTTGTCTTTACTTTTGCCTTATATTTTATATAAAATAAAAACATCTTTCCTTATAGAATTTTAAATATAAAATGTTATCTGCCTCCAAGGGATTCATCAAAAACCTAGATAATTTATCAAAACCCATTTAACCCAAACACACTCACCCCCATGCTGTAGGAGCAGCTTGCCAATTTCTACATGTCCATTTGACAGTGCATCATGCAAAGGAGTCACCCCATCCACCTGAGTGAGCAGATCTACCTCTGGACAACGTTGCAAAATTTCCTGGACACACTCCGTGTTGCCATAGTTACAGGCTTCATGCAAAGGCGTCCAGCCAGCATTGTCTAAATTAGAAATCAAGGCAAATTTTAAAACAGCAGAAGAAGTACTGTTGGTTGCAAAGTATTGATTGATGGTCTACAAGTCCCATCTATTACTCTGTAGGAGCTTCATATATGAAAAACAGCATTGGTGAAAATCATATTTCTACTTAAAAATGAAAACAAATAAAAAGCAGTTTTAAAACACTAACTTTGGAATATGACCAGAAAATTGCTTCTAAAGTATTTTATATTATTAGCTCTAAATTATCACATAGTGAATTATTTTAGTTTGGCTAGTAACTATTTTTAAAATATTTTTAGTAAATTTACTTATATAATTTTTCTTGATATAAAACTATTTTTTATAACAAAGTGTAAGAGGCTGAATGAGAGCACAAAGACTTAGAGAACTTACCTTTAACATTGATGTCTATTCCTGGCAAAGAGAGAAGAATAATCAATTTTTCCACTTGGTTTTTCATGCAAACTCTATGCAGAGCTGTTTCCCCTGACATAAAAAAATTAGTAGATTATTCCAGAGAAGACAAGATATCAACTAAAGAAAATAACAAAGGCATGAACTAGAAAGTCTGGACCCATGCCAGACTGGTTTAAACATCTCTTGAATTAAAAAAAAGAAAATGAAAAAGAGGTGGGGTGGGAAGAACCCCAGCAATCCAGAGCTTCTGTTCTGTCAGCATTTCAGCAATGAATTCTACAACGAAGGCTTTAACACAGGCATTGTCTCTCCCTGCTCAAGGTTTAAAGCTTCAATTTTGCTAAAAAACTCCCAAATGATCAGAGAACACGAAAAATACTTGGTTTTGGAGCAATAAAAGTTTTAAAGTGCAACTGCCCTCTCTTAAATTTATTCATGAATATATGCTAAAATGTACAGCTCTTTCTTATACAGCATTTATAGCTTAATTCAAATGAATGTTTCTGGCTAAGCACGAGTTCCTCTACATACTCAAGTATAATTCAGAACTTCAAATCCATTAACAGATGGTTTGCTGCTTCTCAATAGGCTGTCTGGCTTGGCTACAGCTGCACGGACGGAGAAATGGAAGAATCTTAATATAAACACCACACACACACACACACACACACACACACACACACACACACACACACAGAGAGAAAAAAGTCCCTAAGTACCATTTAAAGCTGAACAACAGCAGTACATAGAATTGCAGTTTTTACTGGTGGAAGGCAATAAGATGCTGCTGGTTAAAATTATCCATTCCCAACTGCTCCTTGAACTAAGATTAATAAAATATGTCATAATTTGACATTAAGGAAAATGGCTAAATACTTATCAGTGACTACATAGGAAACAAAATGAATCATGGGCATTATTTGTTTCTGTTATACAAAATACTGAGTAGCACATTTTTATACTGCTCAGTTTTACAGAGTATTTTTGCAACTTCTACTGAACATTTCTTCTACATGCAGTCTTTTCAAGTTTTTTCCCATTTCTCAATTTTCTTCCTCTCCCAACTCCTGCTGTTCAGCCTAAAGTCATTCATATTCATTTTACTTCTGAACAATAAAACAAAGAAAAGAGACACTGATCTTTGAAGTGAACATTTGAATTTTCATCTAATAGTCTTCATGTTTTGAGCTACATGGGCTCAGTATATAAATGTCTATCTCATGGAACAAGTATAAAAGTTTTGTTGTCACTATTTACATGAGCTAATCTACAGCATGAGTTAATACATATGATATAGTCTATAAACAGAATGACTTATAAATCTAGCAAATTCATTTATCCAAGTAGAGCTCCCTTGTAGATAACATATTTTCAGGTTACAAAGACCTGTAAAAGGGGCACGAGAGAAAATTATTACAGCACTATTATTGTAATACCATCCAATAGGTACTTAGGCTGCAGTACAGTCAGAACAGAAAGCCAAACACATTTCAGTCTGGGCTCAGTGCCTAGAAGAAAGGAGCCCATATGCTTAACACAGCTAAGTAATATAGTTTATGCCTCATTCTTTGTTCACAAAATGTCTATGACTGAAAAGAGATGAAGAATGAATTATACTTTCAAATCAGAAGACACTGATTCTAAGCAGCACAGGTTAATGTGGAATTGCAAAGTAAGGAGGGCAAGTCTGGAATGAGCTCAGGGAGCATCACACATCACTCTAGAAAGGCAGGGTAAGAAAGGGAGGAGTATTCTATTATATCAGCTACTAAATGACCACTTCTTCTGTATACATGAGAGTTCAAGAAAATATTACATTATCCATTAAAGTATTTCCTGGACTTAGTCCAATATTTAAGTTCAAATATTCATTAGGGCAAATGTGTGAGATTTTCAAGTACTGACTACAAATATGAAAAGTTCTTAGTATAAGTTAATTCAGATACTTGGGGTACCTTTCAGATTAGTTTTATGAAAATTCATTTTTGTAACCAAAGAGGGACAATTCTCCTTGGAACATGACAATTCTTCTGACTTCTTTTTCAATTTTTTCAATGATGAGGAACATTTAGCACAGTTTAACTCTCTGAAAAGAAAGAAAACCAGTAAGTCATGCCAGCATACATAAGATAGTATTTTTCTTCCTTTAAAATATATCCTGCTTTGAACTTAAACCCACTTACTCATTCAATCATACTGCTTTCCAATTTTTAAAATGATGTCAAGTATACCAGAACAAATTTTGATGAATTAATTTTTACTTTATTAGTCAATATCTCCAACTGATCAGTAACAAGGCAATGAGTATAGAATGTTGGGCAAGGAGGAAATCCAGTAAATCAGATTTTGTAGAGGAAATAAAGCCGAAAGGTACATAAGAGTGCAGGCCTCCAGATTTCCCACTCAAGAAGTCTCTCATTTTGAGAAAGTATAGCATCTCAAAAGCATCTAAAACCTTATTTATATTATCTATAAAAAAAGTAGAACTTTCTGTTTCAGACAACAATCTTATGAAACAGAGACTTGGTTAATAGTTTCATTTCTTTCAGGAAACACTTAGTAGAAAGGAAGTATGGTTTTTGCATTATAGTAAAAGAAAAGTGCTGATCTTACATATTTATAGGTCCAAAATTGAGTTTTCTTTCAATCATCATGTGTGGACAATACCCAAGATAAACTAAAGTACCAGGAATTTCAGAGAAAAGACTATATTCCAAAACACAGTGCAGCTGTAGCAACAGCACTACTTACAGGAGCTCTGGCCGACCTTCCGCTTGTTTCTGTTTTGCACCGTTCAGCATTAGTAATGCTCTTTGAGACTCTAGGCAAGTCCGCTGGCAGAGTTTTTTTGGCATCTGTATCTTTCCAGCCCCATGTATGTCCATTTTTCCCAAAACTGGCAAATAGGAATCTATCTGTTGCAAAATAATATGATAACATTGTCATAACTACAAAGACAGTAAAAGGATTTTTTGCTATTTTAATTTTATTTGCTATCTTAATTTTGCTATTAAGTCTGGTTATATTTTCTTGATTTTACAACTAGGTTGCTACATGAGCTTCTCCAATCATGATTAAATTAATGTTGCTAGTTCTGTGTAATTATCTATGTGATTATTTTGTCAATATCTTGTAGATGATGATACCTTTTAGAAAATAATTATACTTTCCAGTTCAATCTTAATACTCATTTAGGAAAGTTCTGTTGATTAAGTCTCATATCCAACTTTTGATGATTTACATATTTTTATACTTATAAGTCAAAGGTATTTTGTTATTTCTATTTTGCTAATGAATTTTGTCAAGAGAAAGATAAGTCCCGAATAAATGGGGGGACGGAAGGAAGGAAACTATTCTTCCACAAGTCCTGTTGAAAAGCAGTTTGCCCAGTATCACAATAAACAATGGACTTGGCATTTGCTGAAGAAGCCCTATGGCATTAGAACTAAGTATCTAACATGGCCAAGACAAAAGAGAGTGGGAACAAATGCAGCTTATATATACATATATGTATGTAGGATACATCTTTCCAAGTTTTCCTTCTCAAATATCAAATTCAACAAGTTTTTATATGTAGTTTTAAAATATATATTATGGCAAAAGTCAAAATTGTTTTTTATACTATTCCCCCAAAATTAAATCTATTTCTTAAAAGATTTATTTATTTATTTATTTAAAGTGTGTGTGTGTGTGTGTGTGTGTGTGTGTTTAGGGGGTAGGTGCACACCAGTGCCCCCGAAGTCAGAAGATGCATACGAACTAGGAACTGAAATTAGGTCCTCTGAAAGAAGAGCAAGTGATTTCAACCATGGAGCCACCTCTTCAGTGCCCCACTAATGTATTTTTAAGAAAAAAAAACAAAACCAAAAACCAAAACAAACATAAAACTGGCTCCTTAATGTGTTGGAAGATTTATAAGTTGTGTTGTGTCTACTTATGAGAAATAACTAAGAATTAAAACTGAACTCATGAAAAAGAAAACAAAACAAGCAAAAAACAACGCCCTGAATAGGGCATGACTTACTATTTTCTGAAGAGAGAGTGGCTCAGTGCACGTACTAGTGGGGCCCTGTAAGCACAGCTTTTTAAAGATCGCTTCTGCAACAAACATTTGAAGCCAGGAAGATGAAAAGGAACAAATGAAGATCTCTAGTTCTTTTGAAGAAAAGTCTACAAAAACAAGTAAATATAGTTATTGCTACATCTTTTATATTTCTCCCATATCTTCTCTGTGGATTGTGCTCAACTGAGTGACATTTCTTAAGCCAATAAACTTTTGTTATAATTTTAAACCACTATAGATAGTTTTATATAAACATTTTATATGAAACACTTAAAATTATAAATATATACTTATATGTATTATATACACATATTCATTGCTCCTTGTTTTTCAAGAGAAAATTTTTTTATGGTACATTTGCCAGCATTTGAAAAATAAGCAACATCACTTTATCAGGTAGCTGATTCCCATGTCATCCATTCAATAATACTAATTTTCTGCTAAAATTATTTCTATATAGTAGCAGCATACATTCAGAAGAGTAGGCCCTCCCTGCATCTCACCTGGACAGCACAGTAGAGTTGCCCTCTCATGGGGTAATTGGCCCCACCCCTTGCTGGTGAGAGAGAACTGGCTCAAGGGTATGAGAGCAGGAGAGGTGGCCCCATCCCTAGCAGGAACAGTGTTGAAGAGCTGGACCAGATGGCTTGAGCCCAGGAGGTGGTAGAGCCAGTCCTGCCTTTTGCTAGATGCCATAAACAGGAGAGCTGATGGGCTAAATAAAACATCTCCACCAAGGCTGGAAGTTGGCTCACCCTAACATCTACACCATCTATGAAAGCTGTAGTGTATGAGGGGCTGGTCCTCATGGATATCTGAGAGGAGTCCAGGTGAGGATTCAGTATTGATAGTGTAGCAGAAGTCAGAGGCCTCGAACCACATTAGTGATTCATTGTACTAAACATTTGCAAGTAAAGCTGTTGGACAAACCTGTGTGACATACTATAGTCAGATTTAATATTTGAATTTTTATTTATTTTTTTGTTTCCTTTCAGGAGTTGTAAGGGCAGAGGGCAGATATGGAGGGATGGAGAGATGAATGGGATTGGGGTGCATGAAGCGAAATACACACAAAAAAAAACAATAGAAAGTTAAAAAACAGCAGAATGAATAACATAATGGAATGACAAAGAATGAAATCAACCAATAGGACTAAAAGAGCTAATGTTAAGTAACAAGAGACGATATAAAAAAAGTTGTGATACATTCATCAGTGGAATTAAAATAAGGCCCAGAAAGAAGGTTTAGGTTCCTACAGTCAACTGGTTTTGACACAGATACCTTCAAGAACTGGACCTAGGAAAACTGAATACATACATGTGAAAGAATGAAATCAGATCTTTATCTCACATCAAACATTAAATCCAAATGAACATACCAGAAATTCTCAATTGTTAGAGGAAATAAAAAAACTTTTGATGATATAGGCACAGAAAGGACTTTCTGCATACAACTGTACTGTTCAGGAAATAAAGAAAACAATCGACAAATGGAGCCTCATGAAATTAAAGGCTTCTGTACAGTACAGTGAAAAGATACTCTTCAAGAAAACTCTTGGTCATGGTAAACTAATTTCAGGTTTCAAAACACTTCCTGGAAAGTTACGAAAAATATGAGGAAAATTTTTTGTTTGAACCCTTCTCCATTATATAAAAAGTGTGTACTTGAATTCCTGCTACAATATAAATAAAAACTGTGTTGAGTGGATGAATGAAATGGAAATATTATGACTGAAATAATTAGTAAATATAAAAATTATTTAAGAAGGCTGAATTATAGAAATAACAAAGAGGAAAATTAAAAAAACCCCAAAATATTAAAAACAAAAATATCAGGAAAATATATTGACATATGTAAAAAGGGTACACAGGAAGGTTTATTAACGGTTTCCTGAGATATGAAAAATTAAGTTGTGATATAAATTCACATTTTTTTAATAATTCAAGTGATTCATTGTCAATCTCATATATGTATATAATGCTTAGTTCCCTTCCAGCCCTAATGGCTACCTCCTATCTCTATAAGTCACCAGCATATGTTTATGTCTGGGTTTTGTTTTGTTTTGTTTTTTTGCACCTACCAATTTAACCAGGGCCATCTGTATAACCCTGAGGCTGTTGGAATGACATGTTTTCTATCCCATCAAAGCCATAAGAAATTGGTTTAACTCGAAGATCATCAAATGGAATATAAACAAAATGCTACTGGAACACGGGCATGATATATTATTATTTTGTGTAAGGTTGTTTTCTTACTACAATTTCTTAGGCCTAAAGAGCAAGGGATATTTAGATATTTTACATAAATGGGAAATCTAATCCCCAGCTAATGCTAGTCTCTCAAGAATTTCAATTAGGATAAAAATCAATTTCAGATACCTGTCTGAAGTATTGTGAAAAAAACAGTACGATAACTTTGATGTGGAACTGATGGCCATGATATCTACAGAACATTTCACCCTAAATCAAAAGAATACCTTCTTCTCAGCACCTCATGGTACCTTTTCCCAAATTGACCATATAATTGGTCATAAAACAGACCTCAACAGATTTAAGAAGATTGAAATAATTCCCTGCCTCCTATCAGATCACTACGGATTAAGGGTGGTCTTCAGTAGCAACAAAAACAACAGAAAGCCCACATACACATGGAAGCTGAACAATGCTCTACTCACTGATAACTTGGTCAAGGAAGAAATGAGGAAAGAAATCAAAGACTTTTTAGAATTTAATGAAAATGAAGGCACAACGTACCCAAACTTATGGTACACAATGAAAGCAGTGCTAAGAGGAAAATGCATAGCTCTGGGTGCATTCAAAATAAACTGGAGAAAGCATACACTAGCAGCTTAACAGTACACTTGAAAGCTCTAGAACAAAAAGAGGCTAACACACCCAAGAGGAGTAGACAGCAGGAAATAATCAAGCTCAGGGCTGAAATCAACCAAGTCAAAACAAAAAGGACTACACACAAAGAATCAACAAAACCAGGAGCTGGTTCTTTGAGAAAATCAACAAGATAGATAAACCCTTAGCCAGACTAACCAGAGGGCACAGAGACAGTATCAAAATTAACAAAATCAGAAATGAAAAGGGAGATGTAAAACAGAAATTGAGGAAATTAAAAAAATCATCAGATCCTACTACAAAAGCCTATACTCAACACAAATGGAAAATCTGGATGAAATGGACAATTTCCTAAACAGATACCAAATACCAAATTTAAATCAGGATCAGATAGGCCATCTAAACAGTCCCATAACATCTAAATAAATAGAAGCAGTCACTGAAAGTCTCCCAACCAAAAAAAGCACAGGACCAGATGGTTTTAGTGCAGAATTCTATCAGACCTTCAAAGAAGACCTAACACCAATACTCTTCAAACTATTCCCCAAAATAGAAACAGAAGGATCACTACCCAACTTGGTCTATGAAGCCACAATTATGCTGATACCAAAGCCACACAACTATCCAACAAAGAAAGAGAACCTCAGACCAATTTCCCTTATGAATATCGATGCAAAAATACTCAATAAAATCTTGCCAACCGAATCCAAGAACACATCAAAATGATCATTCACCACAATCAAGTAGGCTTCATCCCAGGGATGCAGGGATTGTTCAATATATGGAAATCCATCAATGTAATCCACTACATGAACAAACTCAAAGGAAAAAAAAAAACTCATGGTCATTTCATTAGAAAGATCAGGAATTCAAGGCCCATATTCAAACATAGTAAAAGCAACATACAGCAAACCAGTAGCCAAAATCAAACTAAATGGAGAGAAACTTGAAACAATCACACTAAAATCAGGGAATACACAAGGCTGACCAGTCTTTCCATATGTATTCAATATAGTACTTGAAGTTCTAGCTAGAGCAATTAGACATCAAAAGGAGGTCAAAGGGATTCAAATTGGAATGGGAGAAGTCAAACTATCACTATTTGCAGATGATGTGATAGTATACGTAAGCAAACCCAAAAACTCCACCAGAGAACTCCTACAGCTGATAAACAACTTCAGCAAAGTGGCTGGATATAAAATTAACTCAAACAAATCAGTAGCCTTCCTATACTCAAAGTATAAACAGGTTGAAAAAGAAAGTAGGGAAACAACATCCTTCACAATTGTCACAAACAATATAAAGTATCTTGGTGTGACTCTAACCAAACAAGTAAAAGATCTGTGCATCAAGAACTTCAAGTCTCTGAAGAAAGAAATTGAAGAAGACCTCAGAAGATGGAAAGATCTCCCATGCTTGTGGATTGGCAGAATTAATAAAGTAAAAAATGGCCATCTGGCCAAAAGCAATCTACAGATTCAATGCAATCCCCATCAAAATTCCAACTCAATTCTTCATAGAGTTAGAAAAAGCAATTCTCAAATTCATCTGGAATAACAAAAAACCCAGGATAGCGAAAACTATTCTCAACAATAAAAGAACTTCTAGGGGGAATCAGTATTCTGGACCTCAAACAGTACTACAGAGCAATAGTGATAAAAACTTCATGGTATTGGTACAGTGACAGGCAGGTAGATCAATGAAATAGAATTGAAGACCCAGAAATGAACCCATACACCTATGGTCACTTGACAAAGGAGCTAAAACCATCCAGTGGAAAAAGATAGCCTTTTCAACAAATGGTGCTAGTTCAACTGGGGGTTAGCATGCAAAAGAATGTAAATCGATCCATTCTTATCTCCTTGTATAAACCTCAAGTCCAAGTGGATCAAGGACCTCCACATAAAACCAGACACACTGAAACTAATAGAAAAGAAAGTGGGCAAGAGCCTTGAGCACATGGGCACAGGGGAAAATTTCTTGAGCAGAACACCAATAGCTTATGCTCTAAGATCAAGAATTGACAAATGGGATATATAATATCCAATATAACAAAGAACTTAAGAAGTTAGACTCCAGAGAAACAAATAACTCCATTAAAAATGGGGTACAGAGCTAAATAAAGAATTCTCAACTGAGGAATACCAAATGGCCAAGAAGCACCTAAATAAATGTTCAGCATCCTTAGTCATCAGGGAAATGCAAATCAAAACAACCCTGAGATTACACTTCACACCAGTCAGAATGGTCAGGATCAAACACTCATGTGACAGCAGGTGCTGGGGAGAATATGGAGAAAGAGGAACACTCCTCCATTGCTGGTGGGATTGCAAGCTGCTAACAACCAGTTTGGAAATCAGAAAATTGGATATAGTACTACTACCAGAGGACCCAGCTATGCCACCCCTTACACAAGCTCCACTATGTTCATAGAAGTCTTATTTATAATAGCCGGAAGCTGGATAGAATCCAGATGTCCCTCAACAGAGGAATGGATACAGAAAATGTGGTACATTTACACTATGGAATACTACTCAGCTATTAAAAACAATGAATTTATGAAATTCACAGGCAAATGGATGGAACTAGAAAATATCTTCCTGAGTGAGGTCACTCAATCACAAAAGAACACACAAGGCATGCAGTCACTGATAAGTGGACATTAACTCACAAGTTTGGAATACACAAGATACAATTCACACACCAATTGAAGCTCAAGAAGAAGGAAGACCAAAGTGTGGATACTTTGGTCCTTCTTAGAAGGGGGAACAAAACAGCTCCACACTCTCCTCCCATGACTGTTTTGTTCCCTCTTCCAAGAAGGACCAGTACTCCCAGAGCTCCCAGGGACTAAACCACCAACCAAAGAGTACACATGGAGGGAGCCATGGCTCCAGCTGCATATGTAGCAGAGAGGATGGCCTTGTTGGGCATCAAAGGGAGGAGAGGCCCTTGGTCCTGCGAAAGCTTGATGCCCCACTATAGGAGAATACCAGTACAGGGAAGAGGCAGTGAGTGAGTTGGTGAGTGGGGGGGGGAGAGGGGGGAGATGGGATAGGGTGTTTTAGGAGGGGAAACCAGAAAGGGGATAACCTTTGAAATGTAAATAAAGAAAATATCTAATAAAAAAAAAAGTTCTAACTTCAGTAGTCTAAAGAAACCACTCTTTTGAGGAAGGTATCCAATAAATTATAATTGTGGCTTCATAGAACGAGTTGGGTCTTGCTCCTTCTGTTTCTATTCTGTAAAATAGTTTGAAGAGTACCGGTGTTAGGTCTTCTTTGAAGGTCTGATAGAATTCTACACTAAAACCATTTGGTCCTGTGCTTTTTTTGGTTAGAAGACTTTTAATGACTGCTTCTATTTCTTTAGGGGTTATGGGACTGTTTAGATGGTCTATTTGATACCGATTTAATTTTGTTATTTCGTATCTGTCTAGGAAATTGTCCATTTCCTCTAGATTTTCCATATGTGTTGAGTATTGGCTTTTGTAGTAGGATCTGATGATTTTTTTAATTTCCTCAGTTTCTGTTGTTATATCTCCCTTTTCATTTCTGATTTTGTTAATTTAGAGTTACCCATGGCTCCAGACACATAGGCAGCAGAGGATGGTCTTGTTAGACACCAAAGGGAGTAGAGGCCCTTGGTCCTGGAAAGACTTGATGCCTCGTGTAGAAGAATACCAGGAAAGGGAAGCGGGGAGGGTGGATTGGGATAGGGGAGATGGCTTATGAGATTTTTTGGGGGAAGTGGGGAACCAGGAAAGAGGACAACATTTGGAATATAAATAAAGAATATATCTGGGCTGGAGAGATGGCTCATCGGTTAAGAGCACTGACTGCTCTTCCAGAGGTCCTGAGTTCAAATCCCAGCAACCACATGGTGGCCCACAACCATCTGTAATGGGGATCCGATGCCCTCTTCTGGTGTGTCTGAAGATAGCAACATCATACCCACATACAAATAAATAAAATAAATAATTTTAAAAAAAAGAATATATCTAATAAAAAAAGATAAAAGAAAAAAAATTAATTGTAAATGCAACTATTATTACCTGTATTCTTATTACAGAATTGCTTTTAAAGAGCTAACATGATTAACAGTAGATTCAAGAACTTAAAAAAAAATAAAAAACAACATAATGCATTAGAAAATGTGCAGAATCATTTTCCTGGAAGTTCATATTGTAGATTGATTTGGTAAGTAAGAAAACATGCTCTTGACTTGGGGAGATCACAAAAGCTCAGGCAGTTTAAGAAGTTAGAAATGTAAGGCTACAGATATGAAGGAGGGAGAGAAGGAACAGCTGGGTGTTCTGAATCTGTTTATGCACTCAGGAAATGTCAGATCTTAGGGAAGCCTTCTCATTCTGCAGACTGGGAAGATTAGATTAGATCTGATTAGACCATTTCCTGAGGTTTTTGTTGAAAAGGGTTGTGTTGGCAAATGCCTAAATAATATCCTTCCTTCCATTTATTTCACAAGACACTTCAAAACAAAAATAAATGATAGGGAACAGGAAGAACGTAGAAATTATGCAGAATACTTTTAAGAATAGACCCCAAAATAAGAGGTCCTTTTAAAATGAATGTTAGGATAATATCAAAAGTAATTCATACATGAGCAAAATCTTGTAATTAATGAGAAAAACTAATAATCAATGAGACAAGCCAAATTAATGTAAGGATGCAAGAAGCTATATGGTAAGCATTCTGGCTCAGTGGATTCCATTTTAAAATTCCATTAAGTTTTGATACTGAAAAAGGACTTGATACAAAGATCAGACTACAATACAGACTACTCTATTTAAATGGTAAAAAATGTTAAGGATACTGAAAATTCTTTTTATCATGTAAGATTCCTGTCTGTTTTTGTTGCTATTGTTCTTTTTTGAGCCCTGTGCTCGATACTATCTCAACTGCATCTAAGTTGTTTCCTCTAAAGACTTGCTTCCAGGATATTTCAGAATAGCTAGCTCACTTGGTCCAGCTTTTCAGACTGTTCCAATTACGACTTCATTTAAGCCTGCACTTTCTCAGCATACAGAGACTGGACAACAAATGCTACAGCTTGCTTTCTCAAGACTAACCAATTTTCTAATTTATTGTTCCCTGAAAAAGGAATTTTTCACGGCAGTTCAGTAGGAAGCAGTTGTCAGAAGGTCATTGTTCCCAGTCCCTTATTTTGGGGTGGATGGTTTTGGTCATTTTATGAATTATAGATGTGTTATTATTTTAAGGGTCTTGGCCAGGGAAGAAAGAAAAGAGGGAGCTTTCTATCTATCTATCTATCTATCTATCTACCCATCCCCTCTCTGTCTGTCTGTCTTTCTTTCTTTCTTTCTTTCTTAGGTAAAGAAAAGCAGGGATATAGAAATATTTTAAGAAATTAGACAAATAGGGGTAGATTTACTTTTAAACCAAAAAAACATTTTATAGCCATAATCTTGCATTGGTATGGAATTTTACATATTAATATAAAAATAAGGTTATATTTTGTGAAATTGGTACAGAATTTTTTACACTGATATAGGTTTAAGGTTTTCATTGGTATAAGTCTTTGTATATTGATACAAAATTTAACATTATTTTTGTTACAACATAATATATGTTTGTTTCAATCTTTACATATATAGGCATTATGCCTATGCAACTCATTTAAAAATACAAGGTTTAATCTCAGTCCCTTTAATAGCAGTGATTACAAACTGTTTAGGATAATTATGTAATACAAATTAATAGTCAGTTAATCAAACTCATGGTACATCTCCCCTCATGGCATCTTCCTCCTCCCTTCCAGTTTTTCTTCCTTCTCCTCCCCACCTCTGTCCTCCTCCTCCTCTCAAAACCCACCCTCCTCTAATCCCTCTAGTAATTGGTTGTAGTCAATTTTATTTAACCAATAGTTTTAAATTAAGTAACTAAGTTTGCACAACAAAAGCTTGTAAATAAATGAGAGAATTCACTTGTAGGACTAGACCTCCAGGTTTAGAATTTAGTATTACAATACACAGCAACAGACCAAACCCCCAGAGCATTCAAAGTACCTATCCTTATAGCTACTGGTAAGGGTAGCTCTCACCCCTCATCAAAGAGCCCTGCCCCAAATTATTTTTGAAGAAATCCATAATTGACTAAAATGTAAAAATCGTCTGTTGGGATAAAGCCCACACCCAATCCCTTACATCATAACTTCTATGCCAGAGGCTCAGAAAGACTGTAAGAACCTGATACCTAGGAATGTCTCCTATGAGACAACACACACACACACACACACACACACACACACACACTCCCTGTATATGACAGATACTCATGAAATCTTAACAATGTAGAACCCGAAACAAGACCTCACAATGAAAATACCAGTTGTCATCCCAGCATGAATGGGAACAATCTCATGAGGTCCCATCCCTACATGAAGAAACACAGGCAACTAATGACTGCTAAGAAAGTTTTCTCCAAGATCCACTTGAACTTGAACTTTGTGCAAGGTGACAAATATGGACTAATTTTATTTTTCTACATACCGACTGCCAGTTACACTAGCACCATTTATTGAAGATGCTTTCTTTTTTCCATTGTATATTTTTGGCTTCTTTGTCAAAGATCAAGTGTATTATAAAATCAAAAAATCAAGTGCACTATACAATTTCCCATTCCTTTTCATACTGTTTCTGTGTATTATTTCAAAGAAAACTTCATAGGAATATACACTGAAGAATAGATCCCTTAAAGGTACTTGAATCTAATTTTCAGAATGAGTGATTAAAAATGTAACCACAACAAAGATACACTTACCATCACAGGAAAGGGAAATATAACTTCCTAAGTCATCAGACATAGGTCGGATCACATTTCTACCCATCTGAATACCAAGGAAGATCCAATAATCTACTGCTGCGCCAAGAATTCCAGTCAGTAAGTAAGACAGTTCATGTTTAAAGACCTAGCATCAAGATGGGAAAATATTATTGAAACATTAAAAATACAATTTTTTTTTTATTTTTAATGCTTACTTTTACTATCATTTTGAGAGATAAATGACTAAAAATACAGGGTATGTTAGTAATGGAAGAATACTAACAAATTACCTCTTTCTCCATCTACCCTATGCCTCTCATTACATAAACCACAATGTTGGAAATTTCATTTGAAATGACTAGGACTCTTAAGTGTTTCAGGTTCCAGATATTTTTTTGGAGTTTGAAGTTATCTATAAATATAAAATGATACTCTAAGAATGGTATGCAAATCCAAATATGGAACTTATTTGTTCATATATAACTTCTGTACATATTATAGAGGTAATTTCACTTGTTTTGAGACCTGTTTATGAGGTCAGCTATGAAATGTTCCAATTGTGGAATCATTTTTGGATTTGAGAGCATTTAGGATTCCAGATTAAGAATATTCACTCAACATTTATATAAAAAATATTTAATAGCTTATAGCAATAGAAAATTTGATCTGAAGTTATCAGGTCTTTTATTCAGGCAATATTTATCTTAAAATCACGAGAAAATCCCAGGCTTCTGTGGATATTACTT
This sequence comes from Tokudaia tokunoshimensis, assembly GCA_036184795.1. Classification (NCBI taxonomy): domain Eukaryota; kingdom Metazoa; phylum Chordata; class Mammalia; order Rodentia; family Muridae; genus Tokudaia; species Tokudaia tokunoshimensis. The sequence continues at coordinate 4,220,507 of BTHU01000009.1, forward strand.
AGCAAGAATGTATATGGATTATAGTAAGGAAGATTTGTTATTTTGACAAACCAAATAAGAGACTTATTTGTATTTCTAAAAATTTTAATTACTATTATTGTATATACAATATGGTGTGTGTGTGCAGTCCTCTGTGCAAATGTAGGTATCAGTGGACAACTCTGTGTACTCAGTTTTCTCCTTCCACTGCGGATTTCAGGGACTGAACTCAGGAATTCAGGATTGTGAAGCAAGTAACATTACCCATTGAGTCATTGCTAAAGTCATTTTCACTTCAAGTACCAGTACCAAGGACTAGACAAATTTAAGTCTGTTATTATAAAAATAGACTAATCTAAGTTCTATTGATTTATAATAAAATGAACTAATTAGGAGATAGAGATCAAGTTTGAAAGTACAAATTTTTTTTTCATATTGCCACTTTTATATTAAACATTAAATTCCTATAAGAACTGTGACATGGTGTTTAAGACCTTATAGTATGTTTTAACATATTTCTTTTATTTAGAAAACTCAACATGAGCAATAAGGATAAAGATGTGAGAAAATAGTATTTTAAAAACTTAAAAAAAAAGATTTATTTTAGGCATACAAGTGCTCCATTTTCATGCACACCAGAAGATGGAGTCATTTAGCTACAGATGGTTGTGAACTACTATGTGGCTGCTGGGAATTGAACTCAGGACCTTTGGTCTGAACCACTGAGCCATTTCTCCAGGCTCTTAAAAATATTTTAATATGAACACTTTTAAAAAATGACATTAAATTAGTTGAAATACCTATATTATTGTCGTTTGTTTCCTACATAAGTTGCATGTGTGAAAGTATTACTAAGTAACAGTTGGATAAGGCACAGAAATACTTTTTACATTTGGACAGATTATAGTTACTGGGTTTAGGCATCACATTATGCCTAATGAATTAGAGCCCTATGCATTTTGAAGCCTCAGTGAATCATGGACTTAGTTCTCCTGCTCTTACAAATTTCTTGTAAGTATAGAAGGTCACACCCCCGCCCCGAGATAGGGTCTCTTGAGGTAGTAGCCCTGGTTGTCCTGGAACTCACTCTGTAGACCAGGCTGGCCTTGAACTCAGAAATCTGCCTGCCTCTGCCTCCCAAGAGCTAGGATTACAGGAGTGCACCACCACTGCCGGGCTAGAAGGTATTTTACTCCAAAACAAACTAACAAAGAAACAATGCTGTGATTCCTAACCATAGCCATGGATTAGTGCCTCATCTAATCATCACAGGCTTCCTCCCATAGCAGACAGGAACAGATACTATAGACTCACAGTCAGACATTATGCAGAGTCTAAATTTGAGCTCTGCATTGGGTGTCCCAAATAGGAGCTCAGAGAATGCCATGGAAGAGAGGATAGAAAGATTGTAGGAGTCAGAAAGGAGCAAGAACAAGGCCCAGTGAATCAACTGAGCAAAGCTTGTGAGCACAGGCTCCCAGAGATAAGCAGCAAGGACAAGGCATGAATGGATCAGTACCAGGTCCTCTGCTGAGTAGTTTTGTTGGAATCCTGAGGGAGTGGGTGGCTCACTGACTCTACTGCCTGTTCTTGGGACTCTTTTTCTTCTGTTGGATTGCCTGGTCTAGCCTCAGTGTGAGGGCTTATCTTACTGTATTTTGTTTTGTCATGTTTGGTACTTATCTCTTGGAGGCCTGCTCTTTTCTGATGGGAGACAGAGGGAGAGTAGTCCAGGAGAGAGGGTTGGTTAAGGGGTCCTGGGAGGAGTGGAGGTAAGGGAAACTGTGGTTGGGATGTATGGCAGGAGAGAAGAATTTATTTTCAATTAAGAAAAAACAGATTGAACCAGAAAGTATAATTGCATTTTATAAAATTATGTACATCTATAGAGTTAAAAAGCCGTTGGAAATTAAGAATTCTACTTCTGGTTTGCTGTGTAAAACCAGAGGAACAAATGGTCAAGTAGTACATACATCTGCGTGGTCAAACAGTGACCCAGAAGGAAATCCCAGAGTCAATAGCAATAGCAGGTGTGAAGACGTGGTGTCTTATGATACTGTGGAGCACCTCACTGCATTCCAGTAGCATATTACATATAGGAGAAAGATACTGAATTACTTGACTGAAGAGATTTTAAACTCCATGGTTAACAATTAAAACAAGCAAAGCACTTCTGATATAACTTGGGGTTAGAATAAATAGGTGGCTTGATCCTATCAGGTCAGAATTCATTCATGCAAACTTCTTCCCACCTAGACTCAGATGCTTGGTTTAAATCTTAGTTATAGGTGTGTGGTATGGGAAGTTAGCAACTAGCCTGGCTGTAACAGCTACATCAACATAACCCTTTGAATGACCTGAGGGAATACAGAGTCAATGCCAATCTCTTGAAATGTAGTAGGAAAACAATTCTATTCTTTGTAAAGCTGATATGCAGATGTGACTCTGAACATTTAGTTCTTTCATATCATTCAGTTAGCAAAAGGATATGAAATTGGTCATGTCCATAGACATATTAGAAGATGTTACTTCAATCACAAGATTTCCTGAATACTAGTAATGAGAGAAGGGAAAAATCAGTATATTCTGATATGCAAAAATATGTCTCAAGTACAGTAATTCAGGATCATATGAGCCTCCAGATTCTAAACCTGTTGAGTAAAATATAGTCTATGCAGGTAAGCTAATATAGAAATAACAACCTAGCACTCTATCAATAATAAAAAAATACCAACTAGTTGAGACTTTCTTTTAATTTTACATAAATCAACATATACCTATGTCTTAATTTAAAGCTAGTATTTCTTTTCTTATTTATTATTTTTATTGATATGAATGTTTGTCTGTATGTATATAAGTGTACCACGCACATGCTTGGTGCCTATGGAGGTCAGAAGAGGGCCTAGATCCCCTGTGACTGGAGTTATAGATGGTTCTTAGTCCATGGCACTGTTGTGAATTGAATCTGAGTACTTGGCAAAAGTAACAAGTACTCTTAACTGATGGCTTAACCCTCCAGTCCTAAAATTAATATTTTTTAATATAAAATTTATCTTGACACTAATGGATAAGGATAAAGGTTTCTTGCACTGACTCTGAGGAATGATTTCTGTAATTATTTTATTGTCTGTCAGCTGAATATGGCGATTTTGTATCCGTGATGGTAAAATTCTATACAAACTAACACTTTAAAGTCTGGACTTGGGTTCTTTCATACTATTTTCTTAACTAGCATATTCATACAGCAATAGGGTCAAGACCAATCATGGCAGTGCAAAAACAATGCAACTATTCTTTCCTTAAAGCATTTTAAATTACATCTATTTAATGGTTTTATTGTGTACAGAAAGAGGGCAACAGCATGCCACAGAAAATATGGTGTTGCCAGAGGACAACTTCCAAGAGTTGATTATCTTTCCAACATTTGGGTACTGGAGATGGAACTCAGGTCATAGGCTTGTTGGTAAATGCCTCTACCTGCTGAGTCATCTTCCTGACCCCAGTGCTACTGTTTTCTGGAATATGTATGCTTTGGAAATGAATTGAATTTCACTTAGAAGAGGGAATAAAACAGTCATAGGAGGCCGATGGGGGAGGGGGAAGTGGGTGGGATAGGAGGTGTGGAGGGGAATAGGAGATTTTGGATTAGATGTGGGAAGAGAAAAGAGAGAAGGCCAGAGAAGGTCAGTAGAATGTATGGAAATCTGTAGCTGGCAGGGTGGGAGACATCTTGACGATGTGCCAGAGACCTGGGATGGGGGAGGCTCTCAGGAATCAATGGGGGTAACCTTAGCTGAGACTGATAGGACCTGCATAGACCATTTTCTGTAGCCAGGCAAGACCCCTAGTGGAGCTATAGGGACACCAACCTACCCACACAACTTTCCAGTAAAAATTTAGTCCATCTACAAGAAATGCAGAGAAGGGGATGGAGCAGAGACTGAGGGAATGGCCAACCAAACACTGGCCCAATGTGAGACCCATCCCATGGGCAAGCACCATCCTAATACTATTAATGACACTCTGTTATGCTGTCCTCTGAGAGGCTCCAATCAGCAGCTGACTGAAACAGATGCAGAGACTCAAACATTGGACAGAGCTCTTATGGAAGAGTTGAGGGAAGATTGAAGGTTCAGAAGGAGATAAGAACTCCACAGGAAGACCAAGAAAGTCAACTAATCTTGACCCTTGGGGGCTCTCAGAGACTGAATTACTAACCAAAGAACAAGCATGGGGTAGATCTAGGCCTCCCCACACATATGTCACAGATGTGCAACTTGGTTTTCATGTGGGTCCCCCAAAAACTGGAGCAGGTGCTCTCCCTAAAGAGAGAGAATCCATTCCTATAACTAGGCTGCCTTGTCTGGCCTCATGGGAGAGGATGTGTCTAGCCTTGCAGAGACTTGATGAGCCAGCTTGTATACTTGAGGGGGGGAGCGAAGGGGGTGGGTGGGTACGATATATCCAGGGAGGGCCTCCATCCTTTCAGAGAAGGGGAAGGGGAGGACCAAATGGGGGGAGGGGCCATGTGAGGGGGTGACTTGGCGGGGGGGGGGAGGGGAAGAAGCAATCAGGATCTAAAGTGAATAAGTTTAAAAAAAAAAAGAAAGAAATGATAAGTAAACTATCAAAGGGGGAAAAAAGGCCAGTTTGGAATAGTGAAATGTTGTAAAAGCTAAAAAAAGAATATGAATTACTTCAAGAACCAGCAAAGAAACAAAGACATGATTTGTATTATACATACACATACCCTGAGAATGTCTTTCTAACATATAAAGTTCTATTATTGTACATTCTGTCAATACAACTCTCTTTTATCTGTTAGTATAAGCAATCTGTTTATTAAACTTCACAATCTACCAAAGCTGATTAGTCTGTAACAAAGACCAAACTACCAACTTGGCCTTTGACTCTTTCTGACTCCTACTGCTATTTGTGACAAACTACTCTTCTGAAAAGATGCAAGCAGAATGCATACAGGATGCCTCTTCCCGTTTTACACTCATGCTCCACTATGTTCATAGCAGTCTTATTTATAATAGCCAGAAGGTGGAAAGAACCCAGAAGACCCTCAGGAGAGGAATGGATACAGAAAATGTGGTACATTTACACAAAGGGATACTACTCAGCTATTAAAAACAATGAATTCATGAAATTAACAGGCAATTGAAAGGAACTAGAAAATATCATCCTGAGTGCAGTAACCCAATTACAAAAGAACACACATAGTATACACTCACTGATAAGTGGACATTAGCTCAGAAGCTTGGAATACCCAAGATAAAATTTACAGACCAATTGAAGCTCAAGAAGAAGGAAGACCAAAGTATGGAGACTTTGGTCCTTCTTAGAAGGGGGAACAAAATACCCATGGGAGGAGATACAGATACAAAGTGTGGAGCAGAGACTGAAGGAAAGACCACTCAGAGACTACCCCACCTAGGGCTCCATCCCATATACAGTCACCAAAGCCAGATACTATTGTGGATGCCAACATGTGCTAGCTGACAGGAGCCTGATAGAGCTGTCTACTGAGAGGCTCTATCAGTACCTGACAAATACAGAGGTGGGTGCTCCCAGGCAACCATTGGACTAAGTACAAGGTTCCCAATGGAGGAGCTAGAGAAAGGACCCAAGGAGCTGAAGGAGCTTGCAGCCCCATAGGAGGAACAACAATATGAACCAACCTGTACCCCAGAGCTCCCAGGGACTAACCACCAACCAAAGAGCACACATGGAGGGACCCATGGCTCCAGCTGCATATGTAGCAGAGGATGGCCTTGTTGGACATCAAAGGGAGGAGAGGCCCTGGATCCTGAGAAGGCTCAACATCCCAGTATAGGGGAATACCAGGACAGGGAAGTGGGAGTGGATGGGTTGGTGAGCAGGAGGAGGAGGGGATGGGATAGAGTGTTTTCATAAGGGAAACCAGGAAAGGGGATAATAACATTTGAAATGTAAATAAAGAAAATATCCAATTAAAAAAAAAAGAAATATGAGAAAGCCTGTTGCAATAAACTTGACCTCTAATGAAGTCTTGCCCTAACAGGCTAGGATACTGTCAGTAAGTTATTTAAACTTTAACTTCAAATTAGTTATCTCTAAATACAAACTAAAATCCACTTCTACATATAATAGTAGGGTTGTACTTAAATAGCACTTTAGGACATTGCAAAGAAAAGTGGGACTAACTATCCTCTTATGTGTGTCCCTTCTTAACCTTGACTTGGCTTACCTTTGCTCTCTGCCAAGGAAAGCCCAAAGTTTTCTCAGATTAATGACAATGAAATTTATTGCCACTGTGTCACTCTGCAATACTTGATTGACATTGTGACAAAACTATATTAGCATAAACTGAGGACTTCTGTTTAGCTAATGACTTAAATTGAATGCTTCTACTCAGCAAATCAAGAAGCGAATGCTTTATAGTACAGAAAATGATGTCTGGGAACATGCACAGAATTCTTGAAACTGGAAATTACTAAAGAATATTTAATTAAGTGTAAGAAAAAATTCTAACAGAAAGGTATTACAATAAAAACATCAGTTGGCGAGTTCAAGAAATTTAAATGTTAAATACTAATATGCAAAATTTAAAACCAGTTTTTATATTAGGAGTTATGCTGCTTTAATTTGCTGCAGATTGCTTCTCAAATATGTTGCATTTACTTATAAATCTGAAGAAAGCTTTTGAGTAAGTATGTATAAATTTATTTGTATTTCCTTATATGTTTGCTGAGTAATTTCTTATCTATAGTTGACTGGTGCTTTAGTAAAACTGTGAAAAAGTTTTATTGTTTTCAGTTTTAGATGAACAATATCACTTATGTAATCGAAGGAATATTCTATAAGGAATATTTGTTATCCTAAATGATTATACAGAATAAAAAATAAAGCAAAAGACAAATAATAACTTTTAAGAATAAGTTTAAGATTATAAATCCTTATTAAATTGTCAGTAAGGTGCAGACAACGCTATTGGCTTGAGTAGTTTACATTTCCAGGCATTTGCATGGTTGCACGTCTTTATTATCAGATACTTGGGGCCAGTGACATGGCTTAGTGGATAAAGAAGAATCTGCCACCCAGCCTAAACTAACACCCTGACATTGTCCCCATTTATCTACAAAGTAGAAAGGACAAACAGACTTCTGCAAGTTGTCCTCTGATTACCATATGCGTTTTATGGCATATGCATATACATATACATGTAACAATATAAATAAAATGCAGCTAGTTAAAAATAGCTGTAGGCACACAATACGATTACTTGGTAACCACAAAATCTAGCTATACATAGGAGCAATTTTACTTTTTCAGGTTGTTTTAAACAGGGTATTGGGGAAACTCTGTTCTCTGGGTATGATGTGGTATCTGCCATTTTGAGATCTGAGCAGCTATATTACCTGAACAAAGACCCTCCCACGACTGCGCACATTACTGTAATCTTGCAAAGGAGAGAAAGGTGTCCACAAGGCAGTATCACTGCTGCCCAAGCTGTCTTTCCCAAGGATTTCTATATAAGTCCTAGTTGTCTGACAGGTGGGGGAAGATTTTCTTCCAGGTTGTATTAGTAAGCTTTCTATACTCTGGTAGGTAACTCCTCACTAACTCATACTCCGTTTATAACCCCAGTTAAACTCATGGGTTCATCAAGGTAGACTTGTGTGAGACAATTACCTTAATTTGAAGTTGGTACCCTTCTGGGGTAAGGAGACATCTGTTCATTGTCTCCCCAGGGAATTTAATGCTGTATAGTGCCTAATATAGCCCAGGCTGCCTTTTCATATAACTGATGAAACCTGAACACCTGATCTTCCTGTTTCTACTCCTAAGTAGGATTCAGATATAGGCCATTAGCCTAGCTTCAGATTTTTCTCTTATTTTTAAAATTCAGTGATTATGTTAAAGGAAACCTTGGGAATTTTGATAAACAGTTTTAGAAAACTATAAATGACAGCTGAAATATACAAAACATTTTTGAAATAAACATTAAGTTATGAGAAATATTATGCCAAGATACCCAAACATTTGATTAAAACCAAGGAAGACTTAAAAACGACCTAACTTTGTCCCGAACAATTTTTCTCATCCTAAATGATGGGTAAAGATACAGAATTGCGGTTTCTGTAAGCAAAGGTAAGCTGGTGAAAAAAGGCCTTAGGCAGAGGCTTAATTTACCACAGGCCAAGCTTCTGAGAGTGAGAGTGAATAACAGAAGCTGCAGATAGATACATGAGTCTTTTTCATTTGGGACTTAAGAGTCCCTCAGATATGGACACAGAGTTGGGAAAATTCTTCATTGGGAGGATACTCAAGCTCTCAGCAGAAGAATACTCTCTTTGGGTTCTGAAAAACTGATTCTATAAATAGTTATTAAAATAGAAATTAAACATTGCAAATGGTAACTAGTACAGAAGAGAAAATAAAAGACTAAATGGGAAAAACACAATAGAAGACTAGGGAAATAATAATAAAGGAAGAACAAAATGGGCTTCACAAATATGGAAATAACAAAACTGGTAAAGAGACAAACTAATTGTTATTATAATGTTTAAAGGCAAAAAGTGAGACTTCTTACATGTCACAGCAGGAACTACGAAGTACAAAACTTAAAAATGCAGTCAAAATGTTTAGCAACATACTAGACACAGCTGAAAAGACTTAATAACCTAAAATTTTGATGAAAACAGCACGTTAGTAATTCTGAAAATATAGAAAGCACCCCCTAATTCTCAGCAAAAATGCAGGACAGAAGTAAGTAGTGTAAGTTTAACAAACTTAAATCATAGTTAATAAACAGATCTGAGGAATTATTTAAAAGAAACTGGAAATGACACAGGATTTCAATCTTTAAGAATCAGTTTGCTCCCAGTCCCACAACACACAGAGGAAACTCGACTCCCAGGTGCTCTGACATACTCAAGATCATCTGAGTATGATCTTGTGGCTGAGGCCACAACATCTTCCCCGACACCCAGCATAACTGGCACCCCCACAGGAAGCAGGGAAACACAAATACCCACCCCACCAGAGGCATGGATTCCTTCCATCTTGCAAATGTGCCCAGAGCTCTGGCACTCCACCTACCCCTGCAACACACAGAGAAAGCTTGACTCTCAGGAGTTCTGACCCAACAAGATCTCAGCAGCTTAGACATACCAGGATTTCAGGATCCCAGAGGCAGCTGGACTCCCAGGAGCTTTGAAACACCCAGGATCATGATCACAGGATCCCAGAATCACAGGATCTCAAAGACAGCTAGACTCTGAGGATTTCTGACATAAACAGGATTAACAGGAGGGACAGGCTCCAGTCAGAAACAGCAAGGACAGGTAGCACTAGAGATAACAAGATAGAGAGAGGCAAGTGCAAGAACATAAGCAACAGAAACCAAGGTTACTTGGCATCATCAGAACCCAGTCCTCCCACCACAGCAAGTCCAGGATAACCCATGAAACTGGAAAAGCAAGATTCGGATCCAAAATCATATCTCATGATAATGATAGAGGACATTAAGAAGGACATAAATAAATTCCTTAAAGAAATACAGGAGAACACAGGTAAACAGGTAGAAGTCCTTAAAGAGGAAACACAAGAAATCCCTTAAGGAATTACAGGAAACAACCAAACAGGAAGAATTGAATAAAACCATCCAGGATATAAAAATGGAAATGGAAAAAATAAAGAAATCACAAAGGGAGACAAACCTGGACATAGAAAACCTAGGAAAGAAATCAGGAGTGATAGATGCAAGCATCACCAACAGAATACAAGAGATAGAAGAGAGAATCTCAGGGGCAGAAGATACCATAGAAAACATTGATGCAACAGTCAAAGAAATGCAAAATCCAAAAAGCTCTTAACCCAAAACATCAGGAAAATCAGGACATAGAGAGAAGACCAAACCTAAGTATAATAGGTATAGAAGAGAGTGAAGATTCCCAACATAAAAGGCCAGTAAATATCTTCAATAAAATTATAGAAGAAAACTTCCCTACCCTATGAAAGGTAGACGATCCTGGGCAGATGCAGATGTCATACAGATCCTAAGATAACAAAAATGCCAGCCCAGGCTACTATACCCAGCAAAACACTCAATTACCATAGACGGAGAAACCATGATATTCCATGACAAAACCAAATTTACACAGTATCTTTCCACAAATCTAGCTCTACAAATGATAATAGATGGAAAACTCCAATAAGAAGGGAAAACTCAACCCTAGAAAAAGCTAGAAGGTGATCTTCTTTCAACAAACATAAAAGATAGCTATAGACATCTCTAACAACAAAAATAACAGAAAGCAACAATCACTATTCCTTAATATCTCTTAACATAAATGGACTCACTTCCCCAATAAAAAGACATAGACTAATGGACTGGATACATAAACAGGACTCAGCATTTCCTTGTGCCTTCCCTAGAGCCCATGCACTGGAAATTCAGACCTCTTGTATCAGGACTGCCTACCTAGGGGGGAGCTCTCAGACCAAGGTGAAATCTATTGTTCTCCAAGGACTTGAAGTTTCCTGAGAGGAGCCAGCCACCTGCTGAACAGCAAAAAGTTTTGAAGAGGAATTCCCAGCCTTTTGGGGGAAGGGTTCCTCCTACCTTTAAATTTGGAGCTCCCCATTAAACATTAAGCCTTGATCAGAAAGTCATTGCCTTGGCTCCTTATTTTTCTTTCCTGCCTGTTCTATTTCAGCCCCAGCTTTCCTTCCAGGTGACCTTGGTTCCTATAGCCACAGTTGGCTACAGATTGGTGCACAAATGCGGGACTTGGAAACGGAGAAACCAACTGAGGGACGCTGTCCTCAGTGGAGCTCCACAGGAAACGAAGAAGTTATGAATCAGGCATGGTAAGCAACAAAGAGCATTAATGTTAGCGCTATAAATGTCATCCTTTGAAGGCTGTTGTTGCAGGGGTGCAAAAAGGATACAGGCTAGACTGAATCAGCATAGGTCTGATGCTGAGATCAGCTAGGATGTGACAGCAAATTTGGATGTCAAATTTTATTAGGCAACTGTCTGCAGTCTGGAACTGCATCAGGTGCAAGGAATAGAGCATAAAATAAAATAAAAATAGTAAAAAACAAAAAAGCAGCAAAAAACAGATTTTAGAAACATGAGAGAGAAAGAAAGAGAAGGAAAATGGAATTTAGAGCTTGCCTAGGGACAAGGGAAAATCAGGAGGCATCCTGTTTCCTCTGTGGACCCTACTGAAGATATTCTTAGTACTTCAACTTAGTTAAAAAAAGTGGCTCTTCCCTCTCTATGTATTGTCTGTCTTTGGTGTACCAATCTGTCCACATGTCAATTTGTGTCTGTCCTTGTTTCGTTGTTTGAATGACTGTTGTTTTATGTTTCGTGTTGAAAAGAAAAAAATGGTAAAAATTTTATCTTCTGGCGGTCCATCTCTTAATCCAGTTTCAGTATGCACAGTGGAGGCTGATTTAAGCTGCCCCACATTCTTAACTAAGAGTCAAACAGAGCTGGAGAAAAAGCTGCTTTTAAAAGGGCCAGCAGCTTCTCAAATTCTAGGGCAAGTAGGCTTATGGTTATTTCTCCTAGAAAATTCTCTACAATTGTGATTATTGGGTCCAAAGTGCCTTTTCTCATGAAATTACAGCTAGAAAAAGTAAAAATTTTGTTTCTTTTAATTTTATAAGATTTGCTTCATTTTTATGTCTGATTGATCTTAAAGGTATAAATATGTCTTGCATGTCATGACTATAGAGTATTGGCTTATAAGTTAATGGGCATAATTAAAAATTGTAACATGGCTAACAAGAAAGTTAGCTTAAAACTGGTAACTCAGGGTTGGAGTCATTTTAAATAATAACACGTGGCATGACACAACAGGTTTCTAAAGATACTTCTAAATTGGCAGAATATTTATGTAACTCTCATCCTAGAAATTAGACATATAAGAGATGAGATTTAAGACAATGTCTCTTTAATGAGGTATTAAAAGTTGTACAGTCATGCATTCATATATAAAATCTGACAGCCAAACTTGTAAAAGTAATACTTTTGGTACTGATTTTTAAGAAAATAGATTGTTAAAATTGGGTTTTGCTTTCCAAAGTTGTAGTTATGCTCTAATATTGCAAGAGAAACTTAAGAACTATGGTTAGCAACTGCCAGTGTTCAATTGACTGCAGTTTTCAGTCTGATAAAGGTTCATGATTCTTAACTCACCCATATTTTGTAATTAGGATGATTTCAAGAGTGATAAAAGTTAAAAACAGCTGTGGCCAGTATGGGCTTGCTGCCACTTTTACACTAGCTTTACTGGATACAGTGGTAGAAGCAAAATTTAACCCTCCAAGATTGGAAAGGAGATCTCAGTGGGAAATTATTTGGTATCAAACAGGCTCCTGGTGAAGTGTTTCAGGAATTTGTGGATAGACTACTAAAAACAGCTAGTAGAATTTTTTTGAAACCCTCAAGCAGAGGTTGCTTTTGATGTTGGACCCTCATACAATAGAGCCTGGTTGCAGGCTGTTGTCCTGTAGGAGGGGTGGGCATTGGGCCTGGCCTTAGACAATAAGCTCAGATTAAAAAAATATTTACATTTGAGTTAATTCAAAGCTCAGAGATGTCTCAGCAGAAGCTTATGTGGCACTGTTTCTGTCTTGCAAACCCCACCTACAAAGTTTCAGGCCGAATCAGCATTATTAACAGATCTATCCAGGTGTAAGGTTTAATGTAAAGTTCAAACTTATGAAAGGTTAATAAAGCTGTGTAGAACTTATGAAGACATTAAAATCTGGCCTGTTTACTCCATACAAAATTCTTATGGATTTGGAAGGTTATTTTTTCCTTTGCATTCTGATAATTGTAAAGTGTTTGCTTCTAGTGAGCTAATTTTAAAGATTCAATGAAGCTCTATCATTGGAAAGTTTTTCCTCAAGGAATGGCTGATAGCCTTACTTTATGTGAGAAAAAATGTTTTGTCTCTGCTTCAATACAAGAAGCTAGGTCATTAAATCTTTCAGTGTATATTATTCATTGAATTTTATTCTTACAATGGCCTTTAAACATTTTGGAGTAGTTGTTGATCTAGAAAAGATTCAAATGTAATATATATCAATTATATCCTAAACAAACTGGCACAGAGAATTCAAAGAAAAGGCAATTTATGTACTCTAAATGATTTTCCAAAGTCTTTAGTAGATATTAATTGGCTAAGACCTCACCTTAAGCTTACCACAGGGGATCTTAAGCTTCTGATGTTCTCAAGGGGGATGCAAATTAACTGGTGAGAGACAAGTAGCTTTGCAGATAGTAGAGGAAGCTACTGTATTCAATTGCTAGTTGTTTATGTGTTCACAGCAATTCCTTGCCAAAGGGAGCATTAATGTGGAGTCACATTTTTCATTTCCAAGTAAAGTTTTAACATCCTATTATAAAGCTGTTGCTGTGTTAATAAAGAATTGTAGGATAAAATCATGAAAGTATTTTGAAAAAGATATTTTAAGAACCTGATAAAAATTTGTTTTTTGTTTCAAACAGCAATCAAATTGGCTATTGCAGAGTATTGATATTTTGCCTATTGCATGGAAAGCCTTTTAGGCAAAATTGATAGTAGTTATCCACAGGTTAAGTTGTTAAAATTTGCTTCCATGCATGCTTTCATATTCCCTATAGAGCAGGCACTTACGGCCAGGAACATCAGGAACACAGGAGTGGCAGAGCAGCTGGGACAGGGTCTGTTTGGGCTGCACCTGAACCCAGGAGCTGGGCAGCACCAAAGCCATCTGTGCACTGATCCTGCCAGGGGAGGCTGCCATCATCTCTCCTGGGACTGAGTAGGCGGATATAGCCAGGACTGCAGGGAAAACAGGAGTGGCAGAGCAGTTGGGACAGGGTCAGTCTGGGCCAGACCTGCACCCAGGAGCTGGGCAGCACCACAGCACTCTGGGCCAGGGGAGAGCCAGTCACCCAGGGGTGCTGAGACAGGCTTGCAAGCCCACATGAGGGACAAATGCCAGTCAGAGACGGCTGGACCAACTAACACCAAATATAACCAGATGGCGAAAGGCAAATGTAGGAACATTACCAACAGAAATCAAGGCAACATGGCACTATCTGAATCCAATTCTCCCACAATAGCAAGTCCTGGATACCCCAACACACCGGGAAAGCAAGATTTGGATTTAAATTCACAGCTCATGATGCTGATAGAGGGCTTCAAGGAGGACATAAATAACTCCCTTAGAGAAATACAGGAGAACACAGGTAAACAGGTGGAAGCCCTTAAAGAATTACAGGAAAGCACAACAAAACAGGAGAAGGAATTGAACAAAACCATCCATGATTTAAAAATGGAGGCAGAAACAATAAAGAAATCACAAAGGGAAACAACTCTGGACATAGAAAACCCAGGAAAGAAGTCAGAAGTCATGTATGCAAGCATCAACAACAGAATTCAAGAGAGAGAGAGGAGAGAATTTCAGATGCAGAAGATATCATAGAAAGCATTGACACAATAGTCAGTTAGACAACAAAAGAAGGTCAAAGGGATACAAATTGGAAAGGAAGAAGTCAACGTATCACTATTTGCAGATGATATGATAGTATACTTAAGTGACCCAAAAATTTCACCAGAGAACTCCTAAACCTTCAGCAAAGTGGCTGGATATAAAATTAACTCAAACAAATCAGTAGCCTTCCTATACTCAAAGGATAAACAGGTTGAAAAAGAAATTAGGGAACAACAACCTTAACAATTTTCACAAACAATATAAAGTAGCTCAGTGTGACTCTAACCAAACAAGTGAAAGATCTGTATGACAAGAATTTCGAGTCTCTGAAGAAAGAAATTGAAAAAGATCTCAGAAGATGGAAAGATCTCCCATGCTCATGAATTGGCAGGGTTAACATAGTAAAAGTGGCCATTTTGCCTAAAGCAATCTACAGATTGAATGCAATCCCCAACAAAATTCTAACTGATTTCTTCATAGAGTTAGAAAGAGCAATTTCCAAATTTATCTGGAATAACAAAAACAAACAAACAAACAAAAAGAAAAAACAGGATAGCGAAAACTATTCTCAACAGTAAAAGAACTTCTGGGGAAATCAGTATCCTGGACCTCAAGCAGTACTATAGAGCAATAGTGATGAAATCATCCAGTGGAAAAAAGACAGCATTTTCAACAAATGGTGCTGGGTCAACATGTAGAAGGATGCAAATTGATCCGTTCTTATCTCAAGTCTAAGTGGATCAAGGACCTCCACATAAAACCAGATACACTGAATCTAAGAGAAGATAAAGTGGGGAAGAACCTGGAACACATGGGCACAGAGGATAATTTCCTGAATAGAACACTAATGGCTTATGCTCTAAGACCAAGAATTGACAAATGGACCTCATAAAATTGCAAAGCTTTTGTAAGGCAAAGGACACTGTAAAAAGAACAAAATGGCAACCAACAGAATGGGAAAAAATCTTTACCAATCCTACATCCGATAGATGGTGACTATCCAATCTATACAAAGAAATCAAGAAGTTAGACTCCAGAGAATCAAATAACCCTATTAAAAAATGGGGTACAGAGCTAAACAAAGAATTCTCAACTGAGGAAACTCGAATGGCAAAGAAGCACCTAAAGAAATGTTCAACATTTTTAATCATCAGTGAAATGCAAATTAAAACAACCCTGAAATTCCACCTTACACCAGTCAGAATGGCTGAGATCAAATACTCAGGTGAAAGCAGATGCTGGCGAGGATGTGGAGAAAGAGGAACACTCTCCCAATGTTGGTGGGATTGCAAGCTGGTACAATAATTCTGGAAGTCAGTCTGGTGGTTCCTCAGAAAATTGGACACTGTAGTACCTGAGAACCCAGCTATACCACTCCTAGGTACATGCCCAGAAGATGCTCCAAAACATAACAAGGACACATGCTCCACTATGCTCATAGCAGCCTTATTTATAATAGTCAGAAGTTCAAAAGAACTCAGATGTTCTTCAACAGAGGAATGGATACAAAAATATGGTACATTTACTCAATAGAATACTACTCACCTATTAAAAACAATGAGTTTATATAATTCTTAGACAAATGGATAGTACTAGAAAATATCCTGAGTGAGATAACCCAATACAAAACACACACACACACACACACACACACACACACACACACACACACATAATATGCACTCACTGATAAGTGAATATTATTCCAAAAGCTTGGAATACCCAAGATACAATTCACAGATCACATGAAGCTCAAAAAGAAGGAAGCCCAAAGTGTGGATGCTTCAGTTCTTCTTAGAAGGGGAAAGAAAATACTCAGTGGAGGAAATATGGAGAAAGTGTATAGCAGAGACTGAAGGAAAGAACATCTAGAGACTGTCCCACCTGGGGATCCATCCCATACAGTCACCAAACCCAGACACTATTGTGGATGCCAAGAAGTGTTTGCTGGCAGTAGCTTGATATAGCTGTTTTATGACAGGCTCTATCAGAGCCTGATAACCAACCATTGGACTGAGCACAGGGTCCCCAATGGAGGAGTTAGTGGAATGACTGAAGGAACTGAAGGGGTTTGCAACCCCATAGGAAGAACAACAATATCAACCAAGCAGATCCTCCAGAGCTCCCAGCGACTAAACCACCAACCAGAGAATATACATGGAGAGACCCATGGTTCCAACCACATATGTAGCATTGGATGGCCTTGTTTGGGCATCAGTGGGAAGAGAGACCCTTGGTCCTGTGAAGGGTTGATGCCCTAGTGTAGTGGAATGTGAGGGTGGGGTGGCTGGAGTGGGTGGTGGGATGGGTGAAAACCACCATAGAAGCAGGGGTGGGGGGATGGAATAGGAGGTTTCTGGGGGAGAAATTGGTAAAGAAGACAACATTTCAAATGAAATAAAGAAATATCCAATACAAAAAGGAAAAAAAAAAGATAGCAGAAATAGAATAAGTAGTTTATAAATGAGCAATTTCTATTTATAAACAATAAAATTTTGAAAAAAAAAAAGGATCAGTTAGCTCTCTACCCTCACAAACTACTCTGTTTACTGCCATGAAAGAATATATTACCTAACTGCTAGATTTGGCATCTTAATAACCTGTAGCATGGCATTTCCATACATAATTCAAAGCTGTTTAATAAAAATAAAGAAAACCTACAAAGTATAGAAAAGCACCACCAGTGCCCTGTAAAAATGTAGGTCAGAAATAAGTAATGTAAGTTTAACAAATGTAAATAATAATTAACAAACAGATCTAGTTGGTGACAAACAGAACTAGGTGGTATGAGACAATACAGTAAAAGTATAGTAAAAACACATCCTTCCAAACTGATATCCTTTAGGGCCAAAAAGAAATGGTTAATAAATTCTGGAAAGCAGAAAAATACAATATTTCACTATAACTTACTATTAGAAATTAATCAGACAAGCACAGCCAATCAAACAAAACCCATTCATAGTAACATGTTACCATTCACTTACAAATCTTAGAATATATATCTCTGGAGGTGTGGTGAGACTATTTGGTGTAACACTGGCTTGCATAAAAAGAAGCTCCTGGGTTCAATCCTTAGTACTACATATGAAGGAGATATCAAACTTAACCAAAGAAAACACTGTCTAAAAAACAATCATACCCTAAATTAAAGTATTAAATATATGAAATGAAGGTCAATTGTACTCCAAATATAATTTCTACTAAATATAAGTATTAGAAATAGAGACTAAAAAGAAAATGATCCACGAATTAGAGAAAAAAAGATAAAAGAAGAAAAGGAATGATTAAAAAGTTTGAAGTTATTGACATATTAAAAAAACAGGCAATAAGCTACCAAAGGCAGATTATTCTGAAAGGCAACTAATGTTCTATGATCCACTCAAAATATAATCTTTTTCCTTTATACCCTCATACAATTGTTCTACACAAAATACCCAGCAATTTTCTTCATGTATTGATGCCAGATAACAATATATTATGGGTATCATTCCTTGTCAAGCTATCTAAATTCATCTTGTATAATTACACAGGAGAATTTTCATTTGATTGCAGTAAGACCTAGGAAAGCATTGCTGCTCCTGTCCTCAGATAACTAGATATACTTCTCCAACATAGTACTAGGCATTCACATGTACAAGTACTGATGTAATTACCGTACTTTATATGTAATTATGGCACTGTAAACATATTTCCAAACTTCTTTCTTAGGGAGGAG
Source organism: Tokudaia tokunoshimensis (assembly GCA_036184795.1). Lineage (NCBI taxonomy): Eukaryota > Metazoa > Chordata > Mammalia > Rodentia > Muridae > Tokudaia > Tokudaia tokunoshimensis. The sequence goes on from BTHU01000009.1 coordinate 4,238,694, forward strand.
AATGACTGCTTCCCTTCACATTCTAACAGACATGACACAAGAAATTACTTGTAAGTTTTAGAAGTAGAGGGGGATAACAGTACAATTCAGTTAAGTAAAACAGGCAGTATAGTAAAGACTAGATCAGTGCCTACATTTTGAAGATAAATGTATTTTTTTTTCAAATTGAAACTTTTATTGGGCTTTTGTGACTCAATATCATAAGAACAAGAGCCCTACTTCTAGGATATTGTAACAAATATGAGAAAATTTATAATAGTGCTTACAAGAGCAGCTAGGATAGTATAAGTGATAAGCATAAAAATGTCATATATTTTAAATTTTTCATAATGTTTAATTAATAGATTCATCATTTTAAAGAATTTCTATGTTTTGCTCACAGGTTGCCATTTTATAATATTTTCATTTCCCAATTAGTTTATAGTTTTGTTCATTAGAAAGACATATTTATATTTGCTGTGTATATTTTATTGTCATGTAGTTTCATGTATATGCCTACTTTTGAATGATACAGTTCAACTAAAAGTAGTTGGACCATTGAGTTTTGGTCTTTCAATCTTAAGTTCATTTACACTTGTTTTGACATACAGTTTAATACTTTCTTAGACTTAATGTTCCAGGAGATTCTGAAAATAGATAATGCACTCTAATTAATGTATTATAAATTTCAATGCCAGGTAAAAAGTACTTCCAAAGAAATGTTTCAGCAAGTGTCAATATCTAGTAAGTTTTACACATGACCTAAATTTTTTTATTGTGGTATGCTCCAAAACAGCATGGATTACTTTTTCAATGCACCATTTTCATTAACAAAACAAACAAACAAACAAACAAACAAAAAAAAAGGGAATGTATACTAAAACATTCAGAATGATAACTACAGACTTTAAAATATTGGTCAAATAACTGTCCTGAATATTGTCTAAATGAGAGATTATTAAAAATCTGCCTCCTAAGGAAGAACTGGTACAAGTGCATAAACTATTTAGCAAATTTTTTGAAGAAATTCAAACTATAAATGGAACAGGAAAAACATAAGGACAAAAATCTACCAGTATCTGCTCCTTGGATTGCTTCAGTATACATACCACAGATTTCAAAGTGTACAGTTTCCCAATCTTATGGATGTTCAAGACTCTTATGTTCAATATTGTTGTTGGGTTACATTGTGTGAAGGCACATCTCAGTATATTCAATGTTAATTCTGTACCAGCTGAGACCTAAATGATGGCAGGATCTTGGTATTGTTCCTTCCTCTCTTGCCTAAGGCAATATAGATTTGTATCTGATTGGCTGTAATAAAAAGGCTGACAGCCTATAGCTGGGCAGGAAATGGAGGGTGGAACTTCTAGGGAGAGAGAGGGGAAGGCTGATAGAATATGTTTTGACAGAAGAAATGGAGGTGAACGGGCAGACCAGAGCAGAGCAGAGAGGTAGAACTAGACACGTGATAGAATGTAGGCTAGTTAGTCAGGCTAAGTTAGAGCAGCTGGGAGACTGCCCTAGAAAAGGCCTAAGCTATAAAAGCCTCTGTCATTATTTATATAACTGGCAGGTATGCAGAAAGTCCTGCTATATACTGTGATGTCTACATATACTTTCCATCCTCCCAAATGCTTCAAATCCTCTATAGATCACTTCTAGCAACTAATATAATCTAAATGTTATGTGCACAATTACTATAGCACACTGTTGAGTTAAAAATGTCAAGAAATCTGTACACATTCAGTAGAGATGAAACATTTTCTGAATATTTTAATATGTACTGGGAAATCCATATTTGTGAAACCTACAGATAAAGAGAGTGAACTGTGCTTTTTCCATAGACTGTATTGTTCTGTATATGAATCCTACTTACATCATTAGACTTGCATTTTTCCTTGTGAGAATATATAGTCCATTCCAAAAGCATATTTACTGGTTTTGTCAAAAGTCCTGAAGTTTCACTTCCTGACCAAAAAATTTCATGAAGAATTGCCTTTTCTGTTACTTTTAGACTCTGAGAATCTGACCAGTCACATAACCTAATGAAAATATAAACAAATATTAAATTATTAGGCCAATCTAATCATAGCAGTTAATAGACTTATTTTGATAGGACAAGAATGTTACCAATTTTTGAGAAAGGTGATAATATATAATGATCATGACATAACACATACCTATAAGAAAGGATAAAATATTAAAAGTGGCCGCGTGAGCTGAGTATATCAATTTAAGCAGGCATTGTGAAGGCCACTTAGTCTCAGTGCTGGAGAGAGGCAGGTAGGTCCTTAGTGCTTATAAGTCACTACTCAGTGAGCTCCAGGACAAAAACAGACCTGTGTCTCAATAAACAACAAAGATACTACTGAGGAATGACTCTCAAGATGGAACCTTTGGTCTCCATATATATGCACACACATGAACATTGATACATACATGTGAATATACATATACCAATAGAAAAATGGTATAAGTTAAATAAAATTCAGTAATATGTACTCAAATGCCATACTTCAGTTTCAAATAAATTAATGTAAAACTTGAGCAATATAAGATGGACCACCTGAGAATATTTTCTGATATTTATAGATTTATATTTATTTAGAGATAAATACAAATTCCCAAAATACTCATTTTACCGAAGGAAGAGTACGAAAAATATGAACTGAACAAAAAGAAAAAAAGACATGAGCAAAACTTCACTGCTACTGGGTTGTGTATGAAAATGGAAACAAGACCTCTAAATTAAACATAAAACAGCAGAACTACAGAAAGACATTTGTGATTAACACTTACTTTTGACTTAAATGCCGTACTTCACCTTCAAGTAAATTAAAGAAAAACTTGAGCAATGTGAGATGAACTACCTTAGAACCAATATTTTCTGATATTTGATGGCAGAAACCTTCATTGAAAAGACACGACCTGAAAAATATGAACCCAATAATGTATTTCATAAAAATAAAATTACTGAATAATTTGTGGACAAGATTTTTCCTTTTTCAAATTACTTTTAAAATTTTAATAAAACCTTGACAAATTTAAAGCTAAGTTAAACAAAATTTTATTAATATTTCCTTTAAATTTAAACCATGGCAAATTTAAAAGATGTAGTTCTTAACACAACAATAGTTTTTCTGGTCTCAAGGTAAATTTTAACAACTACCAGTATTCCCTCTTTGTCCATTTCACAAATTAAAAAAAAAGACTAAGGGATTTCATCAAGTCCCTTTGATGCAAATTATGCAATATAATTTCAGTTTATAATACTAATTATAGTATCCTTCCTTACCCATGGTTATTTTCATTTCTATTACTTAATAAAGGAGGGTAAATAGCTTTAGTTAAGAGTTTTCAAAATTCAATATTTTATTTGCATCATCTGTCATAATCATATACAACAAAACTTTAAATGATAATTGCTATGTTCGACTATATACCAGAATTTGGCTTGTGAACTTGAAGAAAGAGTTGGTTAGTACAGTTCTATGATAAATAAACACATTTCTTAAATTTATGTGTGTATGCCTGGGCAACCATCTGTGTATTTGGTGCCCATGGAGGTCAGAAGAAGGTAACGACACTGGATCCCCTGGAACTAAAGTCACAGAAGATTGTGAGTCAAGTATCTGAACTCCTAAGCCATTATCTCTCCAGTCCCTGCAGTATATACATATATTTTACTATTTTTTTTATAGTCCAGTTGTTGCCCCCCTCCCACAATTCCTCTTCCCATTCCTCCTCCCCTCTGTCTCTAAGAGGATCTCCCACCTGCACCCTCTGGCCTGCCTATCAGGCCTCCTCACTCACTGGGTTAGGAGCATCTTCTACTGAGGCCTGACTAGACAGTCCTCTACTGTGTGTCTGTGGCCTCATACCAACTGTTTGGTGGGTGGCTCAGTGTCTGAGCGATCTCAGGGGTCCAGGTTTGTTGAGACTGTTGATTTTCCTAAGGGGTTGCCCTTTTCCTCAGCTTCTTTTAGCCTTTCCCTAATTCAATCACAGGGGTCCTCAACTTCAGTTCAATGGGTGGGTGTAAGTATCTGCATCTGTCTTACTCAGTTGCTTGTTGGGCCTCTAAGAGGGCAGCCATGATAGACTCTTGACTGTAAGCATATCATAGCATCAGTAATAGTCTTAGGTCTTGGAGCCTCCCCTTGAGATAAATCCCAAGTTAGTCTTGTTCCTGCAGTATATTTAAACAGGAACAATTCCTGTGTCAGAAATTTTGACTGTGGGATGGCAACTTCAGCTCTCCATGTGATGCTGTCTTTCTACTGGAGGTGGACTCTGAGTTCCCTCTCCGCACTGATGGGCATTTCATCTAAGGTCCCTCCTTTTGAGTCCTGAGAGTCACCTAGCTCCACCCTGCTTCCTCCCTAGGTTGCCTGTTTTCTTTCTTTCTGCTGATCCTCAGGGCTTCTTTTCTGTTCACTCAGCCCAATACCTGATAATGTTCCCCCTTTCCCCTACCCTTCTCCCTCCCCTCTCCCACTCAGATCCCACCCTCCCTCTGTTCCCTGTTTTCTTCTCCCTCCCAAGTGAGATTGAGGCATGCTCACTTGGGCCCTTCGACTTGTTAACCTTCTTGCATTCTGTGGATGGTATCTTGGGTATTCTGTACTTTTTTAGCTAATATCCACTTATTAGTGAGTACATACCATGCATGTCCTTTTGGGTATACATATCTCACTCAGGATGTTATTTTCTAGTTCCATCTATTTTCCTGCAAAACTCAAGATATCCTTCTTCTTAATAGCTGAATAGTATTCCATTACGTAAGTGAACCACATTTTTTGTATCCATTCTTCTGGCATGGGACATCTGGGCTGTTTCCAGCTTCTGGCTATCACAAATATGGCTGCTATGAACATAGTGGAATATGTGCCCCTGTGGTATCTTTTGGGCATATGCCCAAGAGTGGCAGAGCCGGGTCTTCAGATAGATCTGTTTCCATTTTTTCTGAGGAAGCTCCAAATTGATTTCCAGAGTGGTTGTACTTGTTTGAAATTCCTTGAACAATGGAGGAGTGTTCCTATTTTGCCACATTCTTGCCAACATGTGCTGTCACTTGAGTTTTTGGTTTTAGCCATTCTGACTGGTGTATCTCAGGGTCATTTTGATTCACATTTCCCTGATGAATAAGGGTTTTAAACCTTTCTTTAAGTGCTTCTCAGCCATTAAAGCTTCTTCTGCTGTGAATTCTATGTCTAGTTATATACCTCATTTTTTTTGATTGAGTTGTTAGGTATTTTGGAGATTAGCTTCCTGAGTTCTTTATATATTTTGAATGTTAGCCCTCTATTGGATGTGGGGTTAGTGAAGATTTTCTCCCAATCTGTGGCTTGCTAATATGACCTATTGATCATGTCCTTTGCCTTCAAGCTTAGAGCCTGAGCCATTGGAGTTCTGTTGAAGTACCCCCACTTGACTCCCCGGCCCTGTGCCAATGTTTGCAGGCTCTTTTCCACTTTCTTTTCTATTAGATTCAAAAAATCTAATAGAAAAAATCTACCTAATTCTATATTGAGGTGCTTGATCCACTTAGATTTGAGCTTTGTGAAAGGTGAAAAAAGGGACCTATTTTCATTTTCGTACATACAGACTGCCAGTTAAACCAGCACCAGTTATTGAAAATGTTTTCTTTTTTTCCAGTGTATATTTTTGGCTTCTTTGTCAAAGATCAAGTGTCTATAAGTGGGTGGTTTTACTTCCAGGTCTTCAATTCTATTTCATTGATTAACCTGCCTGTCACTGTACCAATACCACATAGTTTTTATCACTATTGCTCTGTAGTACAGTTTGAGGTCAGAGATAGTGATTCCACCAGAAGTGTTTTTACTGTTAAGAACTGTTTTCTATCCTGGGTTTTTTTGTTTTTCCATATGTTGTAATTTTGATGGATATTGCATTGAATCTGCAGATTGTTTTTGGTAATACGACCATTTTCTTACGGTAATCCCACCAATCTACGAGCATGGGAGATCTCTCAATTTTCTGAGGTCTTCTTCAATTTCTTTCTTGAGAGACTTGAAGTTCTTGTCATACACATCTTTTACTTGTTTATAGAGATACCCCAAGATATTTTACATTATTCAATGACTATTGTGAAGGGTGTTGTTTCCCTATTTTCTTTCTTAGCCCATTTATCATTTGTATAAAGGAAGGCTCCTGATTTGAGTTTTTTTTTTTTTTTTTGGATTAACACACACATAATGAGAACAGTTTCCTCAGTAAGTATAACTGTGAGCTGAAGCTGTGTGGTATCAGGACTTCACTTCCTGTTCCAAGGGCTTCAGATGCCAACTCCCCTGTGCTCATGAAGCACGTACTGGACATGGTCTCTTCTGTGAGACGTCCCTGTGGCAGCGTCAGGGGCTGGATGCGTATTGAGTGTCTAACCACTTTTAGCTTTGCATTCAGGAATGGGATGCTCTTGTGAATCTGAGGGCTATGCGCCTTCTGTAGTCCGAGCATCTTGTGAATTTGAGGGCTGTGCGCCTTCTGTAGCTTGAACATCTTTTGAATCTGAGGGCTGTGCGCCTTCTGTAGTCTGAGCATCTTGACCATATCTTTTTCCCAGTATGGACACCTCTTTGTACTTCTTATTCTTGTAACAATGTACAGTTTATGAGGGTTCTGGAGGTACCCACCATATTTTTCACGATCTTCAGGTCTAGGCTGAAACACTTTATCTGGAATTCTTGACCTGGTAAATTTGTGACAAATTCATTCTGTACCAGTGAGAGAGTAAGCACCTTTCTTCACAGTTTGTAGTCTGCCTGGAGGCCTCTGAAATACTGATCGCAGAACCCCAGTCATAATTATGGTAATTCTTCTCTTCAGAGGCGGTGACCACTGTGTCCATTCCAAATGTCCTCACAGCCAGAACTTGTTTCAAGTTTTATATTCGAATTTTATATTCAGCCACTTTGCTGAAGCTGTTCATCAACTGTAGTTCTTTGGTAGAATTTTTGGACTTGTTTATGCATACTATCATATCATCTGCATATAGTGATATCTAGACATCTTCTTTGCCAATTTGTATCCCCTTGATCTTTTGTTGTCTTAATGCTCGAGCTAGAACTTTGAATATTATATTTAATAGATATGGGGAGAGTGGAAAGCCTTGTCTTGTCCCAGTTTTTGGTGGGATTGCTTCAAGTATCTCTCTATTTGATACTGGCTGTTGGTTTGCTGTATATTGCTTTTATTATGTTTAGGTATGGACCTTGAATTCCTGATCTCTCCAATACTTTTAACATGAAGTGGTGTTATATTTTGTCAAATGTTTTTTTTTTCAGCCTCTAATGAAATGACAATGTGAAGTTTTTTCTTTGAATTTGTTTAAGTAGTGGATTACGTTAATGAATTTTCTTATACTGAACCAACCTTGCATCCCTGGGATGAAGCCTACTTGATTATGGTGAATGACATTTTTGATGTGTTCTTAGATTTGATTTGCTAGAATTTTGTTGAATATTTTTGCATCGATATTCTTTTTTTTTTAATTAAATAGTTTTATTGCTGTCGGACACAGCCTATGGCTTTTACAGTTTTTAAATAGATATTTTCTTTATTTACATTTCAAATGCTATCCCCTTTCCTCATTTTCCCTCTGAAAACCCCCTATCCTATCCCCCACCCCCTGCTTATTAACCCACCCACTCCAACTTCCCTGACCTGGTATTCCCCTACACTAGAGCATCGAGCCTTCACAGGACCAAAGGCCTATCCTCTCTCTCATTGATGTCTGAAAAGGCCATCCTCTGCTACATATGTAGCTGGAGCCCTGGGTACCTCCAAGTGTACTCTTTGGTTGGTGGCTTTAGTCCCTGGGAGCCCTGGGGGTACTGGTTGGTTCATACTGTTGTTCCTCCTATGGGGCTGTAAACCCCTTCAGCTCCTTGGGTTCTTTCTCAAGCTCCTCCGTTCGGGGACCTTGTGCTCAGTTCAATGGTTGGCTGAGAACATCCCCCTCTCTGAACAGCTATATCAGGCTCCTGTCATGAACTTGTTGGCTTCCACAATAGTGTCTGGGTTTGGTAACTGTGTATGGGATGGATCCCCAGGTGGGGCAGTTTCTATATTCTTAAGTGAAATTGGTCTTAAGTTCTCTTTCTTTGTTGGGTCTTTGTGTGGTTTAGGTATCAAAGTAATTGTGGCTTCATAGAATGAGTTAGGTAGTCTTCCTTCTGTTTTTATTTTATGGAATAGTTTAAGGACTGTTGGTATTAGCTCTTCTTTGAAGATCTGGTAGAACTCGGCACTTCTGTTTTTTTTGGTTTTTTTTGTTTGTTTGGGAGGTTTTAAATAACTTACTTCTTCTCTTTCCTTAGGGGATATGGGCCTGTTTACATACTTTACCTGCTCTAAATTCTAAAAAAATTTTAATTTTTTTCTTTATTGCTTCCTTGACCAATTTATCATTGAGTAGAGGGTTGTTAAGTTTCCATGGGTATGTGGATTTTCTGTTGTTTTTGTTGTTATTGAAGTCTAGCCTTAGTCAGTGGTGATCTGATAGAATGCATGGGATTATTTCCATCTTCTCCATCTTCTTGTATCTGTTGAGGCTTGTTTTATGACTGATTATATGGTCAATTTTGGAGAAGGTACCATGAATTGCTGAGAAGATTTTGTTTTATGGTGAAATGTTCTGTATACATTTGGTTCATAACTTCTAATAGTTCCACTATGTCTCTTTTTAGTTTCTGTTTCAATGACTTGTCTATTGGTGAAGGCGGAGTGTTGAGTCTCCCACTATTATTGTGTGGGGATCAATGTGTGTTTTGAATTTTAGTAAAGTTTCTTTTATGAATGTATGTGCCCGTGCATTTAGGGCATAGATGTTCAGAATTGAGACTTTCTCTTGGTGGATTTTTCTTTTAATAGATATGAAGTTTCTTTCTCCATCTCAGTTAATAACTTTTGGTTGAAAGTCTATCTTACTGGAAATTAGAATGAGTTAGGGTTACAACTCCTGTTTGTTTCTTGGAACTATTTGCTTAGAACACTTTTTTTTTTAAAATTTTTTACTCTGAGGTTGTATCTATCTTCGTCATTGAGTTATGTTTCTTGTATGCAGTACATTTTGAAAGAGAAAGTAAGACCACTAATAAATTCTAAGACTTATGAAGACAACTTTATGCATTGAAATTCATCGTTAACTTCCTATTTTCCTACCAATCAAATCAACAATATCTGTTGCTTTCTATTTCTATCTCCAGTTACCTTGTCTTTGTGTGTTTATTTATGTGCATAGATATTTGTGTGCATATAGAGATTAGAGGTTGATGTCAGGTATATTATTCAACCATTTACCACCATATTTTTGAATTTTTGAAATGGAGATAGTTAATGAATCTAGAAGTCACTGATGCAGTAAGACTAGCTGGTCAGCAAGTCTCAGTGATTCTCTAGTCTCTGCCTATCCAGTGGGTAGGAGTATAGGAGTATTATCAGGATACCAGCTTCCTTTTTGTTTTTTGTCTACACAAAGTTTCTCTGTGTAGCTCTGGTCATACTAAAACTCATTCTGCAGAACAGGGTGAACTCAAACTCAAGGATCTGCCTGTCTCTGCCTCTAGAGTGCTAGGATTAAAGGCATGTACCTCCATTTCCTGGCCATACCAGATTTTTAAAACTTAAGTTCATTGGACTGAAAACATGTCCTCCTGATCCTATGGGAAGCACTTTGTTGACTCAGGCTCAAGTGTTTATAGCAAAAGAACTAATACTTAGCTTGTCTATGCTCAGTACTCTTCGAGATACACTTTTCCCAATTATTTTGCAACAAAACCATGGTATCTTCTCAAGAAATTTACAAAGACCAGACCGTAGCCTAGCTTCTCTTTTCTCCCTTATATGAAGGAAATTTGTGGATACATAAAAGAAAAGAAGACGATCAAAATTATAATAGAAATCATAAAATAATGAGTTTAGCTAGAGAAAAGAAAATAGGAAAGAGTCCTGGAAACATTCAGAAAACAAAGGAAGGCCTAGAGAGAGGACATGTGTAGAAAAATGACATATCTGGAAAACAACATGTCCTGGTTTTAAAAAAAAATCAAATTTCTATTTATAATAACACAAATCCCTAAAATAGATATTGTATATACTGATAAATATTTATGCTTTTTATGACTAAATTTTGATACTTACACTCAATAATTTTTCTTTGAAAAATATACAAATTCATGATTTTGGAAAAAAATTAGAATTTGTTATTATTTGGAGTCTATTTTATATACTTAGAATATGTCCAAAATATTGACAAACATGATCAACATATTTTGTCCATTTTATAAATTATACAATACAAAACACAAGCATTTATATTTTTCTAAAAGTATGAAGACACCTTTTAAAATTACTATCTAAAACACAGTAAAACACCTATTAGAAAAAATGTCTTCATATGAAATGACATACCTGATGAGCACCTCCACGAGAGCCCAGGCTCCTTTCATACAGGTTGGACACTGAAATAGCTCTAAGTAGTATCTTAACATGGCTGGTGACTTCCAAGGAGGATGCAGATGAAGAAGAGCTGATAATATATGAAAGTAACGGCCAGAAAATGTGTCTATTTTATCCTATTATTTAAAATAAATAAATAAAAATAAAAGAAATGCAGTTAACACAGTTTTATCAGTTAATTTAGTTAAAAACTAGAATAGTAATTCTAGCCTACCCTTGTGATCTATATATCAAAAAATCTTCACCGTTAGGGTAGCAAACATAAAATTTCCATATCATGATGACAGTGAAGATAGAGTTCCCGAAGATCATTTAAAGAAAGTCAGACTGGAGACGCTTACCAGCTTTGCTCATCTTCAAAATTCCTGCAGCATCATTTATAGCTGCTGTGATAGAAACCAGTACCCTGCTGAACATGATAGAAAGCTCTTCTCCATAGCTGCCACTAACTACCCCTGAACTACAGTCATTTAGCCTGTATACTACAAATGACTCTTACTAATAGTATCTTAGATTACCATAATCCACCATTTATGTTACTTTACATATAGAAAATAAAATCATGTAACATTTATTTTTCCTTGTTTTATTGAACAATATTTTTTCATACAATAAATTCTTTTTTTTAATTTTCTATATTCTTTATTTACATATTTTACATTTCCAAATGATTTCCCCTTTCCCAGTTCCCCCATCCCTGAAAGTCCCATAAGCCCTCTTCCCTCCTCCTGTTCCCCAGTCAACCCCTTCCCGCTTCTCTGTCCTGGTGTCCCCTACACTGCTGCATCTAGTCTTTCCAGGACCAGGGGCCTCTCCTTCTCTAACTATCCTTTTTTGTTTTTTTTCTTTTTCAAGACAAAGTGATCTTGGACATTTTGAGATGATAATAAGCTAAGTCACACAAAGTAGTAACTGAATATAGTTAAAAATACAAAAAGTGGAAAAAAATGGGTTGAAGAAAACATAAAATAATTATAGCTTAGCATTCCTTGAAAAACTAAAAAAGATTCTAAGTGTACAAGGTATCCTTACCTGTAGAACATTCTCGAGAAGGGCATGGAGAAGGCACACAGGAGGGATATAATGGGCTTGCAAAGAGGAAAGCTCTTCAATGGCTTCTTTAAAGAACTGCCCCTCTATGAGGCTTTCAATTAAGTTTAATATTCCTCTGGGGAACTCTGCATTTTTAACCTAAGGAAAAATAATTTTATGTCTGAAAGAAGAAAAGTTGAACTCTGAGATCAGACCTTGACCAAATAAAACACTCATTCCCTCATCTGTAATATGAATGACTCCTATCCTTACTACATGGCCGGTTGCACAGTCTTTAAAACTTTCTGGTTCAAAACAAATTATATGCATTACTGTATTTTATAACTGAAATACATGCAAAAATGTTATTAGCTGCTATATTATTTTTCAATAAGATTATTACTCTAAATAAAATCTTAAAGATCAAGTGCTTGCCTTTCAAACTTGAGTATGTAAGTTTGATAACTGGAACTCATATTAAGAAAACAAAACAAACCACATAGTGGTTCATGTTTTTAGTCCTAGTGCTAGGGAGGTAATGGCATGTGGATCTTTGGAGTTCATTTAGCCAGAACTTACTTACAAGCTCAAAGCCATTAAGAAACCCTGCACCAAATATACAATACAGATCAGGATATAGTAACAATTAAGAAAGAATCATAAAATAATTCTATGGATCTATATAAATGTAACTAAAATGTTTCACATTCCTTCTTGGTCAAAATATTTCTAACAATGGAAATAACTAAACTTAGTGGCTTATATATGTGATTGTGGAGGTTTGAAAAAGTTACAATATTTAAATGTCATAATATGACACTTAAAAGTTCCAAAATTAAATGTTAAAAATTTCTAAAGACCACCCCCTTCCACTTGGTCCTTTCTGCTGGGGCAGACTCTTGGCTGGTCTGCTCCAGTGAAGACACCATAGAGAACCCACTGTACTCAGAGCAGTTGAGGACCCGCTGCACTCAGAGCAGTTGATGATCAGCTGTACTCAGAGCAGTCGGACAACATCTTGACTGCTCCACTGAAGACCCAACCATCTGAAGACCTCCCAGGAGATGTACTGCAGACAGGGCAACAGATCAGCAGCTTCTCTGCCCCTGTGAAGAGTTCCCAGTTAGAAGGGCCCACAGATGGTCTGCTATGGTCAGGGTTGCAGGTCTACCAGGAGACCTGAAAAGAGTCATACTCTAGATAGTCACCCAGACCAACAAATAGACCAGAGATATCCCAGACTAGGGATATCCAGATGGAGAAAGCAAAGCCTAAGACCATAAGCAACAGAAGCTAATATACATGAGCATCATCAGAACCCAGTTCTCCCACCACAGTGAGCTCTGAATACAACAACACACCTGAAAATCACGAAGCTGACCTAAAATCCTATCTCATGAAGATAAAAGAGTCCTTTAAGGAGGATATCAATAACTCACTAAAAGAAATACAGGAAAACATAGGTAAACAGGTGAAGGAATTGAATAAAGCTATCCAAGACCTAAAAGTGGAAGTAGAAACAATAAAGAAAACATAAATGGAGGCAAACCTGGAAATGGAAAACCTAGGAAAGAGGTCATGAATTTGAGATGTTAAGTATCACCAACAGAATACAAGAGATAGAAGAAAGAATCTCAGGTGTAGAAGATACCTTAGAAGAGATTGACACAACTGTCAAAGAAAACTCAAAACATAAAAAATTCCTAACTCAAAGCATTCAAGAAATTCAGGACACAATGAAAAGACCAAGTCTAAGAATAATCGGAATAGAGGAGAATGAAGATTCCCAGCTCAAAGGATCTGAAAATGTCTTCAAAAAAATCATAGAATAAAACTTCCTCAACCTATAGAAACAGATGGCCATAAAGGTACAAGAAACCTATAGAACACCAAATAAATGAGCCCAGGAAAGAAAATCTTCTCCTCACATAATAATCAAAACACTAAACGCACAGAACAAAGAAAGACTATTAAAAGCTGCAAGAGAAAAGGGCCAATAAACATACAAAGGTAGACCTATCAGAATTATACCAGACTTCTCATCAGAGATTATGAAAGCCAGAAGAGACTGGTCAGAGGTCATGAAACAGAGAACACAAATGCCAGTCCAGGATACTATACCCAGCAAAACTCTGAATCAAGATAGATGGAGAAACCAAAATATTCCAGGATGAAACCAAATTCGAACAGTATGTATATACCAATCGAGCCCTACAGAGGATCCTAGAAGGAAAAATCCAACAAAAAGAGGGTACCTACATCAAATAAAAGACAAGTTATTAGGCATCTGACAACAAAGGAAAAGGAGAGAACCACAAGCACCTAACACCACCTACAAAAACAAACATATCAGGAACCAACAGTCATCTCTCTTTAATACATCTGAATATTAATAGACTCAACTATTAAAAAGACATAAGCTAGCAGACTGGATGCTTAAACAAGATCCAGCATTTTGCTGCATACAAGAAACACAGCTCAATAACAAAGACAGACACTATCTCGGAGTAAAAGGATGGAAAAAGGTCTTTCAAGCAAATGGTCCCAGGAAATAAGCATGAGTTGCCATCCTAATATACAATAAAATAAACTTTCAACTGAAAGTTATCAAGCATGATAAAGAAGGACACTTCATATTCATCAAGGGGAAAATCCACCAAGAGAAAGTCTCAATTCTGAACATCTATGCACCAAATTTAAGAGCACCCACATTCATAAAAGAAACTTTACTAAAGCTCAAAACATACATTGAACCCCACACAATAATAGTCAGAAAATACAACACCAAACTCTCACCAATGTATAGGTCATTGTAACAGAAACTAAACAAAGCCACACTGAAACTAAGAGAGGTTATGAAACAAATGTATTTAACAGATTATCTACAGAACATTTCACCCTAAAACAAAATACACCTTCTTCTCAGCACCTCATGGTAGCTTCTACAAAATCGAACATATAATTTGTCACAAAACAACCCTCAACCCATACAAGAAGATTGAAATAATCCCAGGCGCCCTTTGGCGACCTCTGTTCCGGTAGTCTGCACTGAGGAGACAGGTACCCAGTTTCTCCCCAAAATAACATCGCTTGGGACACGGCCTGTTGGGGCTTTCGTCTGCTCCCAAGAATGAGACAGCGCTGTGGTCGTCTGGGCGCCAGCTCTGCTGTGGGCCATCCCCTCTGCAGGGTGACCTGCGCCACCAAGAGAGTGAAGAGTGCACTCCGCCATCTTTGCTCCAGTGGCCAGGTAGTTGGGACCGCCAACCTCAGATACAGACAGGCACATAATATCGCTTGGGTATCAGGCAGCTTGTGTTGCACCCTACTCCCAAGAGCTGGGCAGATCTGCAGTAACCAGCACACCAGCTCTGCTGTGGGACTTCTACCTTGCAGAAGGATGCCCCCGCGCCCCCTCTGGGAGAGATCACAAACCCCTGCACAGGGCAGGAGCCTACCAGCCTCCCTTTGGCGACCTCTGCTCCGGGAATCCACTATGCTGGGCCTTTGGATGTGCAGAGACTCCCCAATATAACATCACTTGGGGCAAGGCACATCAGGGCTCCAAAGTCACTCAGGAGCAGGGCAGGCCACAGAAATCGGTGCCAGGGGAATCCGGTAATCCAGTGGGGCCAGAAATAGCTTTGCAGGCTCACAGGAGGTCCAACCAACAGCCAGTGACAACAGGACCAACTAATACCAGAGGTAACCAGATGGCAAAAGGCAAACATAGGAACGTTACTAACAGAAATCAAAGTAATATGGCACAATCTGAACCCAACTCTCCAACAGCAGCAAGTCCTGGATACCCCACCACACCTGAAAGACAAGATCAGGATTTAAAATCACTTCTCATGATGCTATTTAGAGGATCACAAGAAGGACACAAATAAATCTAATAAAGAATTACAGGAGACCATGAATCAACGGTTAGAAGCCCTTACAAAGGAAACACAAAAATCGCTTAGAGAAATGCAGGAGAACATGGATCAACAGATGGAGGCCCACAAGGAGACAACACAAAAATCGCTTAAAGAAATGAATCAATGGGTAGATGCACTTTCAAAGGAATCACAAAAATTGCATAAAGAAATGCAGAAGAATATGGGTCAACAGATGGATGCTCAGAGGGAGGCAACACAAAAAAAAAGAGAGAACTTCAGACCACTCTTGCTTATGAATATCGATGCAAAATACTCAGTAAAATTCTTGAAAACCAAGTCCAAGAACACATCAAAACCATAATTCACCATGATCAAGTAGGCTTTATCCCAGAGATCCAAGGTTGGTTTAATTTATAAAAATATATTAATGTAATATACTATATAAACAATCTCAAAGAAAAAAAAATCACAGGATCATCTCCTTAGATGCAGAAAAAGCATTTGGCAAAATATAACACCCCTTCATGTTAAGAGTACCAGAGAGATCAGGAATTCAAGGCCCATACCTAAACATAATAAAAGCAATTTACTGGAAACCAACAGTCAATATCAAATTAAATGGAGACATACTTGAAAAACATCTCTGAAGAAAGAACTCAAAGAAGATCTTAGAAATGGCCATCCTACCAAAGGCAATCTATAGATTCAATGCAATCCCCATCAAAATCCCAAAACAATTCTTTAAAGACGTGGAAAGGGCAATTCTCAACTTCATCTGGAAAGGCAAAAAGCCCAGAATAGCAAAAACAATTTTTAACAATAAAAGAACAGCTGTGGGAATCACCATCCCTGACCTCAAGCTTTGCTACAGAGAAATAGTGATAAAAACTACGTGGTATTGGTACAGAGACAGACATGTTGATCAATCGAATACAATAGAAGACCCAGAAATAAAACCCCACATTTATGGACACTTGATCTTTGACAAAGAAGCCAAAAATATACAATGGAAAAAAGAAAGCATCTTCAATAAATGATGCTGGTCTAACTGGCTGTCTCTATGTAGAAAAATGAAAATAGACACATATTTGTCACCTTGCACAAAGCTCAAGTCCAAGTGGATCAAGGACCTCAACATAAAACCAGATACACTGAATCTAATAGAAGAGAAAGTGGGAAAGAGCTTGGAACTCATTGGTACAGAGGGAAATTTCCTAAACAGAACTCCAATAGCTCATGCTCTAAGATTAAAAATTGATAAATGGGATCTCATGAAACTGGAAAGCTACTGTAAGGCAAAGGATTGTCAATAAGATAAATTGACAATCTACGAATTGGGAAAAAAAAATCATCACTAACCCAACATCCGAAAGAGGGCTAATATCCAAAATATATAAAGAACTCACCAAAAAAACTAAACAACCCAATCAAAAAATGGGGTATAAAACTAAACTAAGATTTCACAAGTGAGGAATCTCGAATGTTTGAGAAGCACCTAAAGAAATGTTCAAAAATCCTTAGTGATCAAAGAAATGTAAATCACAATGACACTGAGATTCCTCCTTATATCAATCAGAATGACAAAGATCAAAACCACAGGTGACAATACATGTTGGAGAGGATCTGGTGGTGGTATTGCAAACTGGTACAACCACTCTGAAAATCAATCTGGAGTTTCCTCAGAAAATTGGAAATAGATTTACCTGAAGACCCAGTTATACCACTCTTGGGAATATACCCAAAAGATGCGCCACAATGCCAAGGGGAACGTGCTCCACTCTGTTCATAGCAGTCTTATTAGTGATAGTCAGAAGCTGGAAACAACCCAGATGTCCCATGCCACAAGAAGGGATACAGAAAGTTTGGTCCATTTATATACAATGGAATACTACTCAGCTATCAAGAAAGAGGACATCCTGAGTTTTGTAGGCAAATGAATGGAACTAGAAATTATCATCCTGAGTGAGGTGACTCAGACCCAAAGGGTCATGCATGGAATGTATTCACTAATAAGTGGATGTTAGCCAAAAAAATAAATGTACAGAGTACCCAAGGTACAGTCCACAGAACTCAAAACAGTCAAAAGGTGAAGTGCCCAAGTGAGGATGCCTCAGTCCCACTTGGGAGGGAGAAGAAAATCATCACAAGTGGGGAGGGAGTTAAGGAGGGACCTAGGAGGGAAAGTGGACGGGGGGCAGGAAGGGGTGGGGAGAGGGGAACCTGACCTGGTATTGGGTGAGGGAAAAGAACTGAAGCCCTGAGGGCCAGCAGAAAGAATGGAAACAGGCAACCTCAGGAGATAGGCGGTTTGGGGGGAGGGGGTCCAAAATGCACCAGAGACCTGGGAGGTGAGAGACTCTCAGGACTCAAATGGAGGGACCTTAGATGAAATGCTCAAGAGTAGGGAGAGGGAACTTATAGAGCCCACCTCCAGCAGGAAGACAGGGCATCAAATGAGGGAGAGGGGGGACATCCCACAGTCACAACTCTGACCCATATGTGATCCTGTCTCTAAGAACTGCAGGGATGGAAATGGAGAGGATCCTGAGAAGAAGGTCCAGTGACAGGCCAAACGTGGGATCCAGGTCTCAAGGTCTGACAATATTACTGAGGCTATGGAGCACTAACTAAAAAGGGACCTAGCATGACCACATTCTGGAAGACCCAACAAGCAGCTGAGAGTCAGATGCAGATATTTGCACCCAATTGCTGGACAGAAGCAGCTGACCCCTGTTGTTGAATTATGGAATTATGAAAGAAGCTGAGGAGAAGGGCAATCCAGTAGGAGAACCAGTAGTATCAATTAATCTGGATCTCCAAGATCTCTCAAACACTGGTCCACCAAACAGGCAGCATACACCAACTGGTATGAGGCCCCCAACCCACATACAGTAAAGGACTGCTGGGTCTTTGTTCATTCAGAGATGATGTACCTAACCCTCAAGAGACTGGAGGCCCCAGGGAGTTTAGAGGCCAGGTAGGGTGGGTGGGAGGTGGGGACATGCACATGGAGACGGGGGGGTGGGGAAGAGGTATGGGAGTATAACAGTTGGAGGGTGGATGGGGTGGGGAATAAAATACGGAGAGCAAAAAAATAAATAAATTAAAAAAATTTCTAAAGACCACATGGAATAACACAATCCATTTAAAAGGATGAATAGTGATAAAGAATATAAAATAGTTAGAAGTGTTAGAACAAGAATTTAACAAAATAAAAGTTATAAAATATGAAAAAATATATATTTAACCTATGACCATTTTCATTACTCAACATTATTGAAAGCTGTTTTGAAAATATTTTCATAGAAAATAATACTTCACACCCCATTTGTGTTATAAGCAATAAATTACCAGTTTTTTTTCCCCAATCACTTTTCAACTCCAAGTGCCTTACCTCTACATTGTATACAGGCTGTTTATCTATTCTAATGCAGTTGTATCGGACAGCCTACAAAATAACCACATAATTACATTTTAACAGATTAAGTTGAAAATATATTTCAGCTTACAAAGCACAAAATCTTAGACAAACATTCAAAACAGATTCAAGAACAGTTTAACAGCTAAAAGTAATCTGATACTCATTTTGGCTCAAAGAAGTAACTTTGAACATTTCAGGATAATAGCATTCTTAAGAGCAGAACAGTTCTATATTGTCTCCTTAATTAATAACTCCCCATCATTTTTTTCCTCTGCATACTATTTTTTTTGATATTTTCTTCATTTACATTTCAAATATTATCCCATTTCCAGGTCTACCCTCCAGAAACACTCTATCACACCCAGCCATATTGCTGAAGTTGTTTACCAGGTTTAAGAGTGCTCTGGTGGTAATTCTGGGGTCAAGTAGACTATCATATCATCTGTAAATAGTGATATTTTGACTTTTTCTTTTCCACTTTGTATCCCTTTGACCTCCTTTTGTTGTCTAATTGCTCTGGTTAGGACTTTGAGAACTATATTGAACAGGTTGGTAGAGAGTAGACAGCCTTGTCTAGTCCATGATTTTAGTGGGATTGCTTCAAGTTTCTCTCCATTTAGTTTGATGTTGGCCACTGGTTTGCTGTATATTGCTTTTACTGTGTTGAGGTACAGGCCTTGAATTACTGATCTTTCTGAGACCTAACATGAAGGGGTGTTGGATTTTGTCTAATGATTTTTCAGCATACAATAAGATGATCATGTGGTTTTTTTCTTTTGAATTTGTTTATGTAGTGGATTACATAGATAGATTTCCGTATTTTGAACCATCCCTGCATCCCTGGGATGAAGCCTATTTGTGGCGAATGATCTTTTAATGTGTTCTTGGATTCAGTTTGCAAGAATATTATTGAGTATTTTTGCAATGATATTCATAACGAAAATTGGTCTTAAGTTCTCTTTTGTTGTTGGGTCTTCGTATGGTTTTGTTATCAGCATTAACAGTGGTTTCATAGAATGAACTGGGTGGTGTTCCTTCTGTTTCTATTTTGTGGAATATTTTGAAGAGTATTGGTATTAGGTCTTCTTTGAAGGTCTGATAGAATTTTGCACTAAACCCATCTGGTCCTGGGCTTTTTGGGGTTGGGAGACTTTTAATGATTGCTGCTATTTCTTTAGGGGTTATGGGACTATTTTGATGGTTTATCTGATCCTGATTTAAGTTTGGTACCTGCTATCTGTCTCGAAGATGGTCCATTTTCTCTGGACTTCCTAGTTTTGTTGAGTATAGGCTTTTGTAATGGGATCTGATGATTTTATTTTTAATTTCCTTGGTTTTTGGTGCTATATCTCCCTTTTAGTATCTTTTTTTATTAAATATATTCCTAATTTACATTTCAAATGTTGTCCCTTTTCCTGGATTCCCCCTTGAAAATCCCATAAACCATCCCCCCGTACCCCTGTTCACCAATCAACCTGCTCCAGCTTCCCTGTCCTGGCATTCCCCTACACTCCTGCACTGAGCCTTCTCAGGACCAAGGGTCTCTCCTCTTTGTTGTCCAACAAGGCTATCCTCTACTGCCTATGAATTTGGAGCCATGGGTTCCTCCATGTGTACTCTATGGTTGATGGTTTAATCCCTGGGAGCTCTGGGGATACTGGGAGGCTCATATTGATGTTCCTCCTATTGCGCTGCAAACCCCTTAAGCTCCCTGGGTCTTTTCTCTAGCTCCTCCATTGGGGACCCTATGCTCAGTTAAATGGCTGGCTGAAATTGTTCCCCTCTCTCTTTGTTATGCACTGACATAGCCTCCCAGTTTCAGCTATATCAGGCTCCAGTTAGCAAGCACTTGTGGGCATTCACAATTGTGTCTCGGTTTCATAATAGTATATGGGAAGGATCCCTAGGTGGGGCAATCTCTGGATGGTCTTTCCCTAAGACTCTGCTCTACACTTTGTCTCTGTATCTCCTCCTGTGGGTATTTTGTTCCACCTTCTAAGAAGAACCAGAGTATCCATACTTTGTTCTTACTTCTTCTTGAGCTTCATTTTATATGTGAATTGCGTCTTGGGTATTCCAAGCTTCTGGACTAATATCCACTTATCAGTGAATGCAGACCATGTGTGTTCTTTTGTGATTGGGTTACCTCACTCAGGATGTTATTTTCTAGTTCCACCCATTTGCCTAAGAATTTCATGAACTCATTGTTTTTAATAGCTGAGTATTATGTACTACATTTTCTGTATCCATTCTTCTGAGGGACTTCTGGGTTCTTTCAAGCATCTGAGTATTATAGACAAGGCTGCTATGAACATAGTGGAGCATGTGTCCTTATTACATGCTGGAGAATTCTTTGGGTATATGCCCAGGAGAGGTATAGCTGGGTCCTCTGGTAGTATTATGCCCAATTTTCTGAGGAACAGCCAACTGATTTCCAGAGTGGTTGTACCATCTTACAATAACACCAGCAGTGGAGGATTGTTCCCCTTTTGCCACATCCTTGCCAGCACCTGCTGTCTCCCGAGTTTTTGATCTTAGCCATTCTGACTGGTGTGAGGTGAAATCTCAGGGTTTCTATTAGCATTTTCCTGACGATGAGTCCCTGATTTTAGTGGGAGTGCTTCAAGTTTCTCTCCATTTAGTTTGATGTTGGCTACTGGTTTGCTGTATATTTCTTTAGGGATTATGGGACTGTTTGGAGGGCCTATCTGATCCTGATTTAACTTTGGTGTTTGATATCTGTCTAGGAAATTGTCCATTTCATCCAGATTTTCCAGTTTGCATGAGTATAGGCTTTTGTAGTAGGATCTGATGATTTTTTGAATTTCCGTAGTCACCATTGTTATGTCTCCCTTTTCATTTCTGATTTTGTTAAGTTTGGATACTGTCTCTGTGCCCTCTTATTAGTCTGGCTAAGGGTTTATCTATCTTGTTGATTTTCTCAAAATCAACAGCTCCTGGTTTTTGGTGATTCTTTGTATAGTTCTTTTTGTGTCTACCTGGGTGATTTCAGCCCTGAGTTTGATTATTTCTTACTTTCTACTCCTCTTGGGTGCATTTGCTTCTTTTTGTTCTAGAGCCTTCACCTGTGCTGTTAAGCTGGTAGGGCATGCTCTTTCCAATTTTTTTTTTTTGGAGGCACTCAGAGCTATGAGTTTTCCTCTTAGCACTGCTTTCATTGTGTCCCATAAGTTTTGGTATGTTGGGCCTTCATTTTCATTAAATTCTAAAAGTCTTTAATTCTTTATTTCTTCCTTGACCAAGTTTATCATTGAATAGAGCATTGTTCAGCTTCCATGTGTATGTGGGCTTTCTGTTATTTATTTTTTTTTTTTGTTATTCAAAACCATTAGTCTGTGGTGATCTGATAGGATTTATGGGATTATTTCAATCTTCTTGTATCTGTTGATGCCTGTTTTGTGACTGATTATATTGTCAATTTTGGAGAAGGTATCATGAGGTGTTGAGAAGGTATATTCTTTTGTTTTAGGATGAAATGTACTATAGATATCTTTTAAATTCATTTGGTCCATAACTTCTGCTATTTCTACTGCATCTCTGTTTAGTTTCTGTTTCCATGATCTGCCCATTGCTGTGAGTGGGTTGTTAACGTCTCCTACTATTATTGTGTGAGGTGCAATGTGTGCTTTGAGCTTTAGTAAAGTTTCTTTTATGAATGTGGGTACCCTTGCATTTGGAGCACAGATGTTTAGAATTGAGAGTTCATCTTGGTAGATTTTTCCTTTGATGAGTATGAAACGTCTTTCCTCATCTTTTTGATACCTTTTGGTTGAAAGTCAATTTTATTCGATATTAGAATGTCTACTCCAACTTGTTTCCTGGGGCCACTTCGTGTCACTTTTATTTTAGAAATCTGATGTTGTCTACTGTCCTTAGCACTTTAATAGTTAAAATTATAAGGGAGAGATCATTTTCTAGAAGACTCAGAAGTGGGTCAAATTTTCTTAACAATCACACATAAAAACATTGTTTTAAAATATTTGTACTTGTAAAATTTCAGAAAAGATTATCATGAAAAATACCTGAAACAAATATATAAAAAAAGATAACATTCTAGCTCAAGAAAGTTCTAGATCGATCCTCAATAAGAAATACAATGGAAAACAATACAAAGAAATACATAAATTGCCCATGAAGGTATAAAATACAACGCATTTTGTGACTAAAAAGAGTTATGAATTACAAGAATGAAAACTGTCTGGCTTCTACTCTGGATCATAAAGGAAGAAAAAGAGGACCCCTACCTTAACAAGAAAAAGGTAAATTATCTACTTTTAAATCCTTTCATTAACTCATCACAAATGGAAAGGCTGTAATGCAACAAACTAGACTGTCATAGATAGCAGACTTGTATCCAGTCACACATCACAGTAGCAGCTAAACAGCAAGTTTCTAAATTATAACAACCCTTAATTCAAACATACTTACCAGCCATTTAAATCTTAATCTAAAGAAAGAGTATTAATGTGAAAAGCTTTACCTGAGCTCTATATATGTCTCTGTATATCTGCTTCTTTAAGGCATTTTTCACTTCAGTGAGATCCACATTTGTCTTGACATCCTTGGTCTTTGATTCTTTGGCACAATCAGTAAGAAGAGAATTCTTCATTTCTTTCTGCATACATGTAAAGAACTTTAGATAATGCACTAAAAACAGTATTTAATGCACAGAAATGTACAAGACTATAGAAAACCCACATAAATTTTGCAAAATATTACTTGCTAATTACATGTGTGATTTCTTTGGATTGTTTTTGATCTGAGGATCCTGTGTAAGAGAGAGTGCTAGACCACTGAGTAACATCTTTAGTACCTAAAAGATTCTTTCATTTGAACTTATTATAAAAGCCAAGCTGAAACACAAATTAATTTATGTTCTTTATACTTTATATATATATATATATATATATCTCGAAGGTAATACACTACATATATTTACCTAGCATGTTTTTGCTTGGCCCATAACATGAAGTGAGACATAGTTTTCTGCTTTATATCAGAAGTTTTCTGTCACTAAGGATTTGATTCTCAAGAATTTCAGGCTTTTGATTTTGGGATTCATAAGGTTCAATCTATGTACACATATTCTGCATTGGAGTGTAAAATAAAGTTATATTTTTGAAAAATCTTATCTAAGAAAAACATACTTTAAAAGATAAACAATTTCATTATAAATGGTTCTGTATTCCACTAGAAAAGAACAAGAGTAGAAGCAAAATTCTCATTTGGAGAGATTTTACAAACTACGTACAGATGTAGTTTGAGGTGGTGTTTTCCATTTTAAAAAACAGCCACAACAGTGCTCTTCCTAGTTTGAGGTGGTGTTTTCCATTTTAAAAAACAGCCACAACAGTGCTCTTCCAAGAGCCTTCAGACACCCAACAAAAACTCCAGTAGCAGACATGACAAGACCTCTTCTGAGTTGATGGCCAGGACTGTTCTGGAGACTTCCAAAACTTACAGTCTACTACTATTGCCCTTGGTTATCTGTACCCTCCAAGAGAGATGGATGGCAAGTCCCTATTGTTGAAGACATCATATACTTCAGAAATTTTATGCAAGCTTCAAAAGTAGGGAGGCAATCTATAGTCCTATCCAGCTATGAACCACATCAACACACAGCATGGCACAATAATCTTAAGGATGCAGTAGTGGCAGGCATACTGTGGCAGGAACCAATAATTCTCTAATTGGAATTAAGACCCATTCCACAAGAGGAATACTGTGCCTGGTACGAGAAGTCAAAATAACTACTCATTACAAGTGAAGTCAGGGTTATTAGAGGAGAATCTATAACTTGAATTTACTAAGTCAGCATAATCCCTACAGCAATTTTATACCCTCAGACAGATGTAGTTTTTACCACTTATCAAGGAAAACTCTGCAACAGACAGGGACCACTACAGAAAACCACATACAATCAATATGCAGAGTTCTAGATTTGAGTCCCAATATATACACCTACAAAACACACCTAAGGTTCAGTGGACTTAGAGGAAGAGGAGGTAAAAGGATTTTAGAGCTGGGGGATCAGGGAGTTTCTGTGAGACTGTGTCTCCTAGTAATATCAGGAGCTACATCCATAACCTTTTACCAACATGACTGCCTAAACATGACTGGAACAAGGAAGACACCAATGGATATGCCAAACTGGATGGCGGAAAGCTTCCCCAGGTCAATCACACATCACCCAGTGCCAAAATGTCAGTCCTAAAAGCATACATGCAATAACATTCTATGGAAGAGGTTATATTTAGGAATATATATGTATGTGTAATATATGTGTGCAATAATTAGTGAAAATGGGGGTTGTGAACCTGAAGGAGAATTGGGAGAGGCAAATGACAGGGGTTGGAGGCAGAAAAAAGAAGGAAAAATGTACTTATAATTTCAAAATTATTCAAAATGTTAAAAAAGAAATTCACTCTTCTTTCAGATATTTCTTTTCCTTTTGTTTAATTTATGGAAAAACAGCTTAATTTGAGAATCATGATTAGCCCAAATTTCCTTATATATTCATATAAAAACTATTTTACTATATATAGTTAGTTATAAATACTAGGTATAAATACTAAATAAATCAAGAGTTGTTCTTAAATATATAGAATTTAATACAGCAAGCAACCTTACTAATCAGATTACCTGCCTAAGTTATGAAGGAAAACGAAAGCCATATATCCTATAATCTCACCTGGTCTCTGTAATGAACACGCTTTTTAAACGTACTTCTAATTGTGTCATGGGCATCATCAGTTTTGCAATAACCTTCTTTTTTGTTCTTTTTCCTCAAAATGTAAGTCCTTTGGATATTTTTATCCTTTTTCTTAGTTTCTTTCTGTATTTTGACCACAATTAAACAAACCAGAGTATGAATTAAATGTTACAAAATCCAATAGCCTAAAACAGGGGGCTGCGGGATTACAACATAGGTATAATTATATAAGTATAATTATAAAATAATCAGCAGAGCTCTGTTCTATGCAAGAGGCAAAGCTCGTCCACTTGTAAGTGTGTATACAGTAGCAAAACCAAAACCAAAACCAAACAAGCAAAAACACTTGGGAAACCAGCCAAGCATCATGGAGAACAAGTGATATACATTGTCCTTTTGATCAATAACTTCATCCCTAGGAATACACTCTCAGCCAAAGAAATCCCTGCACAGCTGTACCACGAGTCACACAAGAGAATATTCACTGCTCACAGAAGAACTGTTTGATAATTTCAAAATAGCCAATCAAAACAAAACAACCCCCCACCAAGAAAACCAAAAAGAAACCCAAATGCTTATGAACACAAAACTGGATGAAGTTTAACAGTGTAACACAGTCAAACAATGAAACATGTATGTGAGGGAAATGTCCATGAATAATTGACCCACATATATTCATTAACAATCAGAGCTAACTACTGCTTGAGATTCATCTAATTGGAAAAACTAAAATGAAATACAAGGAAAATAACACAAATTCTAAAGTAAGGGATACTTCTGGGTAAAATGGAAAAGATATAGTTAGGAAATAATATAGAGGTGGCTTAAAAGTTGGTAAGACTGATTCTTTCTCAGGCTAAAAGAGTTAATAAATAGACATTATTTTTTCCTTCAAAAACAAACTGCATAAATGTCTTATACCATTTTGGTACATGTACTTTGCAAGAAATTTCACAACTTGCACAGTATTTGGCAAATTTAGAAAGAATATACAAAATAAAATGAATATTTTTTCATTTGTGAAATTTTACCTGATTCTCATGTCCATGTCTTCTGAATGTATTTCTCTTTTTAACAGATTTCATCTCTTTTCTGAAGTCTCTGAATTTTTTTTTGTGATGCTCACTCAGAACAAATCTACCATTAACATTTTCATCATGATTTCCCATTTTATTCTGCGTGTGTAAGAATAATTATATTCTGGTTAAATATAGCTTCAATGCAACTACTAGAAGTCACAATAAAAGAAAATTCAGGAAACTAGGTTTATAAAACACACATGAGATTAAATTTAACATGTAAAGTGAGTTTTAATATATCATTCTTATACAAAACAGACCAGCAAACATATGCATTAATTTTCCATGTTTAATAAATAGTAAGTTACCAGATATGCTTACTAATTTAATTCAGAGTACAGAGTATTACAAACTATTTTGTTTTAGATACAAGAAATTTGTTAGTTTTGTGTATATCCTCCTAAAGTTATTTCAATAATTTCTTTATCTTTTACAGAAATATCTATTTTTTTCTGTTTAATAAAAGTAGAATCAATTGTGTTAACTTTCTTAGTTTACATGTTTTGATAGATGTAAAAAATGTTCATATGAATTTAGACTGCACATTTCAGACACATCAATTTAAAAAGCCTCTTATGAAACTTGCGAACATGGTAACAGGAGGGAGTCTAAAAGGGCACACAAATACCACTGCATTCAGGAAGAGGTGGAGCAAAACGGATAAAACATTTTAATTTTGTAAAGCTTTAGCTAATCTTGCCATGTTTGTCTTTTTAAGAAACTTGGAATTGAGAAACTTCCAAACTTCCTAGCATGAATACAGTGAGTTCTTTTTACACATAAAAATCTTTAGTTTAGACTAGTAACTTTTGAGTTATTGACTTGATAAACTAACAAAATAGACCTATTAAACATAGCATGAAATGAACATTTTTTCTTCTACACTAGACCCAATGATATTTTTGTTGCTGTTTATCATTAATGTCTGAAATATTGCACAAGAGCTGCAGTCTTCTTGATTTTTTTTTCTGTTGTCTGGTTTTCCATGTTAATTCAAAATAATTTGTTTTAAACTTTATGTTCTATGCATGCAAACTCTATATTTGACTTTATATTGCTTATTAACAGTGGTCACAGCTGAAGAAAAGCTCTACAAAGCACATGCTACATTAAGCATACATAAGTTTCAAATAATTAGCATGTGCTGAGAATATAGTATATTTGAGGAACTCTACATTTCTACAGGCACATATATGTTATTTCAGAGAATCCAAAACACAGACCTACACAAATTTTCCAATATGCTCAATTCACAGGACAATAATGTAGGTTGACATGTTAGCTTTCAGATCTCAAATATTTTTTACCAAGAACAGCTCTCTTCTATAATTCTTTAGGAAAAATTGGAGAATGTCTAGCTCAGAAAATTTTACCTGAGTTCTAAACATGTTCTCTCCAGCAGTTTTCATTTCAAATCCTATATCTTTCTTAAAATCGTTGCTTTTTTCTTGATTGTTGTATTTGGTCCAACCAGAACTGACTTGGGAATCTTCATCATTCTGAATTTCTTTCTATATGTGATAAAAATTCTTTTAGGCCATTAAGTAAGTTTAATAATGATATTATACATATCTATTGCATATAGTTTATGGACCAACTTAATATATAATTGTATATTACTTTCTTAGTCAAACAAATACTCCTAAAACAAAGGTTATTAAGCACTGGTAAAATATTGCAATAGACCTATACTTACAGCAAACTTTTATATAGATATATAAAATCTCACCCTCTCCCCAGGAATACTTTTTCTAGTAACTGGTCTTTATTAAGAAATCAAGGGCAAAAATATTTTATATAACCTTGTAAACATTTAGATTACAACTCATATATTAAAAATTGCCCACTTATGGAGAGGCAG
The DNA here is from genome assembly GCA_036184795.1 of Tokudaia tokunoshimensis. Taxonomy (NCBI): domain Eukaryota; kingdom Metazoa; phylum Chordata; class Mammalia; order Rodentia; family Muridae; genus Tokudaia; species Tokudaia tokunoshimensis. The sequence goes on from BTHU01000009.1 coordinate 4,267,168, forward strand.
TCTTGTCTAGTAACAATCCTATCTATGAGTTATAATGAACGAACACAATTTACACTGTACATTTGTAGCTATAGTTACAATTCAGGGTTGGTAAAAACTCAGCTAGTAACCTATAGGCCATATAAACATAAAGACCTGGATTCATCCCTAGAATTCAGACACATAAAATAGCCTTAAAAATACCAGCCCTTGTGAGGTGAAGACAAAGAGGTTCCTGGGGCTTGCTGGTTCCCAAGAAATGCTATTCAAGGATAACAGTTAGCCTCCATACTCACAAGCTGACCTCTACATTTAAAAGTGGACCTACGTGCAAATCCCTGGAGCCATGCATAGATATGGCTTTCCAAGGGACAATACCTGATGATGATCTCTTGCCCACACACATGCACATACAACAAAAATACACACACACACACAGACACACACACACACGCACAGGCACAGGTACATATGTGAATGAGTACACCCAAGACCTGTCAAACTCAAGCCAGACAATTATCCCAATATTGGGGTGGAAGTGGACACGAAGTTCCCATGCTTAGCTGAAGAACTATTGGCAATTAGCTGCTGATTAAAGAAGAGAAAGTTTTCTGTTATATCAACTCCATGGTAAGCCTAACACCAAGAGTAAGTGGACAACAAACTGGACTCCATGGATTGAAAGAGAGAGGAAAGAAAGAAAGAAGGGGGTAAAGAGAGGGGACAGTGAGAGTAAGTAAATAAAATCGGGTGTGTAGGGAGTTGGGAGTGAATCTGGGAGGAGTTGAAGATGTGAAGATGATCAATATGCACCTTACAATTCTCAAAGAAAAAAATGAAAATCTTATTTCAAAAGAAAAGGTCAATATAAACACTTCTCTAAACTGACAATACCAGTATTTTTTCAATTTATTACTCATTAGGTTTCTAGAGATTATTTTAAATATACACATTTGTTACTCCTTATTTATAAATATTTGTTTAGCATCAACCTAGGTTTTAAGCAACCTAGGTTTTTCTCTACAATGTAGACTATTTTTTTTATACAGTGCAGTGCTATATATCAATGTATAACTCAAAGCTGCTGATTTAGCAAGCATATTAAGCATATAAAGCAGGGTAAGAGTGGCAATGTTTGTTGGCTTACTTTGTTTCTTTCAGATGTTTACTCTCTTGAATTAGGTGTAGATATACTCTGTTCTCCAGGTCTAATTCTAATATCCCACCAAGGCTTTTGTCATTGAGTAAAAGAATTCATTGAGACTGGATTATGGGGTTAATAACAAGATTAAGAACATGAGGAGTTAAGCAACAAACAATAGTGTTTTGAATGCTTAGGTCTTAATACAGACTTATAGCTTTCGAAAGAACAAAACAGGGTCAGACTAATAGAGCTTGTCCAGCTCAGGCTGGCCTGAAAATCTCTATGTAGCTTTGGATGGCTTTGAATTTGTGATCTCCTACTACAGACTCCCAAATGCTAATATTTTAGAAGAGTGACACTCTGCCTGACTATTCCTTGATTTTTTTTTTGGGGGGGGGGCTTTTCTTTTCTTTTGGAGATGACAAAACAATTCTACCACTTCATCCTTCTCCACTCTCTAAACCCTCCTTGCTTGTTTTTACATCCATTGCTCTGTTTACTAATTATGATATGTCTATATGTGTATATGTGTACATACTCCAAACAACAACCTGCTCAGTCTGCCTAACATGAAGAATGACTTTCAATCATTGGTGGCAAGTACTAGAAAACCTACTGAAACTAACTCAATATGACAATTATCAGTGTATAAAATGTCAACGAAGGCCAAAAAGTTTTGGGATAAATCCATAACCCCAGGAATAGGCAAGGGTTCAGAATTTTTGTGTTTGTTTGTTTGTTTGTTTGTATTGTAACACAGTCCAGCTTTCCAGGTAAGCCTGGAAATTTTGTTTTTTTGTGTTTCAGCCTTTAGGAGTTCAGGAATATAGGTAGCTATCTCTAGGGCCATGTTAAGTGTACAGATTCTATCTCAACATTCTGCTCTTTTTAAGATCAAAGAATAACTACTAGTAAAAAATTATTTCATAATCTTATCTAGAGAGGCAAGCCTGCTGGTGGCTTTTTCTTTAAGAATGAAGAAGAAATATTTTAACTCACATATTTCTTACTATGTCCCAATGATCTGATCACATGCTCATTTCTAGGGCAATCATTGTCAAGGATAATGACTTTTTCCATAGTTCAAATAGATACATCCCATGAACTAAAATCAAGTTTCCAATATACTGTCAGCAGAAAAAGGTGAGTATAGAAAGATGATTTCTCTTTATCTAACAAATATGAAATGAGAATCCATGTGCTAGGCTCTGTGTAAAGTGACTGGGGCATAATTATAGAAAAGAAAAAGTCAAAAGTAGAATATCATTAGAAATTTATTCTAGATGCAAAAGATTTGATGCTAGTATGAAGTTAGAAAAAAAAAATGAGCAGCAGTTTGACTCCAGAAATATATGAAATAGAATTGAAAAACTTAGCAAGGACTGGATACATGAAAGTTAGAGAAGGGAGGTTTTGGAAAATGTCTCCATGTCTCTGGCATTTTGTACTATTAGCAGGGGATGGTACCCACTGAAGTGAGGTACAGAGGAAGAAGCATGCCACTTCCTACTGCTGAGCTTGTGTTAATCCCCACTTATCTACTAGGAGTTCCCTTTGGAGTTCAAAAACTGAGAATTGGTATTACATGACAAAGAAGGAAGAAGGGGAAACAGAATAGCAAATTATTTCTAAATCTTAGAAATATTTCTCTTTCCTAAAAAAGACAGTTACCTCAAATTTATGCTACGCATTCTATGCTACTTATTATAATGTGACAGTAAAATAATTAAAATTACTTTTAACATATATCACTAAAGCATTTATGGAATTGTAAACACTGAAAATAAAACAATTTTAAACCTAAGTTTTTTTTTTTAAATCTACACCCAGATTTTTGACTATTTAAGAAATTGAGAATAAGTGTCTTAAAACATACTATTTTCATGTTTCTAATTATTACATTTTCAAAATTTAGAATTCAATTTTAATATAAATAGTTAGTTCTCTATTTCTATATGTCTAAATTCATGGATTCAACATAATGATTATATCTGAACTCTCCTGAACATGTACAGGCTTGCAGTTATAATTCTACAGAGTGCAATACCTGGTTATGAAGTATTTACATTCTTGCAGGTATTGTAATAATACAGACATAATTTAACATATCCAAAAAGATGGATATGGATGACATAAAAATTCTATGCTATTGTACATAAAGGACTTGAGAGTAGAGCATCTATGAGCCTAGATTTACTTCATAAAAATAAACTCAAAAATGTGTAACACTTCTTTTACTTACCTCTAAGAGAAAATCCCCTAAATACTGAATTGGATAAAATGGAGCCTTAAAGTTTTCTTGTTCTCTCTCAGCAGTGATTCTTGCATTACTGGCAATCACATGTGTTATTCCACTTAGAGAACTTTTTGGTAAAATGACATTTGCCTTTCCAGCCTCCAAAACTCTAAATAAAAATGTAGTTAAAAAAAATAAGAAATAAAAGAGAAAAGCAAAGCATTAGAAAAATTGAGATCATTCAGTCAATCACCAATAGTACTTCCTTAGGGATAGGAATAAAATTTCTTGGAAAAAAGGTCATTCCTTTAGATCACTGAGGACTATGGATAATTAACACCTATAATACTTTCTTAAAACCTAAGATATTTAAGAATCTCACTATTCTTTCTATATTTCTGTTTCTTCATATCAGACCTTTTTTTTTTTACATGAAACATGAATATTGACAGAAATAAGTCACAGCAAGACTAAAACAATGAAAAGTGTTTAAGAAAACAGCTGTCCTGGAAGGCAAAATACACCTCCAAGGTAATCCTGTGAACCTCAAACACACACACACACACACACACACACACACACACACTCACCATAACTCTACTAAAAGTGCTTTAAATGTTTAGTCTTTTAGGCTTTTTAGCATATAACTAGAATCATAGAATTTGAAGAGGATGAGGCAGGAGCCTAAATTTGAAGTCGCCCTGAGGTAAAATGAGTAAATTCTAAGTCAAAACAAAACAAATAAAGAAAAAAATTAATTAAACTTATCTTAAGATATAGTTTTACATTAGGACTCAGAAGATATTAGACACATAGATATATACATTCAAATACGGATTAATTGCTTTTGTTTCTGTTTAGGTTCTAGAAAGCAACAGAAGCCAAATGATCTATAGAGTCATACCTTATCTTGAACATATAATAGAATCGAGGTATTAAGTTAATCAAGAGTGATAAGCCTTGTTATGAACAGTAACTAATTTACTTGTGCAGAATAAGAAAAGAAAAAGAACAGAAGAAAACATAACAATGAGGTAAGTTTTAAAGAAATTTAATGGCAATGTATAGCTAGTGTGACAGTTCATTACACTGGCAATCTGTCACAAGAAGATATGTCTTCACATGCATATTCTTAGTCACAGGACTTTCATGAAAAGTAAGCTACAATAAAGGGTAAGTTACAATCAAAAAGAAACTTCCTAGGTGGCTGTAGTGGTGCCAAGCCTCAACTTCCTTTCATGATCTCTTCAGTTCCGGACTGTCAACTACAACTGAGGCGGCACCTTCATCAGTGGCTTACCCTGGCCTCTCACAGTGTCAAACCTCAGCTGTTCTTCATTACCAAGTACAGTTGCTGGAGGGGGTACAACCTTAGCTATCTCTAGAACATAGCTTTTTTATGCTCTCAGAAAATACTTCCCAGATTTCACCCCAGTGATGCTGGTCTCCTCTTAATCACCACTAATTTCTTAGGTCCAGCTAATCAGCATCAAATGTCTAAGTAGTCCCTTCTATTCTGGACTCTAAAGGTAGAGCTTTGAGTCCAAATCTGCTGAGTTCTACTGCTTGCTGGGGCTGGAACATGTCCCCTAATCCCACATTGTTCTATTCCTTTTTCAATGCTAGGATTAAAGGTGTGTAGCACCACACCTGGATTTAAGCTCTTCTTTGCCTAGAACTTGCTCTGTCCTAGGCTGGCCTTGAACTTAGAGATCTGTTTGGTTTTATCTCCAGTAATTAAAGGTGTGTACCACCATGCCTGGATCTAAATTTAGCTGGGTAGGATCATGCCCCAATGTCCTAGTCCCATAATCTGCTATCCCATAGAACACAGAATTCAGCTCCCATTTTACTTCCTGGTGCCCCTTTAATACTTGAACCATGTATTTTATAGTTTTCCTTTCTAGCTTGCTTCGTTTGTTAAAAACGCTCTTCTTCATGAGACTTAACCAGAGAACAAAGTCTCTGCTAGGCTTTTTTGAAACTTCCTTTCTCAATGCAATTAATATAAATCTCTTTACCTTAGACTTAGGTAGACTCTTCAGACAAAGGTAAAATGCAGCCACATTCTTCACCAAAATACCGCAAAAATAGTCTCTAGGTCACATACTGAAATTCTCCAATAAATCTTCTTGGGTCAAGTCTGCCCAGTTCAAATCAATCTCACAACAAAGTCTTTCATATTCATTAAGTTATGGATTCAGAAAGGATAGTCAACCAAGCCCCATTTAAAGCATTCCATTGCTTTACAAATCCAAAGTTTCAAAATTCACATTCTTCCAGACAAAAGCATGGTCAGGACTATCACAGAAATACTCCACTCCTGGTATCAACTTCTGTCTTAGTTAGGGTTTTACTGTTGTGAATATCATGTGAACATCATGACCAAGGCAACTCTTATAAAGGACAACACTTAATTACAGGTTTAGAGGTTCAGTCCATTACCATCAAGGTGGGAGCATGGCAGCATCCAGGCAGGCATGGTGCAGGAGGAGCTGAGAGTTCTACATCTCCATCTGAAGGCTGCTAGCAGAATACTGGCTTCCAGGCAGTTAGGATGACAGTCTTACAGGCTACACCAACAGTGACAACTACTCCAAAAGGGCCAAACCTTCTAACTGCCACTTCCTAGGCCGAGCATACACAAACCATCATACCCAGGGTATCTTAACCTCTTTCATCCAGGTCCCTTCAGATATATTTCTATCCTACAACAGCCTACTTTCAGGAGACCATCCTCCTACCAGCTTGGACACTTAGCCATGCCTCTTGATGTGGACTAGATCCCCTTAACTCTTTTGAACAGTCCCAAGTCTGTCTTTTCTCCTAGCCCATCTCTTTTTCTTCTCTAGCACCCATTGACATACTGAATCATACAATACCAGTGACCCCAGATCTACATCAATTGCCTAAGATCCTGAGAGTATAACCATAACCAAACAGAACACAAACACAAGAGAGGGTAACAACACTTGTTAATCATAACTCCAGACGACTAGACTCTCACAGATGAAGAGCAAAGACAATATATCTTCACCTGAATGAGCCCAGAAACCCCACTACAGTAGGCCCTGAGAAATGCAATATAAGTGAACTGCAAAAGTATTCCCAAAGAACAATTATGAATATGTTCAAGAACCTTAAAGAGAATGAATAAATTACATAGTAAAGAGCATGAAAACACAAATAAATAGTTGACTAAAAAAAGAAAGCAATCCAAAATATGAAAATAGAATTAAAGAAAGAAAGAGAATCACTAAAGAAAGTCCAAACTAAATTAAACTGGAAATGAAAAATTTAGGATGTCAAGCAAAAATGTTAGAGGTAAGCTTTACCAAGAGATTACACAAAATGTAAAAAAGAATCTGAAGTGTTGAAGATAAGGTAGAGAAAATGGACACCGCAGTCAAAGAAAATGTGAAATCTTGGAAATACCCAGGCCAAAAAAACAAAACAAAACAAAACAAAAAAACAACAACAACAAAAAAAAACAATGAAATCTGAGACACTCAAAACAATAGGGATAGAGGATGGAGAAGAAACCCAGGTTAAAGGCACAGAAAATATTTTCAACAAATAATTCAACAAATCACAGAAGAGAATTTCCCTAACTTCATAAAGGATAATTCCCTACAAGAAACAGAGAGACCACCTACTTTCTGGCCTGCACCTTCTACCTAGGCAGATCATCACCATGCTTGCTCCTCTGAAGATCAATAGTCTGAAGGCCTCCTTCTCCCAGTAGGTCTGCTATAGCTAGGGTCGAAAGCCTACCAGAAGTCCTGAAGCATCCCAGACTGCAGACAGAGACACCCAGGTCAGTTAACACCAGAGATACCCAGATGGCGAGAGGCAAGCACAAGACCATAAACAATAGAAGCCTATATACTCTGGCACCATCAGAACTCTGTTCTCCCTCCACAGCAAGACCTGGATACACCTGAAAACCAGGATAAGTATCTAAAATACTATCGTATGAAGCTAACAGAGTCCTTTAAGGAGAATATAAATAACTCACCAAAAGAAATACAGGAAGACACAGGTAAACAGGTAGAAGCCTGTAAAGAGTTAACAAATAAATCCCTTAAATACAGAAAAAAACACAATCAAACTGGTGAAGGAATTGAACAAAGCAGTCCAAGACCTAAAAATGGAAGTATAAACAAGAAAGAAAACACAAATGGAAGCAGTCCTGGAGATGGAAAACCTAGGAAAGGGGTTAGGAGTTACAAATGCAAGCACCAACAAGAGAATACAAGAGAAAGAAGAGAGAAATTCAGGCAGAGAAGATACCTTAGAAGATATTGACAAAAATGGTCAAAGACAATTCAAAACAGAAAAAAAAAAAAAACCTCCTAACTCAAAACATCCAGGAAATCCAGGACACAACGAAAAGAACAAACCTAAGAATAATAGGAATAAAGGAGAGCGAAGATTTCCTAGCTCAAAGGATCTGAAAACATCTTCAACAAAATCATAGAAGAAACCTTCCCCAACCTAAAGAAAGTGATGGCATAAATGTACAAGAAGCCTACAGAACACCAAATAGGTTGGACCAGAAAAAAAAAATCCTCCTGTACCATAATAACCAAAACACTAAATGCACAGTACAAAGAAAGAATATCAAAAACTGTAAGGGAAAAAGGCCAAGTAACATATAAAGGCAGAGCCATCAGAATTACACTTCTTAACAGAGACCCTAAAAGTCAGAAGAACTGGGACAGAGATCATGCAGACCCTAAGAGAACACAAATGCTCACTAAGGCTACTATACCCTGCAAAATTCTCAATCATCAATGATGGAGAAACCAAAATATTTCATGACAAAACCAAATTTAAGAAATGCCTATCTACCAATTCAGCCCTACATAGGATTCCAGAAGGAAAACTCGAACACAAGGAGGGTACCGACAACAAAGAAAAAATAAGATATTAACAATCTCACAACAAAAACAAAAGTAGAGAATCAAATACACAACAAACATAACAGGAAGTAATAATCATCTGTCTTTTATATCTCTCAATTTCAACAGACTCAATTCCCCAATAAAAAGACACAGACTAACAAACTAGATATACAAGCATGATTCAGCATTTTGCTACATGCAATAAACAAACCTCAATGACAAAGACAGACACTACCTCAGATTTAAATGCTGGAAAAGTCTTCCAAGCAAACAGTTCCAAGAAATAAGACACTGCCATTTTAATTTCCAATAAAATAGACTTTCAACCAAAAAGTTATCAAGAGAGACATGGAAGGAAACTTCATTTTCGTCGAAGAAAAAAATCCACCAACAGAAAGTTTCAATTCTGAACATCTATGCTCCAAATGCAATGGTACCCACATTCATAAAAGAAACTTTCCTAAAGCTAAAACCACACATTGAACCACAAACAATTATAGTAAGAGACTTCAATACCCCACTCTCACCAGTTGGCAGGTCATTGGAACAGAAACTAAAGAGGGACATAGTAAATATAATAGACATTATGAACCAAATGAATTTAACAGATTATATATATATAGAACATTTCACCTTAAAACAAAATTATATACCTTCTCAGCATATCATGGTACCTTCTTCAAAACTGACCAAATAATCAGTCACAAAACAAGCCTCAAGAGATACAAGAAGTTTGAAATAATTCCATGCATTCTATCAGATCACCATGGACTATGGCTAGACTTCAATAACAACAACAACAACAACAATAACAACACCCAGAAAATACATATGCCCACAGAAACTGAACATCTCTACTCAATGATAACTTGGTCAGGGAAGATATAAAGAAAGAAATTGAAGACTTTTCAGAATTCAATGAAAATGAAGGCACAATATACCCAATCTTATGGGACACAATGAAAGCAGTGCTAAGAGTAAAATTTATAGACTAAGTGCCCTCCTAAAGAAATTGGAGAGATCCTACACTAGCAACTTAAAAGCATACCTGAAAGACCTAGAATGAAAAGATGCAAGCACACCCAAGACTAGTAGAAGGCAGGAAATAGTCAAACTCATGGCAGAAACCAACCAACTAGAAACAAAGAGAACAATACAATTAACCAACAAAACCAAAAACTGGTTCTTTGAGAAAATCAACAAGAAAGATAAACCACGAAAAAATCTAACTAAAGGGCCCAGAGACGGTAACCAAATTAATAAAATCAAAAGTGAAAGGGGAGACATAACAACAGAAGATAAGGAAATTAAAAAAAAAATCATGAGATCCTACTACAAAAGCCTATATTCAACAATCCTGAAAAAATCTAGATGAAATGGATGATTTTCTAGACAAATCCACGTACCAAAGTTAAATCGAGAGCAGGTAAACTATCTAAACAGGCCCATATCCCGTCAGGAAAGAAAAGAAGTAAATCATTTAAAACATCCCAACCAAAAAAAGCCTAGGGCCAGATGAATTTAGCGCGGAGTTCTACCGGACCTTCAAAGAGTTAATAGCAAAACTCCTTAAACTATTTGATAAAATAAAAACTACCTAACTCATTCTATGAAGTCACAATTACTCTGATACCTAAACCATACAAAGACCCAACAAACAAAGAGAACTTAAGACCAATTTCGTTTACAAATATTGATGCAAAAATATTCAATAAAATTCTAGCAAACCGAATCCAAGAGCACATCAAAACTGTCATTCATAACAATCAAGTAGGCTTCATCCCAGGGATACAAGATTGGTTCAATATAAGAAAATCCATTAATGTAATTCACTATTTAAACAAATTCAAAGAAAAAAATTCACATGATCATCTTATTAGATGCTAAAAAAGCATGACAAGATACAATACCAGTTCATGTTAAAAGTATTGGAGAGATCAAGAATTCAAAGCCCATTCCTAGACATAATAAATGCACTATATAGCAAATTAACAGCCAATATAAAATTAAATGGAGAGATTCTTGAAGCAATACCACTAAAATCAAGGATAAGACAAGGTGCCCACTCTCCCCACATCTATTCAATATAGTAATCAAATTTCTAGCTAGAGCAATTAGACAACAAAAAGAGATCAAGGGGATACAAATTGGCAAAGAACAAGCCAAGGTATCACTATTTGCAGATGATATGATAGTATTCATAAGCAAACCCCAAAATTCTACTAGAGAACTTCTATAGCTAATAAACAACTTCAGCAAAGTGGCTGGAAATAAAATTAACTCAAATCAGTAGCTTTTCTTTATGCAAATGATAAATGGTCTGAGGAGGAAAATAGGGAAACAACACCCTACCCAATAGTCACAAATAATATAAAATACCTTGGGGCAACTCTAACAAAACAGGTGAAAGATCTGTATGACAAGAACTTCCGTATGACTTCAAGTCTCTGAAGAAAGATACTGAAGAAGAGCTCAGAAAATGGAGAGCTCTGCCATGCTCAAGGATTGGTAGAATTATTAACAAAGTAAAAATGGCCATCCTATCAAAAGCAATCTACAGATTCAGTGTAATCCCCATCAAAATTCCAACACAATTCTTCCAAGAAAAATTCATAATTTCATATGGAAAAACAAAAAATCAAGAATGGTCAAAACAATTGTTAACAATAAAAGAACTTCTGGGGGAATATCCAGTCCTGACCTCAAGCTATACTACAGAGCAATAGTAATAAAAACAGTATGGTATTGGTACAGAGACAGACAGGTCATCAATGGAATAGTCCAGAAGTAAACCCACACACAGATAGACACTTGTTTTTTGACAAAGAAACTAAAAATATACAGTGGCAAAAAGAAAGCATCTACAGTAAATGGTGCTTGTCTAACAGGCAGTCTGTATGACTTCAATATAAAAACAGATACACTGAATCTAGTAGAAGAGAAAATGGGAAAATGGGGGACATTTCCTAAATAGAACTCCAATGATTCAGGTGTAAGACCAAGAATTGATAAATGGGACATCATGAAACTGAAAAGCTTCTTCTGTAAGACAAAGGACATAGTCAATAGGACAAATTGGCAACCTATAGATTGCGAGAAAATTTCTTCACTAACCCCACATCTGATAAAGGACTAATATCCAAAATATATAAAGAACTCAAGAAGTTAACCTCCAAAAAAACCAAACAACCCAATCAAAAAATGGGGTATACAACTAAACAGTTCCCAACATAGGAATCACAAATGACTAAGAAGCACTTATGGAAATGTCAAAGTCCTTACAGTTTCAGAGCATTAGTTTATGACCATGATGGAAAAAAGTGAAGGGCTTTGAATTTGAGCAGTAATTGAAATCCCACATCTGTTTTTTAAATTGTAGGAAGGGGCGGGGAGAGTACAGACAGAGAGATAAGAGAGAGACAGACAGATACATGGTCTCTCTCTCTCTCTCTCTCTCTGTTTCTCTCTCTCTCTGTCTCTCTCTCGCTCTCTCTCACACACACACACACACACACACACACACACAAACACACACACACACAGGGCCTGGGTGAAATTTAGATACCTCCAAGTCCATCCTCAAAATGACAGTGAAAGAGACAATGTCCTAAATAAAAGGCCTCTGACTAGGTAAATAAGAAAGGTTGTTACAGGGTAAATAAAGCCTAAACCCAGCACTTCTCAGGAATTTCCCAAGGAAGGTTTCTGTTTACAAAAACAAAACAAAACAAAACAAACAAACCTACCTCTCTTATCCACTCCAATAGTCAACTACCTGGGCAAGGGTATCTAGTTCCAGCTCAAACACTTAAACCTTGCTGATTTTCATAAAGCCTGCTTACTTTCCTGCCAAACTATTGCTCTCCATTCTCAGAGGCAGACCTGCACTGTGCTCCCTCAAAAAACTTCGTTCTACCAATGTATTGTAAGTTCAGTGACCTCACTTACAGTTACTATTATGGATGGTAAGTCACCATTAAATACTATATGAAGTTTAAAATACATGCAGTGAAGCCATTTATTAGAATGAAAACAGAAAATTCTAACAAAGTATTTGCAAATAGAATGAGTAATATATTGAAAATGGACAATTTACCATGATATAGTTTATCTCAAGAATACATATTTGGTTTAACATTTAAGGACTAATAAGTGGGGGTGAGAGATGCTCAGTAGCTAAGAGTGCATTACTTCTTGCAAGGAACAGAAATTTTGGTTCCATGCAACCTTCTGGTAACCCATAACTGTCTTCAATTCCAGTTTTAGAAGATCAATGCCCTCTTTAAACCTCTGAAGGTACTGGAAACATTATATATACACATGTATGTGTGTGTATACATACATACATACATACATACATACACACACATACATATGCAGGCAAAACATTTAAACACTCTAAATTTTTTTTTAAATTATCTACCAGAAATAAAACTCCAACTATTCTAGGAAACAATCTAAAATTTTTTGTCATGTTCAGTATAAACTTACCATTTCAACAAACAATTTAATTCCTAGATACTTCTTATGAGAAATGAATTATGTCTACATGAATAATTATGATCAAATATTAAAAGCAGCCTAACTACCAAAGACAAAATATTCCCAAATGTCCATTAAAAAGTAAATAAACAATAGGCTACAATACATTCATAACACAAGAAACAGAAGTAATTTTTAAAAATAATTTAACAAATGATAAGTCTCATAACTATAGTACAAGGCAAATGATGATAGATCAAATAAGTATACTAGTCAAACAAATCTCAAAACATTTAAAGCATAATAAGAAAAGAAACAAGTGACTGTTTGGTGTTGGTGATCCAGAATTAAAAGTATGAGGATACAAAAGAACATTAAATGTTAAAGATCTTGATATAGTTAAGCTAACATTACTATATAAATTTTTCCAAACTCACCAAATACATATTTAAGACGGGTACATCTTATTGCTTATAAATTATTTAGGTAAAATATTTAAGGTTCTACCCCTGATTTAAAAAAAAGAGAAAGAGGGGGCTGGAGAGATGGCTCAGCAGGTAAGAGCACCAATTGATCTTCCAAAGGTCATGAGTTCAAATCCCAGCACCCACATGGTGCCTCACAACCATCTCTAAAGAGAACTGACGCCCTCTTCTGGTGTCTGAAAACACCTACAGTGTACTTACATATAATAAATAAATAAATCTTTTAAAAAAAAAGAGAAAGAGCTCAGAATACAGTTTAGGCAATCAGAAGTTATTTTAAAAAAAAATCCTTTAAAGTGATGGTGAGATGGTTTGGTGGGTAAAGTACTTATCACACAAGCATAAGAAACTGAGTTTGGATCCCCAGCACCCATATCAAAATCCAGGCACAGGCACAGTGGTGTACACCTTTAAGTACAGCACTGGAAAAGAGAAAAGAGGAATCCAAGGGCTTGTCCAGCCAGCCAGTGAGCCTAGCCACATCAGTAAGCCTTGCGTTTTGTGAGAGAACACGGCTCAAAAAATATGAAGAGTACTGAGAAGGATGTGAACTCTCTCCTCTGTAAATGCATGTACTTGTATACACACATTCACAGACAAACACACCTTATACTTAAAAGTGAAATTAAATCATGGTGGAGATAATATGAACCACAAAGACAGTACTATATAAACCCTAAGCTAGTCTCTCTGATAATAGAATAATAAACTAGCAAAAGTTTAAGAATGCTTCAAAATGAAAAGTTTCTAGGTAGTGCTTTTTCTTTTATTTTGCTCGAGTTGGACAAAAGAAATAACATGGAAAAAAATAGAGATCAGAATAATCAAAACCCACCTATAATACCCAACAAAGGGAGATAGAACCTGTAGAGACCATATTCAGTGAATAGGCATGGCCCCAGGATGAGGGATGGGGCCACCCACCCACGTCACAAATATTAATCTAGAATTCCTCCTGTCAAAAGGAAATGCAGGGACAAAGCGTGGAGTAGAGACCAAAGGAAAGGCCATCTAGAGACTGCCACACCTAGGGTTCCATCCTATATGCAGAAACCAAAACCAGACACTATTGCTGTTACCAAGAAGAATGCTGAAAGGAGCCTGGTATAGCTGTCCAGAGAGGCCCTGCCAGAGCAGGACTAATACAGATGCAGATGCTCCCAGCCAAACATCTGAATGAGCATGGGAGGAGTTAGCAGAAGGACTGAAGGAGCTAAAGGGGACTGCAATCCCATAGGAAGAACAATATAAACCAACCAGACCCCTCAAAGCTCCAGGGACGAAACCACCAACCAAGGAGTACACATGGGGGGACCCATGGCTCCAGCTGGATATGTAGCAGAGGACTGCCTTATCTGGTATCAATGGGAGGGGAGTCTTTTGGTGCTGTGGAGGTTCCATGACCCAGCATAGGGGAATGCTTGGGCACTGAGGCAAGAATGGATAGGTGAGTCAGGGAGCACCCTCACAGAGGCAAGGGGTAGGGGGTTTGTGGAAGGGAAACTGGGAAGGGGGATAAGATTTGAAATATAAATAAATACAAAAATCAATGAAAAAATGTAGCCATACTAACAAACAAACAAATTTTGGTTTACTAAGAGACTCATATACACAATGGCTCATCTAAGATAAAGTCCTGAACACATGTACAAAGCTAAATGGACTCAGTGTGTTATGTACACAAGTAGCTATGTGTATGTGTGTACATGGGAAGATTAAAGATTCTTATGAGGGTCATGCTTTCATTGTGAAGATTCTGTGGTTTTGGTTAGCTGGGGCTGAAGAATCAGCTGTGATTAAGAAGATACTAGAACTACTAAAGCTATTATGTTTAGTTATTGATGCTGGTTAGCTGGAGCTAAGAAATTAGCAGTAATTAAGAAGAGACCAGCATCACTGAGGTGAAATCTACAGGGAAGTGTTTTTTGAGAGCACAGAGGCTGTGGTCCAGAGATAGCCATGGTTATACTTTGTGCTGTGGCTGGACTTGGTACTGTGTAAGAGGGACCCAGATGGTACTAGTTTTGAAGGCATGAAGGGGTCATAAAGAGCAGTTGAGGCTTAGCACTGTGAGAGTCTACAGAAGGCCATTGGTGAAGGTACAGCCTCAGTTGCAATTGATGGCCCAGGATTGAAGGGGTCATTCATAGGAGTTAAGGCTTGGCACCATGAAAAGATCCTATGAGAGGCTATTAGTGAAGCCTAATTACAGCAGAAGATAGTAGAGTTTTGGAGATACCAGTGCCATGCAATGACCACCAAGAACAGCAGCAGCAGTGGAGTACAGACAGCTGGAGCCTACAAGATAAAGTGTGTGCTACAAAGGGCAGAGCTGGAGAAGTGACCCAAGCCCTTGGAGAAACCTGGAAGATCGTGAGTTGGGCCCCAAACATTGAACCATTGGAGTTTGAGTTTTGCTTTTGATTGTGACTGTGTCTTGATATTTTTCCCTCTTGAAGGAAGAAAATATTTTAGAGGGGCCCACAGTTAAGAGATTTTGAATTTTTAAAAGACTTTGAATTTTAAAAGATATTGGACATTTTCACTTTTAATATGTAAAAGCTGTGGATTTTTAAAGTTATTTAGATCTTGGGGATGAATCAGAAAGTAAGGGTTGAGGCTCAATAGCGATGTGTTTGTGTGTCAATTTGACAAGGGGTCCATTGTACTGGCTTGTTTTGTGTGTCAACTTGACACAGGCTGGAATTACCACAGAGAAAGGAGCTTCAGTTGGGGAAGTGGCTCCATGAGATCCAGCTGTGGGGCATTTTCTCAGTTAGGGATCAAGATGGGGAGGGCTCCTTGTGGGTGGTGCCATCCCTGGGCTGGTAGTCTTCGGTTCTACAAGAGAGCAGGCTAAGCAAGCCAGGGGGAGCAAGTCAGTAAGGAACATCCCTCCATGTTCTCTGCATCAGCTCCTGCTTCCTGACCTGCTTGAGTTCTAGTCCTGACTTCCTTTGGTGATGAACAGCAGTGTGCAAGTGTAAGCTGAATAAACCCTTTCCTCCCCAACTTGCTTCTTGATCATGATGTTTTTGCAGGAGTAGAAAACCTAACTAAGACAAAAGATAAGGAGCGACACTTCATACTGGTCAAAGGAAAAATCTACGAAGATCAACTCTCAATTTTGATCATCTATGCTCGAAATGCAAGGGACCCACATTCAGAAAAGAAACTTTAATAAAGCTCAAAGCACACATTGCACCCCACACAATAATAGAGGTAGACTTCAAAAACCCACTCTCAGCAATGGACAAATCATGGAAACAGAAACTATACAGAGATACAGTGAAACTAAGTGAAGTTATGGACCAAATGGATCTAACAGATATTTATAGAACATTCCAATCTGAAGCAAAGGAATATACGCTCTTCTCAGCATCTCATGGTACCTTCTCTAAAACTGACCATATAATTGGAAATAATTGAACAGGAAATAAACTCAGGGCAGAAATCAACCAAATGGAAACAAAAAGATCTATACAAAGAATCAGCAAAATCAGGACCTGGTTTTTTGAGAAAATCAAAAAGATAGATAAATCCTTGGCCACACTAACCAGAGGGCCCAGAGGCACTACCCAAATTAATAAAATCATAAATGAAAAGGGATAGTGAAAACTATTCTCCACAACAAAAGATCTCCTGGGGGAATCACCATACCTGACCTCATGCTCTACTACAGAGCAATAGTGATAAAAACTGTATGGTATTGGTACAGAGACAGGCAGGAAGATCAATGAAATAGAACTGAAGGCCCAGAAATTAACCCACACACCTACAGTCACTTGGTATTTGAGAAAGGAGCTAAAAACATCCAGTGGAAAAAAGACAGCATTTTTAACAAATGGTGCTGGATCAACTGGAGGTCGACATGTAGAAAAATGCAAATTGACCCATTCTTATCTCCAAAGCTCAAGTTCAAGTGGATCAAGGACCTCCACATAAAACCAGATACACTGAAGCTTATAGAGGAGAAAGTGGGGAAGAACCTTAAACACATGGGCATAGGGGAAAAAATTCTTGAACAGAACACCAATAACTTAGGCTCCAAGAATAAGAATTGACATATGGGACCTCATAAAACTGCAAAGCTTCTGTAAGGCAAAGGACACTGTCAATAGGACAAAAAGGCAACCAACAGATTGGGAAAAGGTCTTTATTAATCCTACATCCGATAGAGGGCTAATATCCAATGTATACAAAGAACTCAAGAAGGTAGACTCCAGACAGCCAAATAACCCTATCAAAAAATGGGGTACAGAGAATTCTCAAATGTTGTGAAGCACCTAAAGAAATGTTCAGCATCCTTAGTTATCAGGGACATGCAAATCAAAACAACCCTGAGATTTCACCTCATACCAGTCAGAATGGCCAAGATCAAAAACTCAGGGGACAGCAGATGCTGGAGAGGATGTGGAGAAAGAACACTCCTCATTGCTGGTGGGATTGCAAGCACTCTGGAAATCAGTTTGGCGGTTCCTCAGAAAATTAGACATAGTACTATCTGAGGACCAAGCTATACCACTCCTGGGCATATACCCAGAAGATGCTCCCACATGTAATAAGGACACATGTTCTACTATGTTCATAGTAGCCTTATTTATAATGGCCAGAAGCTGGAAAGAACCCAGATGTTCTTCATCCTAAGTGAGGTAACCCAATCACAAAAGAACACACACGGTATACACTTACTGATAAGTGGATATTAGCCCAGAAGCTCAGAATAAAGAAACAATTCGCAGACCACAGGAAACTCAAGAAGAAGGAAGACCTTCTGGGTGCTTTGGTTTTTCTGAGAAAGGGAACAAAATACTCACAGGAGCAATTATAGACTGTCCTATGTGGGGATTCATTCTATAACCAGTCACCAAACCCCAATACTATTATAGATGACAAGAAATGCTTGTTGAAAGGCGCCTTTTATGGTTGTCTCCGGAGGGGTCCTGCCAGAGCCTTATAGATATAGTCGCAGATGCTAGCAGCCAACGATTGGACTGAGTGCGGGGTCCCTAATGGAGGAGTTGGAGGGAGGACTGGAGGAGCTGAAGGGGTTTGCAGCCCCATGGGAAGAAGGATGACATTGGCCAACCAGACCCCACAGGGTTCCCATCGACTAAGCCATTAACCAAGTGTTACACACGGTTCTAGCTGCACGTGTGTCAGAGGAATGCCTTGTTGGGCATCAGTGGGAGGAGAGGTCCTTGTTCCTATGGAGGCTCGATAGATATCCCAGCATGGGGAAACTGAGGGGTGGGGGAGGTGTGAGTGGGTTGGGTGGAGGGGCATCTTCTTGGAGGCACAGGGTAGAGGATGGGTTGGAGGTTTTCTGGGAGGGGGTAACCTGGAAAGGGTTTAATATTTGATATGTAAATGAAGAATATATTTAATTAAAAATGGTATTCATAGAAGTAAGAATTCACTCACTGTTTCAAATTTATGAAACCCATCCTACCTTACAAGAGAGTCACTCCGCTTATCTGCCCTAACAAGGAGGACAACTTTCCATCTGTGGAAGGCCCCAGGAGCACCAGTCCGTTTCAACTCTTCACGCCATCTTTTAGGTGCAGATTGCATTTGAGGTGAATAATGGGAGTCTTTTTTAATTTTATATCCCCATTCATAAGTTGTTTCATCAAGCCATCTGCCACTTTTGGCACTGTGAATTATGTAATCCTTTGTTAATACCCATTTTCCTAGAAAGCAAATGAATTGTCTGTCAGAAAAGAATTTTAATTCTGCTAAATGATAAACAATAAAGACCAAATAACAACTAAAAGACATCCTTTTTGTACATGAGATTATGACAGACTGCCAGATTTATTTTTAAAATAAATTTCAAGAGGCCTTTAATATCACTGAACATTGTATATATTGTTTTCTATGATTATATTGCCATAACACTATGTAGTACTAAGTGAACTATAAAGTTTTAAAATGAAATGTAACATTACTTGAACTATGATTACTAATTTAATTTAGCTTACTAATTTAAATAACATTCACTGTATTGTCATATTAAATTTATTAAGTTAGTGAATTTTACAGAAAGCATAAATATTCTGTTTTTATCTGGGAACCAATGGTCTTTTAAACATTAGAAACAATGCACAGTTTTGTTTGTAAAGGTTAGTGATGAATCTAAATGTTTCTTTGGTAATACACAACCATCAATCACCACAGAAGAAAGTTCTGCATGTATCAGTGGTGAGAAAAGGTGAAAGGTATAAACCAAATCTCAACTTGGGTATTTCAGAAAAAGAAAGTAGGATGACACTGCTTCCCAGTGCAGATGGAGAGCAACCTTGAAGAAACCATGCTTATTTATGAGATGGTGGGAAACAAAGATGACTACAGGGCTGAGGTCTATTAATGCTTCAAGGTTTGGACATTTTGTCCCAATCTTTTTGTTAAGATATTTTTCTTAAACAAATCATCTAAACTAAAACTTAATCTTGACAAAGTAAATATTTTTATTTAATATATATTTCATGGAAAATTTTAAGTAGAATAAAGCAGAAATCAAACAAATCTTTTTGAAAATAATATATACACATCTGATATTATAAGTATAATATATTTGTAGAGACTTAAAATCCTTCTTTCTTTTACATGAAGTTTTTTCATGAGTTAGGGAAAAGGAGTCTACTTACCTGCTGCACAGGCTGCTAAAAACTTCTCACTCTTGCACAGTCGTTCAGCGATAAGATGTGTACAGTTTTTATATTTCTGGAGGGAAGAATCCACATGAATCAATGTTACTACAGAGAGGATTTCTTAATAAAACCTTTTACATTATCAAAGGGCATTTCATGATTCTTATGTCAGTATTTTAATTCTATTTTTTAACTCTATGTTGAACGTTTTAGTAGGTTTCTATACTCACCTCACTCTTAATAAAAGTGCAATCTAGTTTTAAAAGCAATTTGACTAGAGCTTCCTTTTCTTCCATCTTAAATCCTGTCATTTGGATGATATGTTTTGTGGCACTATCTTCCATCTAGCACAGACACATACAGAAGATAACAGATGTTAAACATTATGCATATGGTTGCCTTATTTTTTTCTTAATTATGAGTACAAAAAAGAAACAAACCGTGAAACATATTATGAATTAAACATGCAAAGCTTACTTGTAAACAATGATGTTAAATATAGTTACTACAATAAAAACCAATTTCAAGCTAATTTCTCAAAACCTTAAAAGTGAATTTTTGTTGTTGTTTCACTATTGACACTCTCCAGTATTATACTATTTTCCATTAAAACATGCCATTGAATATGATTGTTCACACAACAATAGGGGCCTATGTAAATATGAACAGTTACTGGCAGAACTCATATTTCTATAGTATTTACATTAAAAAATTTTAGAGATGGGCACAAAGACTCCAACTTTTGTTTCCAACCTACATTTCTAATTTCTTCCCCTCTCCCCACCCTCCATACAGTCTCCCTCATATATGTGTGTGTTCAACATACCATAATACAATCTCTGATATGTGTATTAATTATATCAAAATGTAAACAGAAAAACCACATGATTTTAATTTAACTTCATTTTCATGGGACCTCAACTCATATGAAATAAAATTTACAAAGTACTTTGTGTTTAAGGTGTTATCTAATTCATAGATCTTCCAATTCGAAAATATGTTTGTTCAAATTAGGTTGCCTGGAGACAAGTATAGAAAATAAGTGGAATTCTAGTAACTTTAGTTTTTCTTTTTTTCTTTTTGTTTGTTTGTTTGGCTTTTCGAGACAGGGTTTCTCTGTATAACCCTGGCTGTCCTAGAACTCACTCTGTAGACCCGGCTGGCCTTGAACTCAGAAATCCACCTGCCTCTGCCTCCCAAGTGCTGGGATTAAAGGTATGCGCCACAACTGCCAGGCCAGTAACTTTCATTTCTCTGACATTTTCATTGTAATAGCTGCAGAATAGGATCTCATAACATAGTAAGAACAAAAATAGTTGCTATTCTCGACATTCAAACAACTACTTCTCAGAAACATCAAAGTTACCTTTAAGTGTAGAGCAGAGAAGCAAGAATATGGCCCTGGATTTAATCAATGTACATTAGAAAAAAATGTTTTAATAGTGTAGCAATTTGAACAAAGGAATAAGTGAAGAATGTTTTACACGATTTTATTTTGAAGGACTAAAACAAGGCCTCACATACCCATGAGTTTCATACCTGTAGAATATAGATGTAAAATATTTGGGGAGGGGAACCTTGAATTTGAACCAACATTTAAAGGTTTTTTTTTCCTCAACACTATTCCATACTCAAAATAAAGTATTTACACAGCATATATACTACATTAGGAATTTTAAGTTCTTGAGAGATGATTTTAAAGTATGAAAGGTGATATGTGATTTAGATGATCAAAATTTGGTACCTGAGGAAAGTCCTGGAACCAAAGCTCTATACCACCTCAGGACAACTGTACACACACACACACACACACACACACACACACACACACACAGAGAGAGAGAGAGAGAGAGAGAGAGAGAGAGAGAGAGAGAGAGAGAGAGAGAGCGCGAGCGAGCTCAAAGAGACATGTAGGCACATTTATGTGTGTGCACACATATACAGACAAACACACTATCCCAACACCCATCCCAAGGTTAAAATGCATTCTGGCATAAGATTGAAAGTTTCAGTATAAACCATTTATGTTTAAAATATCATACAGAGTTAGGACTGAACTTTCTCTTTCCATGCATGCTTAAAGCTCCTAAGTGGATGTGCACAAAGCTAGCTAGCAGTTTTTAGAAAGGAAAGACTAATCTAATTGCCTTCTGTAATTATGTTATTAACATGAGGTAAAGGCTTATATAACAGCAATGTTTTTGAATATCATACTATATGACAAAGATGACCTATGATGACTACATGGGAAAATTAGTATATGCATAAACATGGCAATATAGACTATGGATGTATTTTATATAGAGTTCTAGTTTGCTAGTTTTTCTATATCCTGCAAGATTAAGAGAACAGTAAACAGCCTGATGTCTCAATGAGTTAAAAGAGAACACTACAAACATGTCCTCAATGCAATAATATACATTTGTTCTAAATTAGCATATTCCTGTAACTAGGGGAGAAAGCTACTTTTCATAAATTCAAAGGAAAATGATACATTGTTTTAGAAATATCCAAGTAAAACTCAATGCATCTATAAATACTGTCTTGGTATTTAACCAGTGTTTCTATAGATCTCAAGCCAGTTTTGAGAAGAAGCCATGATTTTAAACTCTGTCTCTCTCTCTCTCTCTCTCTCTCTCTCTCTCTCTCTCTCTCTCTCTCTCTGTGTGTGTGTGTGTGTGTATGTGTGTGTGTATTTATATATATCAATAAGCAAGAAAATTGAAGTAGGATTAAGTTTTATGTAGGTGGTATGCTCTGAAGTATGGAGGACTAAGAGCTTACCTCTAAAGATCTTTGAATACAAGAAAAAACAAACAATTCATAACACAATTAATACTAGTGGCATTTCTAGAAAGATTACATATCTTCCAACTGAAGTGGAGGTAAGAGTGGGAGATATGAACCTTCAAGCACCAACACAGATGACAACATCACATAAAAGAGGAAAAAAGAGACCATTCATCTTTAGTAACTAAATTTTTAACTTTATAATAATTTACATCACCACATTTAGTTATAAAAAAGTTCTTTGTAGTAATATTTTAAAAACTTCCTACTAACAATTCTTTAAAATGTACTTACCCTGAACCATACAAAACACAAACCTAATGCGACTGCCTGTGAGCAGAGCTGCCCTTTATACATAGCAGGCAACTGTTGCTGTGGTGTGGACGTTCTTAAAATATCTCTCACCGTGGCCTATCCTTGATGCCTGAAATCCTTTGACAGTTGGTGTCAGCCAAAAGCACCAGGAAACCTACAGTTCTCATTACTGTGATCATGTATATTCTACCCTAAGTTTTTAAATAGAACATTTGAATTCTTTACAATATGCCAGCACTGGAACATGTTTGAAGAATGGAACTGCAATATGCTAAAAATGAAATTTAGAAAAAAAAGTAGAGACAACAAAACAACAACAGCAAAGGTAAAAAATAAAACAAAGGTTTCAGGCTGAGGCAGAATAATGCCTACAAGTCAGAGGTCAGCATGGGCACAGAGTGAGATCCCATGGGATAGGAGGCAAACAGGGTAGGTGAGAGGGTAGGATCAACAGTTGGCTAAAAAATTGCTTTAGAAAGGAGAAGTCAGGGTGCCTAACAATGTCCTTGGAACAAGTGAGGGCAAATCTTTCCTATTCTGCATTATAATGTTTTATAACCATGCATATGTATATAAGTGTATGTATATGTACATATATAAGAACTAAATTTCTACTTCTAAAATATTTACCAATTTTTGTTTTTTAATTTCAACAAACACTGAGTATAGAACATTTCAAAAGTAATACAAGCATATAGAAATTTAAATCATCTCTAATATCTTTACCTTATAAAACTACTGTATTAGTTTTGTGTGTGTATAAAAAATAAGCATATAACAAAATTTGGGTATATACTTTAATTTTTGATTATTTTTCCATTTTTTAAAACCACATGTTAAAAATTAGCAGTCTGTTTGTTTTCATTATAATAGGATAATATTTTGATATAAAACCATCTTTTACTGGAGATTATTTGAACAGTCTTTCACAAAGCACATACAAGTCTCCAGGACAGTTAACTTCACTGCTTTGAATTCAAACTTTGAAAGATTTAACTGAAAAATTAAATTTAAACTTAAAATTACAATGATATTGAGTATGGGCAAATACTGGATTTCTGCTTTACAATACTGCTATAATACATACACTACAATAGTATATACTCTTACCTTAGTATACTATGTCAGTGATATTCTGCAGGTTCTGAATTGTTTGATTTCAGGTGGAGTGTTGAAATCCTGGCCTAGGAAATAGACATTTGGTCTAATATCACTCAATAGGGCTTTGGAATTTGTTTTAAAAAATGTTCTGTTAGTGGCAAGGAGATGGCTCAGCAGGTAACAGCTCTTGCCACCAATCCTAAATACCTGATTTGATCACAATACACAGATGGAACATATATATATATATATATACACACATGCACACACAAAATAAACATGAAAGGAAGCCATCTTACTTCTTGTTCCACTTTCCCACAATATGACTCTAATTATTTAACTGAGGTCCGGAGGGATTGGGGATGGAGCTCAACATTACTTACAGGGTCTACATAGTATCTATAAGACCTTAGGTTCAATCTTCAAGCAACATACAAAACACAAATCTAAACAAAAAACCCAAAGTCTCTAGTGATGAGATTTCTGAAATATTCTTGAATCTAGGAAAAGGAACAGTCATTAATTCCCTTAATGGAGAATTTGGCAACAGAGAATTAAGAAAATGTGATTGTGTAAGAAAGAAAAAAATTAGAAGACTGAGGAAAAATGTAGAGATACTCCTATCTATCCACACTATACATGGTGCTGGCTGGACTAAAACTTTTAATTTAGGATTAAAGGAGTCCTTAAGAAGCAAGTTGCACAAGACAGCTTTCTTAAGAAAAGCACAAATCTAAGATTAATTAATTAAAATGATTGATTCAATTCTTATTAAGGATCTAGTGAGGTCTACGAGTCTACACACTTCATATTTTATCATATTTACCATGTCTATCTAAATATAGATGAGAATACAAGATACTGTCAAGAATGCTGGAAATTACACCTAATTAAACTAGGTAAGGAAATAAATACTGAGTCAATCCCTAGTACCAAGGGCAGAGAAAAAAATAAAACCTACCTTGAAGAGTCACATCTTTGTATAGACAGTGAAACCAAGATTCAAAGATAAGCCTGTTACTGTGGAAAGGCTATACCTTTTCTACAGTGCCAACCTGGCTTAAATTTTAGACTTAATCTAAGGAGACATTTAGAACAACAAAATGAAAAAATTTTAAACAATTATTAATCATTAATACCAATATTTAAAATATTCATACATTTCCTGGAGTATTCTAAAGTACCAGTACTTTTCTTTTGATAAAAGTTTCTATTATTTTTCTCTCAAAACAGATTTGGATCAATTATTTAAAAATTTCATACATATTATTAAAATAATATATTTTAAATTGCAAAATAATCTTGCTGGAATCGATGAAAAGAATAGATGATGTTTCACTACAGTTCTAAAAGAGTTTTCATTCTCCTTTAGCTTTATCATTTTAACCTTACAGAGAACTGAATTCATTCTTAACATGGTTTTTAAAGCAGTGGGAAGATTTGTAGAATATAGCCAAGAAACAAACTGAAAATACTAATTATTAAGGGCATACTATTGGTTTTCTAAAAATCAAAGAGGCAGCCATGGAAACTGTAAATGCATGGAATGGAATTTTAACTGCTTTTAATTTTGATTATGAATAGGAATTACAACAGACTACTATTTCATACACTAACATGATCTAAGCCTTCTGCTTTACAAAAGCAAAAATATCCTAAATTATACAATTGATCTTCACCTAAGTCAATGAAGCATGAGAAAATCACGATTTAGAAAACAGGTGTCTCACAATAAGATATATCTAAACATTTGAGTGTTTCAACATCCTAGCTCGTGAAAAGAAACTCTTAATGTTATCTTACAAATAAATTTTTTCTCACACAAATCTACCCAAATGATCAGCTATGTTCTGAACACCTTGAATAAACAAGAAACATTCCATTCACAGGAACAGCTTGAAAACCAACTTAAGACCTGGGTCGTGACTGTGAATCCAGTTCATTTCCAATGTCTCAAAGGAATTTTTTTCCTTTTTTTTTTCCCCTCTGTAGAGGATAGTCATTTGTCACAAAAGAGCTGGGAGAATTTAAAATTAAGTTCCATCAACCACAGGTCCCAAATCCCGATTTGGAGTATTCAGACAAATGAGTGTTTGTCAATTTAGCCAGACCTTGAAAGTAGAATACATTTCTGCATGGTAACTTAGAGATGTCCTGGTGCTCAGGAACCGCAGGAACACAGACCCTTCCTTTTAGGAAAGGTGTGCGCACGCTGCTGTTCAAAACCTACAATACCGATGAGATAAAAACTCATTTTCGTTTCGGTGTGAAAAACAATTCTACTCGAGAGAAAGAATGTCTCGGTTTTCCTCTTAATGGAAGGCAGGCCCTGGGAATCCCTGCCACCTTCACGGAAGCTAAGGTATGTAGGCATCCAAGAACTGGGACTAGGGTGAGGCATCCTAGGCGGTTCTATGGAAACGGGAGACGCGGGCGGCCTAGCGCCCGGAGCCCCGGCGGTAGGCAGCAGCCTGAGCACGCTGCCAGAGGTCGACAGGGACCTGTCTGCCTGGCGGGACAGGGCAGGCCGAGGTCGGAGGGCCCGGCCATTGGCGCGGGCGCCGGCCCCGAGTTCACCTTGAAGGAACCAAGGCCGTGGAAAGCGCGAGCGCCAAGCGCCTCTGCGGCCCAGCGAGGACGGCCGGGATGTCAGAGGCGCGGCCTGAGAACGCGGTAAATGGCGTCTTCCGAGCTGAGGCGCTTTACCTTCCCGGCCGACAGAAGCTCCTGGGCGGTTTTTTTCTGGCGGCACTGCCGGTGGTGGCACTCACTGCTCCAATAATCTGGGTTCTAGGAAATAATTTCCCGCCGCGCGCTCGGCGTTCCCGGAAGCAGTTTACCAGTTCCGGGTGGTTGTCAGTGACGCTCTCGAGTGGTCGCCAGGGCTGTCTGAGATGTGCACTTCTTGGTTCTGACCAGCGCGTCTGGCTCTTGTAGGATCCGCGCTGCTGATGCAGATTGGTAAGTGACTTTCCCCTCTCTTCTCGGCCTGGTGTTTTCGGCCTGCCAGCTACCTGCCACATGTTGGTAGGACCAAGAAGTGAGCAGTCAGGAGCTGAGCCCCTAAATCCTTCCCTCTAGTGCCTGATCCTTCTTGAGGTTGGAGAAGGCCCTGGACTTACTGTCTTCATTCCCTTGATTTACCTCCAACGTGGAAGTCGAT
Organism: Tokudaia tokunoshimensis; assembly: GCA_036184795.1. Taxonomy (NCBI): domain Eukaryota; kingdom Metazoa; phylum Chordata; class Mammalia; order Rodentia; family Muridae; genus Tokudaia; species Tokudaia tokunoshimensis. The sequence goes on from BTHU01000009.1 coordinate 4,294,423, forward strand.
CTTGGGTCCCCAAGTGTTCCTAGGAAAGGCCGAAGACAACTGGTTCTGTGCAGTGTTTCTACTGTCTCCTATTCGCAGGGTTTGGTCGCCCTGGCTCTTGAATGTTACATTATGTTCCCTTTACTGAATATTGTTAAAATAGTTGCGGGTTTACTGAGAGGGCAAGCAGGCAACTGAAGATGGTGTCTTTTGCATACATTCAGAATAGGACATTCCTGACTGAAAATTAATTGAATTTTTTCTCCTTCAGTTTTAATTAAAAATGACTTCTGTTTTTGTTACTGCTATGTATTACTGAGATGGCATCATGTTTATAATCCTATGCATCAGCTTTAGATACACATTTTGGAAATCATTGATTAGAATCAGGTATACTTTCAGAAAGGAATGTTCTGACTTTACTATAAACTCTTTCACTTAGAATAATTCAGGATAATTTTTGGTGGAGATTTGGAGTCACCCAGAGGAGTTGTAAATAGAAATTGCTTTTGACAAATGTCTAGATCAAGGAAAGATGCTCATGTATTCAAAGACCCATTAGTCTTTCTTGACTAATGCAATTTCCTCAGGGGAGTTCACTTATCACCTTGTTATTCATTGATCACCTTTTTTCCATTTCTCCAAATAAGTCAATCCTAAAAGAGGTCTAGAGTCTACCATAAAGAAAAATAAAATATTAGGGCTAGAGAGATGGTGCAGTGATTAAGAGCACTCTGCTCTTCCAGAGGTCACTAGTTCAATTCCCAGCATCCACATGGCAGGTCACACCTGGCTATAACTGTAGTAGCATGGGATTCAATGATCTCTTCTGGTGTGCAGGTGTACATGCACACGAAATACCATATACATAAATATATGTGTAAACAAATCTTTTTAAAAAGAAAAATGTCATATATTAAAAGACCCTGAAGCAACAGATAAGTGCCCGTTTGCCTTTTGAGAGTAAAAATATATTTAAGAAAGCATGTTGATCTTTCTAACCTCCTGTTTGATTAATCAGTGAACTTTTAAAATTTCTGAGTGATACAAATATTGTCACCTTATGTTTTTTTTTAACATATCTTCAACAGGTATAAATACTTTCAGGGAGATTTTATGTTACATATAGCAACTAGCTTTTTTTTTTTTTTAAATCACTGTTCTTATTTGTGAATGCTCATGAATGCTCACAGGTGTCGCTACCTTATTCACTATTTAATGCTTACAAAAGAAAAGTCCTGTCTCTTTGCATACATTTTACAACTGAGAGGTTGTAACATACACATATAAAATTGTCATGACTAAGATTCCGGTCTACCTGACTCTGGAACATGACTCTATATTTACCTGTCATGGTTACATGTGCTTGTAATTCCAGTGTTTGGGAGATGGGAGCAGGAATATTAGGAGTTCAAGGTCAAGACCCTCATGCCAGTCAGAGCTGTATCTTTCCCTGTCTCAAAAACAGGACAAAACAAAACAAGACTAAAAAGCAAACAGCAAAGCAGACTGTAGAGATGGAAGAGCTCTTGCCATTTACTTAGAATTCTGGAGTTGTTTCTCAGTACCTACATCCGGTGGCTTACAGTGACTCTGTAACTCCAACTCCAGGTGATCCAATGTATCTTCTGGCTTTTGCTGGTGTCTGTACCTTTGTAAGCATCTGTTTCCATATGGTGGATTCACAGAAATACTTTAAAAATCATTCGAGATGGTGTATCTGAAAGCTCAATTAGCCTGACTCACAGTTAACATTCAAACAATAGTGATTTTTGTATTCTCTCTTAGTCTTTTAGGAATTTAAGATTGATATAGGTGCTGGAGAGATAGCTCTTGCAGAGGACATAGGCTTGGTTTCTAGCACCCTCATTGTGGTTTTGAACAATCTGTAACACATTCTAGGGGGATTCCATATCCATTTCTGAGCTCTGCATGCATCAGGCACTCATGTGACTCACATACATACATGCAAACAAAGCACTCCATATACATATAGAAAAAGTGCTTGAAATCTTTAAAAGAATATCGATGGAAATAATTGTAAATTATCAATTAGATAAGGATGAAGAAAATCCTTCCTTATACTTTACTATGAAATGAAGTTTTTACAGGTGTCATTTACAAACATTGCTACTGAAAAGTGTAGGAGTGGCATGCAAAGTAAAGAATTTACTTCCTGGATACAGATGAAGAAAGTCTTGATGAAGAAGCTAAGGAGGAGTGTGAGCTTAGGGAGTATTGTGCAAGGCGATAAAAGGAAAGAGTGGATAAAAGAGAACAGTCACAAGTCATTTGGATGCATAGGATAGTGAAGGCTAGGGGAAGCTAAGGTACGGTTGGAGTTTAAGGTCAGCTGTAGACACAGTGTGTGCATGTTTAAAGATATTAGGCTTTTCATTATGTACATTGATTTGTGTGTGTGACAACAGGCTGTACAGGGTTGAATTGTTACTTATTTTCCTTTGTTCTGTCTCCTTTCTTGAAGGTTAATTTCTCACAAAAATATTTGCATATACAAATAAGGCAAAAAGAACGAAATGAAAACCTGCTCATTAACCCCAGTCATCATGTCTTCTACATTATTTCAGGATTATACGTCAGCACTTTAAAATAAAAGTATTTCGTATTTAAATCTTGTCACCTACTTGTTTCCTTATTCCATGAATCTTCCTATGTTAATGACTTTGTTACTATAGGATGAGCTTTAGGGCCTGCATGCTACTTAGTCTGAGGAGTGTGTCATCACTGTCACTTTTATATAAACACCCTACTACTAAATGATAGTGAAATAAATATTTTCAAGTGTAAAAAACATTTTGTAATAAAACCTTTTGACTTTTATATCTACTCACTTGTAACAAATTAAATAAAGAGAAATGATGACATGGGTCATGTATACATATAGTATGACTAATAAAATAAATAGTATCAAATTATTAATTTTTACTAATTATATTTAAATTTTAAAAGTCAGACAATTTAAAGGGATACGTAATAAGATGTTAACCTCTTTCTATTCTCCTCATACTTAATTTTAAATCATTCATATAAAATTAGATTTGATTATGCTTAAATTTAAAAACCAGAAGTTGTAAAGGGTAATGTATTAGTCTCTTTATACTCTTCTTATCCGCCCTAAAAAAATCAACCTAAATAGTATATTGTATGAATGGAAAAAGCACACTGCATGCATAATACAATTTTAACTTTTTAGAACCATTATGTGCTGAATAGATGGTATTTTTATAAAAGATGAAAAAAGGTAGGTTTTCTGTACTATGGTGTATGGTAAAAAACACATGGCTAAACAACCAAAATATGAGTTTGAGTTCAGCCCCTATTTTCTCCCATTTTTGTTCTACTTCTGTGTAGGTACTTTTTGCATACCTCACAAATCGCCTAACCATGGTGTTTTCTTTTCCATAAACACCCAGTATGGCTATCTTTTGAATCATTCAAAGAGATGAAGTAGCTTTTTGTCAATCCATGACTTCAGCTAAGCATCTTTCATCATGTGTGTGTGCATTTGTATGGTGTGTGTGTATATATATCAGCATCCTGAGATGCAATTTTAAATCCAACTCTTGCTTTTCCGGTGTGTTGAAAAACCAAAAATAAATTAAAAGGTTTTAAAATATAATCTATTTGAAAGGAAAAAAAAAGCTACTTGAAGTTTCATGTCATTACAAGTAAATTCTAAACTGAACTGTTAACTGTTTGTCAGGTCTGCCTAGCCCTATAGTTTTATTTGCAAGGAGAGTATTTGTGGGTCATTTTTGACTGCAGTGGGAAGTCCTGCTTCTGGTCTTGTTAGACTTTTTCTTCTCTTGATTTTCCTAGTTTGATGGAAATTGTGCATGTTCTATTAACTATTTATGATTTCTTTTGGGTAATTTTTAATTTTGTCTAGATATCATATGTATACTTTTTTTCTCCAGAATAAAGTACTTGGCTATTGTTGATGAATTAAAGATTAACTTCTGCCTTATGCTTGGTATTTTTCTTTGCATAAATCATGAGAAAGGGGGAAAAGAGATTTTTTTTTTTTGGAAATGATTCAAATTATCTCGTGATGACCACAGAGGGTAGGGGAGGGGGATGCTATTTTCTGGATAAACCCACCATCAGACAAATACATAAAATTATTATAACATTGCAAATGTAAAGTGCATATAAATAAATCTAACAATCAGTACATACAGGAAACACCTATGAAAGTAATACATGAAATGACATAGCACATATAGTTTAGAAAACTCAGTTCGGCATGGCAGTGGGTACACACTCCTTCAATACCAGCACTCAGGAGGCAGAAGCAGGCAGAGCTCTGTGAGTTCAAGGCCAGTCTGGTCTACAGAGTGAATTCTAGGACAGTCAGAGCTGCAAAGAGAAACCCTGACTTGCTTTCTGTTTAATCCTAAATCTATTGTCAGTACCAGCAAAGATGGATTTGGGGTCAAGGGTCACTGTACTGCTCTGTTTCTTATTCTATTTTGACCACAGTGATTAGGTCTTTCTCTGCTTTTCACTATTCTTTGTCTCTTTGATCTAATGAAGATTAGTGGCAGAACCTAACTTCTTGGGGTGCTGTGCCTAACAACTCTGGGAATATCATTGAACCTTAATCTGTTTGTGCTGAGGTTCTTTAGGAATGATCAGTATTTAGAAAGTAAAATTTTGAGTGCATAAGTGTCATTATTATGATGTACCTGTGCTCTCTGATCCTTTTTTTCAGGAGCCCATAACCTCCATGCTTTTATTTATCCCAACATAACTCATTCAGCGTTCAAACCTATAGACATCATATTAAATTAGAAATTTTGCTCTCATAATTGAAGGCTTGTGTTTTGAATGTGTCCCTGCCCATGGTGTCAGTGATGAAGCCTTATCTAATTATAGATTTGGAAAAGACTGCTGAAGAAACATGTCTTCTAACAACTCAAAAGGAAATCATTTTTTTTTAATCTGCTTAGGATTAAAAAACTGTCGTATTCCTAGAGTCTACTGAAAAAAAAAAATAGGTAAGCAATGCTTTTCCTCATATTTTGAATAATTTGTATTCTGCCTTCTCAGTTCCTGCAAGGTTTCTATAATTGTATTCCTGTGACCTCTTGCAAAATATAGTTAGTGTATTTCTTTAGGAAGTTAACATGCCAGCCAGCTGTCAGCCTTATGATATACCTGGTGTCTGATGTCAGGGGAAGCACAATTCAATTTTAAACTAAATTTTGTGCATGTCAGTGCAGATGGGCTGCCACAATAGTTCTTTTTGCTGCTTTCTTTGAAATTCCCCACTCTACACAGTCTATTTTTATTTTTAAATCTTTTGTGTGAAGTGACCAACTGAATTTGTCCTTAGTTAAAAATCAATGCATTGAGTGAAATAGACTGTACTTGCGTTACTCCTTCTCATTTCTACAAATAAAATACCACTGCTTGTTTAGTTTGTGCCTTTTCTAATCATGTTGAAAGCATTCACTATAAGGCATAACACCCAGGCTCTGAGAGAGAACTCTGACAAGTTCACTCAAAGGGAAAAGAGGAATAATTGATAAAAGGCATTGCAGATAATGATGCCAGCCAGTGATTGGAAATGCATCGTATCACCTTTTAATAAATTAGATTTGTCATCAGCCAATGTTTTATGCACTACTTGTAATAAAAGTGGCACATGAGGAACTGCAGTCCTTTGAGGATGGCTTCTTCAAAGCTTTAGGATATCTTCAATTCCAAGACATTTTTAAATAATAGATATTTAAAAGTATGTATAAATAATATTAAGGTTATGACACAAACACCAAATGACAAAATTCTGGGAGTTTCACAGAAGCTGCTGACGTGCTGTCACTGTTTCACCAAGTATCTGTGTTTTAAATTAGAGGGTAACAGGCTGATTTGGGGATTTTCTGTCAGTTTAACTTCAAGTTCTTCTGTTGTTTTGGTTGGCGGCACAACCTTAATGTCAACTTTTCAAATAGATTTCTACATTTCCTTTAGTTTTGGGTCATTAAAAAATGCATCTTATAACTCTAAGTGGCATAAATAGGTCATACTGAAGTGCTGTTTCTTGCTTCCTGGAGCTGAGTGACAGCCTGAAAGACCCCTGGAGTGGGGAGACCCTCACTCAAGTCTCAGGATAACTCGACCCCCCAAGAACTCATGCGAGACCATTCTTGCTGTAATCACACGAGGTTTACTTCCAGTGCACTGGGGCCAAGACTCATATCTCATGCAGGGGTAGAGGAGTTCGACCCCGAGTAGCAGGGAGAAGGGGTGTTTAAAGGAAAAACCCACAACCCAAGGGAGGAGGGAATGCATCATAGGAAAAATACCGAAAATACCAAGGAAAATCACAAGGGGAAACTCCCAGTTACTCATGATTGTTAACAAGGTTCTATGTTAACTTTTGTGGTCAGCTAGTTCCTGGGACAAAGTCATCCTAACCTTGTGGCCATACATTCTTTATGGTCAGCCAGTTCCTGGAATAGAAGAATAGAATTGCTGAACTGGCTGAACTACATTTTTGGCTCTCCTCTACTTGCTAGGGGTCTTTTACTTCTCCTGCTAGGGGCCGGGGTCTTTCAAGCTGATACCTGCCATGTCAGGTAGAAACGTTGGCTCAGGTGTCTCTGTAAGGTTTGATTGCATATGTATTTGCTTTAGAAAAACATGAAGCCAAATAATAAGATATGACATTGGTGTAATTCTGCGTGTTCTATTCTTTCATTTGCAATTCCAGTGATTCAATATTGGCATTTTTTTTTTTGCCTCTGATATATATTATTAAACATGAAACAGCAGGTGATCATGGGAGAAAGAAAGGTCTGGTGATAGAGAGATGCTGAGGTGTTTTTCAAGTTGATTTTTTATCTTTATTTCAGTCTTAACTTTACTATTTTTGACCCACTACCATGTATCATTCCTAAATCACCATGATTCTGAAGTTTTTTTTCCCCCTAAACCTCAGTCATTAAACAACAAGAGGAAATTTTAATTTTAAAGCAAATATAGATATTTCTAATTTAGAGGAAACTTTTCAAATAAGTGAATTGGAACATACTGTGTACCTGCATTACATAAAATGTCCTCTGACATAGAAATGAAGTGTGGTGTTTAAATAGCTGAGACCCAGCTAACTTGGTGCAAATTCATTCATAGAAGTTTCAGATTTGTGTATTTAATAAAACCACATAGTGCATCTCACATGTGTATTTAATGTCCTTCAGTATGAAATGATGTCCTGATGACTGCTTGTAAAAGAATGATAGCATTGCCTTTAGTGTTTCTGTTAGATCATTTGATTCCAGAAATAGCTTTATAATGGGATACAATATATACTTTAATATTTGCTCAATAATACAAAGGGATAACAGTGAGTTCTTCCTATATGCTGCAGAGTTTTCAAAATGCAATCTGTGGATTGACTTGTGTGGTCTTGATAGCATTCCTTTAGTTGTACAGATGCTAAAGAGAAGTTTATGTAACTCCTAAGTAATACAGATGGACTAAAATTGGACAAACAACCTTAAGCTATGCTGCATTTATATGTAGAATATTACTTATCTTTTAAAATAATTTTCAAGTTTTAAGTATGATAAGTATGATACTTTAGTTCTATCTTCATGCTGATTTGGGGATTTGTTGTCATTGCAGGTATATTAGTAAGAGATCCGGTAGTTAAGCACAGCAGAGATGACCTAGATCAAAATTATCTGAAAGGTATATGAAGTACAGAATAAGATAATTCCAGAACATTAACAGACATTTCCTTCTAGGTAAAATTTTCAGCATTTAAAATTTCATTGAGGGCTCAGAGGTTAGAAGCACTGACTGTTCTTCCAGAGGTCCTGAGTTTAATTCCCAGCAACCACATGGGGCTCACAACCATCTGTAATGTGATCCAATGCCCTCTTCAGTGTCAGAGGACAGCAATGGTATACTCACTTACATAAAATAAATGTAAAAAAATTAAAGTTTCATTGAGTTGTTTTTAGAAACAGCCGGAGTTTATTCTTACCTCTGATTTCTAGTTTCAGGAAACTTTTATAACTCAATACCTTAGCTTTCTTATCCAGAAAATGAGGGGTAAAGCCATACTTTACAGGTTGCAAGGATAAAGTCATGCAAGTACATGAAGGATTCACTTCTCTCTTCTGTAATTAACTGGCATTTTCTTATCTGTGGTTCCCATCTTTATGTATACGTGTGGGGGTTTATGCATGTGGCAGTCAGAGGTCAACATCCAATGCCCTTCCTTAAGATTGATTGCTCTTTATCTTATTTTTTCGAGACAGATTCTATCATTGAACCTGGATCTCATTGATTCAGTGTTAGTAGCTAGCAATCTTAGTTGAGTTTCTATTGCTGTGTTAAAGATCATGACCAAAAGCATCTTGGGGAAGAAAGGGTTTTTTTGTTTTTTTTTTTTTTTGATTTACAGATCAGTTTGTTATTGAAGGATGCCTGAGGCAGATGCCAAGGTGAAATGCTTCTTTACTCCTTTGTTTTCTATTCCTGGTCTCCTCATCTTGCTTTCTTTTTTTTTTTTTTTTTTAGTGTTTATTTATTTATTTATTTTTTTTAATTTAATTTTATTTTATTTTTTTAATTTACATTCCAAATCACTTCCCCTTTCCCGTTTCCTCCCTCCCCGAAAGTCCCATAAGCCCCCTTCCCTCCCTCTTTTCTCCGTTCAACCCCCTCTCATCTTGCTTTCTTAAGCCACTGAAGACCACATGCCTAGGGGAGGCATAATGGTACCTGGGCCGACCATTTGATTGTTAATCAATAAAATGCTTCACAGACTTGCCTGGGGCAATCTGATGGCAGTCCTCCAATTAAAGGCATCCTCCTCCCACATAACTCACTGGTGTCAAGTTGACAAAAACCTAACCAGCATACCAGCCAGTGAAGCTTTATATAGTTACCTGTGTACATCCCTGTGTCCTGAAACTGAAGCCCTCTTATATATGTATGGCAGAAACTTTACTGACTAGCCATCTCCTTACCACCTCCTGTCTCCAGCTACTTTTTTCATTTTATTATGTAGCCTGTGCTACCCATACATTTGTGATCTTCCTGTTTCCATCTCTTGAGTGTTGTATGTCACAGCCAGCTGCTTCCCATCCTTGAATAAATTCACACTTCATATGTATTCTTTTCTCTGTGATAAGTTATCAAATACTTTTTGTTAGAAAAGCTCACCACAAATCCACAAACAGATATTTTCTGTTTGAGTCCAAACCACAAACTTCTGTTTTTGTGTTCTTTGCACTCATCTTCCTGTGCCAGCCTTGGCCTGTGTACCAATAGATGTCACATGATTGTATGATGTTTAACCTGCTTGGCTTAAAATGAAAATGAAATGTGTTAATGTCATATTGCAGTTTTAAGCTTCTGTGATTCTATACCACAGCCCTGTAATCTCAGCTCCCCAGGAAGCTAAGGTATGAGGATAACAGACCAAAGTCAGTCTGGGTAGGACTGTTTTTCAAAACTGGATAAAGATAATGTGATGTGAGGCCATTTGTTCAACCTCTTACTAAAAGTAATACAGAAAAATTAGGTGAGTAGAAATGTTTGTGTAAAGGCTAGAAGCTAGAGAACCTGATTTGTTTCCTTCTGTGTGGACATAATTCAGACATAACCACGTGAGTCTTTGAAGGAATAGTGGTTTGGTAAGCAAATGCTCGCCTAACAATATTAGGAGTACATCGACAATGGGAGGTGGGACTGTGTGTTCTTGGAGGGTAACACTTTGCATATTTACCTGTAAATGGCATCAGGATAAAAGTGCTTGGTGAGAAGAATACCCAGAGGGGCATTTACACTGCCAGCTTGGGTTCCTAAACTGAAAGCATTTAATTTAGCACATCTGGGATGGCCCAGGTGTTTACATATTTAGCAAGTGTCTCTAGTCATTCAATTTTAGTTGGCTTTGGACTGTGCTTTTTGAAAAGCATTGTAACAGGCAGACATTACTTATGAGAAGAAAGGGGGAGGGGCTTTTGTTTGTAACATGATCCACTTTCATAAATTTTTACAGCCTCTGACCCTGCCTTGTTAACATCCCATGACTTTGTGTCATGACCACCAATGCTCCCCAGGCAAATCCAAAAATCTGCTTTTTGTTTTGCTTTTCTGATTTTCATCTTGTCTTAGAGAACCCCTTTTCTAAATCAATCAGTCCTATATTTATAGGTAATCCTACAAAATGATCACAAAATTCTCTTTCCTACAAAAATCTTGAGCTAAAGCTAGGGGTTGAAATAAATTTAGAATCTATAGACAATATTTAAGAAAAACGAAAATTACTAGGAAAGAGTTAAATAGGAAATAGGAAGTGTCAGGACAGTTGTTTTAGGGTAAGTGATGCTTCTTCAGCACTCACACGTTAGTTCTTTAGGGCTTGTTTGTTTGCCTGTGGGCTATCATCTCAGGGGTTGCAATCATATTGTCTATGTCTTGGTCTTCTACATAGCATGTCATTGAGGAGCTATGGTTCACTTTTGTTACCAGCTTCATTGAGTTAAGAAGTACCTTGGTCATTCCAGAGATGTAATTTTGGGTGTGTCTTTCACAGTGTTTCCAGAAGTTTTATGTGAGAAAGGAAAACCCACCCTGAGGACAGGCAGTTCTATATCCTACACTGGAGTTCAAGACTGAAATAAAATGGGGAAGGCAGAAAACAACCAGCGAGCATTGGCTTTCCTCTTCCTTGTTTACTGGCCCATCCCATAGCAAGCCGGTTCTGGATCCATGCTTTCCTTACTGTGGTGGATTGCATTCCTTCTCAATTGTGGCTTCAAATAAGGGTTCTCTGTCATATCAACAGCATCAAGAGAAACAGCACTAATTTTCATACTTCTCTATCTCTAAACATTTCCATTTACACAAGTAACTCAAAATAGTATGGCTAATATTGAACATGCCATACCTTCTTATCATTATTTCATACCAAGGTTTTAAAAAAAATCTATTCATAAACTGTCATTCTGTCGTGATTATTGAAGAATCGGAATTTTCTTCATAATAATTTAGCCCTTATAACAAACTCTGCAACCTCAATACTCTACTATAGAACACTTTCCTGAGTGTGTGTGTGTGTGTGTGTGTGTGTGTGTGTGGTATATACTTAATTATCCTCAGAAACAGAATTAATCAATAAATGAATTTGTAGCTCAAACTAGTAGAAAGCTATGACTGCTTGTTGGAAAATACATTTTATTTTATAATATCTCATTAGCAACCAAGGAGTGGTATATATTTAACAAATAGTACTTTTTCCCCTCTATTTACTGAAAAGAATATGTTCCTGAAAGGAAGACATTCATAGCATTATATTATTTACTTTCAGAAGACACAGAACTAACTGCATGTATAAAATGTAGAAATATCTAGATTAACCATTGTCTAGTTTAAGTATGTACTTTAAAATAACACATTAAAATACTTAGTTACAGAAGGCACTTTGAGAACTGCTCTGAGTCTAAAGGACAATGCTGTACTTAGATCACATGATCGGTGATCGTTCTAAATCAATTCTTCCATTTTTGTACTGGCTGGTTTTGTGTGTCAACTTGACTCAGGCTGGAGTTAACACAGAGAAAGGAGCTTCAGTTGGGGAAGTGCCTCCATGAGATCCAGCTGTGGGACATTTTCTCAATTAGTGATCAAGTGGGGAGGGCCCCTTGTGGGTGGTACCATCTCTGGGCTGGTAGTCTTGGGTTCTATAAGAGAGCAGGCTGAGGAAGCCAGGGGAAGCAAGCCAATAAGGAACATCCCTCCATGGCCTCTGCAACAGCTCCTGCTTCCTGACCTGCTTGAGTTCCAGTCCTGACCTCCTTTAGTGATGAACAGCAGTGTGGAAGTGTAAGCTGAATAAACCCTTTCCTCCCCAACTTGCTTCTTGGTCATGATGTTTGTGCAGGAATAGAAACCCTAACCAAGACAATTTTCAACTTCAAATTTCCTTGTACATGTATGAAAAATGAAATAATAACTTCTAGTTTACTGCCTCCATTAGTGTAACAGTTAAATAATTTCAGATGTATATGGGTGTCATTGGATACTCTTAATAAGAAACAATCAGGAAGCCAAGGAAGGAGATGGCCACAGATTCAAGGCCAGCTTGTACTGTTGTGTGAGATTTGGGGGGAGAGGGGGAGGAATCAAGTAATGGTTTTGATTTCTCATATAATTCTTAAAATCTAAAAACAGGTTTAGAAGCCCATTTCATCAAAGGTGAATATGGTGATTTGAATGAAATTAGCCCCCATAAGCTCATATGTGTAAATTCTTAGGCCCACATAGTGAAACTGCTTTAGAAGGATTAGGAGGTGTGGCCTTATTGGAGGAAGTATGTTGTTGGAGAGTGGACTTTGAGGTTTCAAATACCTACGCCAGGCCCAGTCTCTCTCTGTCTCTTTCTGTTTATCTGTCTCTCTTTGTCTCTGTCTCTCTCTGTTTCTCTGTCTGTGTGTGTGTCTGTCTCTCTCTTTCTCTCTTTCTCTCTGATGGCTATACCTGGTTGTCAACTTTTCTACATCTGGAATGAACTACAATCAAGAAATGGACGCACATCTGTGATCTAGATCTTGAGGCTGGAAGACACAGACTTCTGACCCATGTCTTGACATGGGATGACACATGTTTTTGATCCAGATCTTGAGGCATAGTGGCCATGAAAAGGTTATGCCCAGTCAAGGTAGTACACGTCTTTAATCCCAGGACACCAAGGCTAGCAGATCTCTAAGTTCAAGGCCAGTTGGGGACATATCAAGTTCAAAATCCAGGTGTGGTGGTACACACCTTTAATCTGGGCCATACCTTCTGCTGAAGGCCTACATAAGACCATTGGAAGAAGGAAGGCTCGCTCTTCTTTGCCTGCTCACAATTACTTGCCAGCACATCTGTTGGAACCTACTTCTTCAGGATTCCAGCTTATACAGAAGACTAGCTGAAACAACTACCCTCATGGGACTAAGCAACTGTTAGATTCTTGGACTTCCCATTCCCAACTGCCCATTGTGGGGTTAGTTGGATTGTAAACTATACATTGTTACAATAAATTCCCTTAATATATAGAAATATTCCATAAGTTCTGTGACTCTGGAGAACCCTGACTCATTCACTAATTATCTCTCTCTGTGTCTGTCTGTCTGTGTCTGTTTCTCTGTCTCTCTGATTCTTGCTCTTTGTGGGACAGAATGCAGAGCTCTCAGCTATAGCTTCCAGCCATTGTGATCATGGACTAACCCTTTAAAACTCTAAACATGTGCTCAATTAAATGTTTCTTTTTATAAATTCCCTTGTTGATGGTGTTTCATTACAGCACTGGAGCAGTAACTAACACAGTGAAATTTTTGGTTTTGTTGTAAATGTTGTTATAAATTGTAGTTCAAACTGTAACAAAATAATGGAAGCATTTTTTCTTGATGATATGAAAGTATATTTTTGTGGCACACATCATAGAAATCTGTGTAATCAATTTAGAGCCTATGTAGGGAACTAGATGTAGAATGAGTTATACACATGGTAGGTTTTAGCTATTCACAAAATGTCCACAATGGTCAAGCAATCTGTTTGGTTTACAACCCAGGGACAGGGACTTAGATGCATATTTTACATATCAATCTGACTTGAGCTGACTTATTTCACAGGCAGAAAAATAAGCTATGACAATTTAGTGAAGGGTGTAAGGGTCTGAAAATTCCTAAAGGAAGACCCCAGATTCAACTAGTGTGCAAAAACAAAGCATTTATTCTGCAGAAAACAACCAGCATGCAGGTGTCAACCATTCTGTAAAATGACAACTCCAGACAAAGGCACACAGGCCTTCTTGTAGGGAACTAACTGGAGGAACGCTCTAGAAGGACTAGGTCATCTAAAATTTCATTGGTGGGTCATTGGTCTGCATTTTTAAGTCCTGAACGTTCAACTATGTAATGAAATAGCACAGACAGAACATTCTGAGACAAAATATTTTCCCATATTTGTAGTTATTTCCAGACTGTTCTTTGGGAAGGGATTTTATGGTCTTGTTCTAGATTTCATGGCCTGTTCCTAGAGCTGGTGTCTTATGACTTAATTTCTGGGACTTATGGTCTATTCCTGCTCTGGTATCTTAGGGCCTTTTTTGAAATCAGGCCTGTTCTTTAAAATGGTGACAAATGGGGTCCTTAAATGGAAACAAACGTGTTTACATTATCCTTTCAAGGGTATACTCTAAAAGTTCAAATACATTTACATTGATACAATGTAAAAAGCCTATGAACATCTATAAGTATATATGAGTTGAAAAAGCACAAATAATTTAATCTTGTTAGTGTATGTTGTTAAGTTGGAGCTTCCAGCTTGCCCCACCTCCTCCACATGGTCCTATAAATTATATTCCTCTCTCCTTCTCCAACCCTGCTGATTTGGGCAGCCTCTGAATAGAAAAAAGGTACCAACAGCCCAGAGCCCAGTTCCTGACACCTCTTCTAATATCCCCACCTCAAGTCTCTTGCCACCCAACAACCCCCATATCCACACCCCCCCCACCCTAGACAACCATACCCGGGCACACAACCCCCACCCCCTCCTCCACCCCCACCCAAGACAACCAGCACAGGCTCAGCTTCTGGCAGACATGTTATTTTCCTTAGCCTACATTTCATACAAAAAACTTCCCACCAGAGTCTGCCCTCAGCTTTTTAGGTCTTGCCCCTGAAGGTAATGACTTTGCCAGAAGCCCATTCTCAAATAAGCATGCCTTTTTTTACAGACATTTCTGAGTTGCCGTGTACATGCTGAGAATTAAACCTAGATCTTCCGGAAGAGGTTCCAGTATTCATAACTGCTGAGCCATTCCTCCAACCCTGAAGATTATAGTTTTTCTTCTAAAATAAATACTAAACTAGTATCATGTCTAAGTGTTCATCAACAGATAGATAAAAGACAATGTGCTTTGTATACACAATGGACTATTATGAAGCCTCAAAATGAAAAAGAACACCATTTAGGGCAACATGGATAATGCCAGGAGACATCATGCTAAGTGAAAACAAGCATTTTACAAAAGATGCATAACACATGTTCTAATTATCATGTAGAATCTAAAATAATCGAAGTAATAGAACTAGACACTGAATGGTGGTTTTCAGGTGCTATTGTGATAGGGAAATGTAAAATAGTGAAAAGTTCAAAGATGTAGAATAAATGATTTAAGTACAAAAAACTAATCATTGCAATTATCTTGCTCTGCACTCTCCTCAGTTTCCCTAGTTCTTGTAAACCCCATGATAATTTAATTGAGACCTACAACAGTGTAGAATATAGGTAGAATTTATTAGAGTAAAGAAGTGCATGTACTTAAGTGGTGAGAGTATACAGTGGCCAAAGAGACCATTGTGCAGGCAGGATTAATATTCTATGTGAAGTCTTAAGAGCAGTTAGCTTCCTCTGACAAACATAGTCCTGTCTAGGTGATGAATAGGGTCACTTGCATTGACTCTATGAAAAAATGGTGATAGTTGATCTTTTTGCTTTTCTCAGAATGTCTTTTATACAGAAATACAGGGTATCTAAAATCATATTTAGATAGTTACCTATTAATTCCCTTTGGGACAGGTTAGAGTGTCATGTCTTCTCCCAGGGCTACAGATGTAACTCAGATCCTTATAGTGAGTAATTAATGTTCTACTGTTCCAATCCTTGGTTTTATAGGCCATTACTTATAAAGGATTGAAATGTTCTCCGACCCTAATAATCTCTAACCAGCCATCTAAAAATAAGTATTCCATTTTCCCTCGACAATCTGATTCTTCCCCTGATTTTTCTTTCTTATATATAATTATATGAATCCAAGTCATCCAAGCTTAAAATCACTTTATAAACATGATTTTTTTTTCTGTCTTAAAAAGATTATTCTGGTAGCAGAAGAAAGTATGAGTTTGAAAGTGATCATCTAAAAAAAATATGGAGAATAAGAAAATTGCTGCACCAATCCAGATAATAGAGCTGGAGTTTATAGAAGGCTATAGCTATAGCAATATGGTTGATGAGAGAATGTTGAAACATATAGTATAGTTACATTGAATGAATTGGTTGGTATTGAAAGTATTAATTATCAGATGTACCCCAAGGTATAGAAAAAGTTTAATAAAGACAATAGTAAGATTAAGTTTTGTTAAGATTATGATATCCATGATTTATCCAAGGGAGTCAGTCACTGTAGAGTTGAATATTTAGAACAGGCATTCCAGTTCACAGAGTATAACAGATAATACAGAGGTAGATGAAATTGTCCAATCATAGGACCTGAAGAGATTCAAAAATAGGAAGCTGCTAAAAGAAACTAAATATTGCCAGAGTTCTAGGCTTGCAGAGGGTATTTAGGGGTATCCTCACAAATGCATATGATCAATTGTCCCAACAAACAATTGGAATTTATTATTAAATGTGGCCACACTGGAAGCAATGATCATTCATTTTAAGCCACTGCTACAAGAAATTTTCAGTTAAAATGGGATAAAAAAACAAAGGCATGGTCATTTGAAGGACTATGTATGGTCAAGCAATCTTTGTCAAACTGTGACCTATTGATCACTAACTCAGGATGTGACCCAGCAGCCTTCTCCAGGATAAAGAAATTGCCACTGCCTGTAGTTGTTTTTGACTACTTACACCTTTATCTATGATAACCATTATTCTTGAAATCAAAGGTGACTGGAGAGAAAGTGACTCAGGGAAAAGGATGATTCAAAAAAACAATGCGGATTTAGTTTGCTTAGATTAAGACAATTGGTGACTTCTAAGCATGTTCTGGTATTAAACAGAACATTGCAAAAGCTGGCAGTTGGCTGGAGGTGTAGATAAGTTGGAAGAGTACCAGACTAACATCTGCAAAGCTTGTGATTCTATCCCTAGTACTATATATATATGGTGGTATGCAAATATTTTTTATCCTAGCACTCAGGAGGTAGAGGCAAGAAGATTTTAAGATCAAGCTTATTCTTAGCTACATAGAAAATTTGAGATTTGTCTGGCTTGCATGAGACTGTCTTGGAAAACAAAAGGGAAGTTACTGGATGATAAACTGTTCATTATGCTATATTTGCAAATCACAAAGTTATCTTAACTACTTTTCTTACCTTAGGGCTTTCAGCTTTGGAGGGAGATAATGACCAGATTAATACAAATCCACCCTAAGTTGTATATTTACGAGAGGAGTTGATCAGGGATCCTTCTCACAGATTAAGGTAGCAAGAAGACAGCACAAAATTAAGACATACAAGCCAAGCTTTTCTCCCTTTGATGACTCACAGTGCACCTCTATCTCCAAGTGAGGAGTCAATGCTGTTATCAAAAGTAACTTCTAAGTCCGTTTTATAGTGTTCAAGATAGAGTTCAGGGGAGAAAAGACAATGGATTGCCATTAGGAGAACAGTCAGAATTTGCAGGTTGAGGGAAAGAATGCCATGAGACATTTGTGTGTTCCCTTC
Organism: Tokudaia tokunoshimensis; assembly: GCA_036184795.1. Classification (NCBI taxonomy): domain Eukaryota; kingdom Metazoa; phylum Chordata; class Mammalia; order Rodentia; family Muridae; genus Tokudaia; species Tokudaia tokunoshimensis. Next base: position 4,311,888 of record BTHU01000009.1, read on the forward strand.
AAATTTAGAAGTTTGGTCCTTAAAATATTCCCAGGAATATAGTTTAAAACTTAAGTGTATCTAATAAACTAAACTTCAAATAGATAATATTCCTTTATATAGTTTTACACTACATTATTCTTTTTCAAGTCTTTTGTCATTTGTTTATGTTTGTTCACGTTCAGGTGTATTCATAAGTAGATGGAGATCAAAGGGTGTCATCAGGTGTTTTCCTTATTCTCTCTACCTTTTTGAGACAGAACTCTCACTAATCTGTAGCTTACCAATTATTCCAAGAAGACTTTTAAGTTGCTTCTGTTGATGTTTAGTCTGCTGCTGTGTATTATAATACTAAATTGTGTATGAATGTCTAGGCTAATAAATGAACTCTCATTTATCAGCCTTTGTTGTACAAACCTTGGTAGTTAATTTAAAACTGTTGAGGTTTGGTCTGTTGTTATGTATTGTATTGTACTGCTAAATACTGCCCTGGTTGCTTCTGGCAGGAGGAGATCCTCACTTACACCAAGTAATACTGTGTAACCTTGTCCCCCTCCCCTCCCCCAAGTTATCCAAGCTTGGTCAATAAAGATGCCTACAGTCTATAGCTGGGCGAAATGAGATAGATGGGGTTTCAGTTTCTGGGCTTGGGGTCAGAGACAGGAGACCATGGGAGGAAAAAAAGATGGTTGAAATACTATGGGGTAAACAAATCATGAAAACATGGCCATGAGGACTAGCTGATTGGAGTAAGAGTGGCCCAAGAGGAACATGGCAAATTGTAACTCAGGGTTATTGATAGGGAAGTAGGCACTAATAACTTAGAGCTTAAACATCTATCCAGCTCTAGTGCTTTAAAGGCTTACCATAAATATAAAGGTTGTGTGTGTTTTATCTGGGAACTAAATCATTTAAGGTGGGGTAGCAACCCCTGATAAAATACTTACCATAACATGCTTCATATGAATTTGGTTAACCATCAGTGAGTTAATATCTTTCTATTTTACTGTAGTTTAAAACATAAATTTCAAGACTGTAGAATGAAATAGTATGTATTAAGACAGTAGTTCTACAATTAAAAGCAAACCCTATGGATTATTCTGTCTTCATTTTGTAGCATGGAGATTAAAGATACATACCACCTCATCCCTTAACCCCCTCAGCCCTCCTTTTTTTTAATGTTGATGCTGAATATGTTCTGGCAAGCACTTTACCCACTGAGCCATCTCCCTAGCTTCTGTGTGATAATTTTTACTATGATTTTTTTTCTTAAAAACATATTTTTTTTTGCTGTGTATATAAGGCATATTGATTATTAAAGAATGGCACTTTGCTATGTTATCAAGAATGCTTTTCTGTAATTGTCAAATAAAACTTGTAAGTTGACTTTTAAGTGATGTCTCTTTTGAAGCAATTATTATTATTGTTATTGGTGGTGGTGGATTTGTTTTTGCACTGCTGGGAACTTAACTCAAGGCATTGTGTATCTTAGGGAAACTCTCTACCACTAAGATCTAGCCTAGCCCTCCAAAATGATTATTAAAAATCACTTTACAGTTGCTCTTCATAATCTATTACCAGTGGAAAATATGAGTAAAATTTTAACTTCTTTCAAGTTTAGTTATTATGGTTACATTTCAAAAACCTATATCAAGAATATGTTAGGTACATTTTCATACACTTCATTTAGTAATTAAAGGCCATAATATAGGAATCTCTACATACAAATCGTATACTTTTTGTTCTCTAAACTTTTGTGTGTGATTTATCTTTCAGCAGATAAATGCTGGGTGTAGTGCTTTCATCTCAGTCATTGGTTTGGTAATCCTGGGAATCAATCTACACGGAAACAAGAAGCTCCTATCAAACTCCTGGCAGGTTTAGTTCAAATTAAAATGCATGTTCAACTGTAGAGATTGTCAAGTGTGGAAATAATATTTGTCCAGCTGGACAGCTTTCTTTTGTAGTTGCTAAATGAAAGTCGAGATTGTGTTTGCTCCTTGAAAGCTTCTGTGTCATGAGCGTAATTTGGATGGTTTGTGGTTTGACAGGGATTATTAGAATCAGATGAAGTGAAGGGAAGCAAATCTGAGAGGGCGGAATTGACACTGGCACTCTCTATTACTTGCAGCTTGCATCATGACGACTATGTTGATATGATAGAGTCACTGTTGGGATGTAGTGCACAGCCAGAAAGTAAAAAGCAAGTCTAGTGAAGGATTTTAAATTTAGCCATTCTGACTGGGGTAAGGTGGAATCTCAGGGTCGTTTGATTTGCATTTCTCTGTTCATTAAGGACTTTGAACATTTCTTTAGGTACTTCTCAGTCATTTGAGATTCCTCCGTTGTGAATTCTCAGTTTAGTTCTATACCCCATTTTTTTGACTGGGTTGTTTAGTTTTTTGGTGGTTAGCTTCTTGAGTTCTTTATGTATTTTGGATATTAGCCCACTCTATCAAATGTGGGGTTAGTGAAGATTTTTTTTTATGAAGACATCCAATACTTATTTTCACTGATTGCTTTCTAAATACACTTTCAAGTTGCTTCTTATAAATTTGTTTTAACCATCAGTGAGTCATCCTTCCACTGAACTATACATTTAAAAGTATACTGCAAAACTGTGTAAGAGAATATTAATATTGAAGAAATAGATTACATAATTAAAATCATAGAATTTTCAGGTCAGACAAGTCCTTAAAGTTATTTCTTTCTAATTTTCCTTGCTTTTGGAAACAGACTAAAAGTTTGGAGGTATTACACATAATTTTATTTGAGACCTTAAATTTTAAATCCTGACTTTTCACTAACAGATATTTAAGAAAAATAATGTTTAAAAAATACTAATGCTATCAAAATACTTATTTCACAATTGTAGATAGCCTATTTCTGTAAAATTCATTACTATAGTTATATGTTTTCTTTAAATGATATCTACATGGTAGAATACCTTTTATAGATATAATTTATAATCTACCTTTTATAGATATAATTTTCTACTCAAAGCATCCTTAGTAGAGGGGATCTAAGCTAGGAGATTGTTTTAAGGTATCAGTCAAAGAGAGTTATAGTAGAAAAAATGCAAATATCTATCAAAGCAAAGAGACTGATCATACTGTGCATTGTTTGGAACCCTCAGGGTAGTGAAACTACCAGATAAAATTGTAAAATAAGAATCCAAGTGCCCATATGCAAAGTAGACTCAAATTAGGTATCCTGTGATTCAGTTTACTTTCATTCTAACATCGACTGCCTGGAGTTCAGCATTCCCCTTAAGACTTCCCTTAGTTCATGCTTTTTCTAGGAGACACAGTCTCAAGCTAATTTCTTGGTCTGCTGGCTCTTACAATCTTTCTGCCCCTTCTTCACGATGTTCCCTGAACCTTTGGGTGCAGGATTTGTATTGTTATAGACTCATCAGCTGGGACTTAGTATACTATGACCAGCTTTCTTTGTGTTTTAGCCAATAATGTTTTTCTATAATGATCTATATCTGTTGTAGAGAAGTTTCTTGATTATCGGTAATACCTACACTTATCTGTGGGTAAATATATAAAATGCAGTTAGGAATAATTCTCATTTAGTAAATTGATTGAAATGGGTTCTCCTTTAAAATTGATAACTTTACCAGTGCCAAGTAACTGTATAGCTTTCCAGTACCAAACATGATCTCCAGTCTGTTTACTGAGAAAATCATATAGCTGTTGGTTTTCACTAAGTTATGAGTCCCATTGTTGTATATCTTGCTATATGGGTCCTTTCTCTTTTTAAGTTTGTATGTTTAAAGCTGGGTAGGACTACTGGCTGTTTTCCTTCTTTGGAAGCTTGTGTTGTTGCACCTTCTGATACAATGAAAACTAGTCATGGGGAAGAGGCTTACAGGTCAGATCCAGTGCAGACCCTCTAGTTTTGTTTTCAAAGTATGTGGTGTCTCCAGCAATAGTGAATTTCCTTCAACATCTGGAAGATAGACAAGGGTAATGACAATTAGCCTATATTACTGTGGGAGTTTCTTGGACTTCCTTGTTCAATCACTTGAAAGGGTGTTTCACAGGCACACACAGGTTCTGGAGTAAGCACAAATGACATAACTATTTAAACTATGTATGTATACACATACCCATTTTAATTTAACAGTATAGCTGCCTAAACAAGACCTTAGCAAGTACAACAATAAACATACTAACATGAATGGGGGAAATCTGAGAGAGACCTACCCCTAAACAAAGCACTACAGTCAATTAAGGAAAAATAGTCTTTGCCAGGGATGAGCCTTCTAATTGGATTAGTTGATACTAATTGGTCAGCCCTGAAATCATATTCATTTAAGTAATACTAAATAGAGTGACTATGTTGTATTTATATATTTAAGCATATATAAATAAATGTGTATGTGTTTGTGTGTTTAACTGCAACAAAAAATGGTCATGAGAGAAGTCTCATGGGGGGTTGGATAAAGAAAAGCAGAGGAGGGATGTGTTGCAATTATATTTTAACTTAAAAAACTACTTCTCTCATTTCAGATGTTACCTGCAGGTAAACTTTTCAAATTTCCTATTCCTCTGCACAGCTGAGGTAGTTTGAATATGCTTTGGCCTGTGGAAAGTGGCATCATTAGGATGTGTTGTAGAGAGAATATCTTGTGTATTGTATAGATGTATCATCTGTCAATTAAAAATCCTATGGCCTATGGCGTACATAGAAAATAGAAGGTGGGACATTGGGAGGAGGAAGAATTTGAGGAGAGAAGGAGGGCAGAAGATTCATCAGGAAGATGTGATGAGTAACACCCATCGTACCAGAGCACAAGTAACCAGCTATGCTGCAGAATCTATACTAGAATAAATGGGTTATTTTAGGTTATATCTAGTCAGAGGAGAGCCTAGCTATATGGCCAAGGTACTTGTAAATATATTTTGAGTCTGAGTCTTATTTCTTGGGGCATGGGACTAGGAGGAAGAACCATATTTTCTACAACAAAGTGTGGCATTATTGGAGGTGGAGTGGCCTTGTTAGAGGAAGCATGTCACTGTAGGGATGAGCTTTGAGGCTCCTATACCTAAAAGCTCTCCCTGATATTGATGAGATCCTCCTCCTGACTGACTTTGGATCAAGATGTACAACTCTTAGCTCCTTCTCTAGTACCAAATCTGCCTAGATGCTGTCATGCTTCTCACCATGATGATAATGGACTGAACCTCTGAAACTGTTAGCCAGCCCTAATTAACCTTCTTTATAAGAGTTGCTTTAGTCATTGTGTCTCTTCATGGCAATGGAAAGTCTAATTAAGACAACAGCCAAACTAAAATACAAAAGTTCTTAATAATGCTCCCTCAAACTGAATAAAAAATGTCTCATGAATCACCAAAGAGACACACATTGGGGTGTGTCTGAGATGCCATTTCTGGAGAGATTTAATTGAATATGGAAGATCCAACTCAACTGTTCAGATACCATATATAAATGGGAGCTCCAGACTGAATGAAAGTAGAGATAGAGAGCTGAGAACCAGCATTCATCTCTCTCTGCTTTCCAGTTATGAATGTACTGTCATGCTACTTCGTGGTTCAGCCTGTATACCTTCCTCACCATTATAGTCCGTATTCCTTCAAACAAAAGTAAAGATTTCCTTCCCCTAAGTTGTGTTTATAGGATAATTTGTTGTATCACGGAGAAAAGTAACTAGTGATCCAATCAGATACAACACTGGAATGGGCAGATGCAAAGGGTACACCCATAATAAAATAAGGATGGGGATTTTGTCACAGTTTCTATGTATTTTTCTACTTGTGCTACTCAAGACATGGATATCTTATTCACCTTGACAGCATCCTGAACATCTATTCCATTATATAGGCATGGTTAATTAAATCCTTGACTATAGGTGACTGAAATCATTTTAAAGTACATTTATCTACCTTGGAGATTGAAGAGAATAGGAGAAAATGGGAACTGGAAGAAACAAACCACTTGTTCCTCTGGTGTATAGCCCCCATTCTAAAAACTGCTAGAGGTCTATCAAGAGTCACCTTGTTTGAAGAAAATCAGGTGTGAATAACAAAAGAATCTTGGGAGATCCTCATAGTATTTGAGTACTATGCCAGAAAGGAGAACAAAACCCAAATAATTATGAGTTCTATCCAGAGGTATTAATCAATGATGCCAGATGTGAAGTCCTTCCCTCATTTTCAGCATGAAATAGTAGTTGGTCTTTCAATCACTGGAAAGAAAATAAGGGAATAAATAATGTAGCTTTTGTTCTATCTCTGCAGGCACTGCCAGCCAGCTAGTTGAAATTGCAGGGAAAAAAAGGGGGGAGGGACAATTTGAAAAGTCATTGGAGGTGACCTATGAAGATGGTTCACTACTTTCTTGACCCAAAAAAACTCCACAAAATCATGTAAATCAAGAGGTTCAAACCTTCATGTTCACTTTAAGAACATGCAGGAAACTGCCCAGGTCATCAAGAGTCTGCATAAATGCAAGCCACCAAGTATCTGAAGGATGTCACTTTAAAGAAGCAATGTGTGCCATTCTTATGATATGGTCATAGAATAGAGTCAGTAGGTGTGTCCAGGTCAAACAGTGGGGCTGGACATAGGGGTGGTGGCTAAAAACAAATGTGGAATTTTTGGTGCACATGCTTAAAAATGCAGAGAGGAATGCTGAACTTAAGGATTTAGATGTATATTCTCTAGTCAGTGAACACATCCAGGTGAACAAGGCACCTAAGATGCGCTAACAAACCTACATTGCTCATGGCTGGATTAACCCATACATGACCGCCCCTGGCCACACTGAGATGATCCTCACTGAGAAGGAACAGATTATTCCAAAGCCAGAAGAAGAGGTTGCACAGAAGAAAAAGATATCCCAGGAAGTAAATTCAGCGTAAAATACATGCAGATAAGACAAAAAAAAAAAAAAAAAAAAAGAAAAGAAAAAAGAAAGAAACAAAGAAAAAACAAAAAATGATTTTGGCATTTACTTTTAAGTTCTAAATAGTTTTCTATGAAAGCTCTCTAAGAAAAAAGGGAAAGGGTCTTAAAAGAAAAAGCAGGATAAAGAAGTGCTAAGGGGGTAAAGAGAATGCTCTCCTTTTTTTGTCCTCAGCACTTACGGCATCTTTTAGAATGCATGATCACATGATAAAGTTCATCACAAGTTTACACATAAATTCAAATCATAAATCAAATAGAAAGTTTACAACCGAGAATGTTTACATACATATCCAGTAGGAGTAATTATCTAACTAAACATTCATCACCTGTCACTAGCTCTGCAGGTTCGTGGAGAATTAAAAACTATAACTCCTGTGACCAAGGTATTAGTGAAGTTTTATATAGATAAGCCCAGTCAATATTTTATCTTCTGTCCTAGAACCTATAGTAAAACATTAGTTCCTTTTTTGTGACCTTTGGTGAATAGTTTTACAACCTCTTGGAATGTGCTTTGAATAGTAGATGCCTGCTTGCTGTTTCAGAAGCAATTAACGCGTAGTAGAGTTCTCAATGCAGTTTTGATTATCAGAGAGAACCTAATAGCAGTCCCACTATAAAAGAGCTTCATAATTTCTAATATAATTTTAGAAATTCTTATAGGATCATCATTAAAGATTAAGAAATCATCTATTTATCTAGATAACATGACAATACAGTACATCTTCATTATTCTGCAGAGATCTGCTTAAAAGGGTAGGATAAGACCTAGTGAAATTATCTATCTATCTATCTATCTATCTGTCTATCTATCTATCTATCTATCTATCTATCTATCTATCTATCTATCTATCTATCTGTATATGCCTATATATATATATACACACATACATAGTAACAGGTAAATCATATTAATAGTAGGAATGTTTCCTAAAAAGGATTTCTCCTTGCTTTGCCTACCAGAGCAAATTCATGATAATGCAAGGCAGACCAATCTCAGGAAGGTCACCTGCTAGTTTTTAGCTTTTCCCTGAAATGGCTCCTGACAATTTCCCATATTTGCCTTTATCCCAAGCTTTGAAATTTATTTACCAAACACATTATGTCTGACACTGAAACATTTGGTTATGAGTAGGAAAACTGTGTTTCAGAATCCCCTCTGTGTATCTGCTGTTGCATATCAGATCAAAAAGAAGTTATTGGTAGCCAACTATTCAAAGTAATGCTCTTTTCAGGAGCCTGTGAAACAATGCTGTAATAGATGAGTAGAGATGTAGGAGGGCATAGTGTTTAGTAAACTGTGAAGAGAAGAGACTATTTGATTAAAGGAGTTGCCACCAATCCCATACAGACTAAGTATGGTGAGAACTGGAGCATACATTGTCATTTTTGTTGTAAGAGTAGAAGGGAAAAACAGATCGCCTTGGGTTTAGAATGGAAAAAATACAGGGTTGGGAAATGCAGATTTTTGGTTAAAAATGGATATGAAAGGTAAGGGGTCCTGAAGAGGTTTTGTTTTTTTGTTTTTGTTTTTTTTAAATGACAAAGGACTTTGAACATCTTTATAATCAGTTCAAAGAGACTTTTGATGAAATAAAACTAGTGATATTTCACGAAAGTCAAAGAAATCATAAAAGAGTACTCCAATAAGTGTACCTTTTTCATCAAATTAATTCAATGCTAATTAATACGAGTACTTGTATTTTAATATTACCATTCTGAATGGCTGGATAATTGGTGTTATATATAATTTAAGAAGAGAAATTCTGAATGGCCAGCTAATTAATGTTATTAATCATTTAAGTGAAAGCCTAAACCATTAGAACATATATGATTCTAAATTCTTTAGAAGTACTCATTTTGATACAAAGTATATACTAAGTTGAAATCCCTATTATCTAATTATTAAAACAAAATTCCTTTAAGATATAATGGATGTCTCAGAAGCTGATTTTTATTATTCCCAGTCATTAGTTGTACAAGTGCTTTTTAAAGATGCCCCCTGACTTTTTTATATTAATTCAGATATACTTTTATAAATTAATTTTACTGTACTTGGAAAATTCATTATTCCTATAATGCATAACACTATTTGTCCTAATCATAAAATATATGATTTTTAAATTAAGAGAAGTCTGAGTGATTGAGAATGATAAAATTTAAAATGAAAGAAAGAAGGAAAGAAGGAAAGAAAGAAAGAAAGAAAGAAAGAAAGAAAGAAAGAAAGAAAGAAAGAAAGAAAGAACAAAAGAAGAAAGAACGAACTCAAGGGGAAATGCTATTAAAGAACTAAGCAGTCGGGTCTATTAAAAGAATTGATTTGGGATATTTAAAATCTGGTCCTGGAAACACTGGATGTAGCAGTGTAGGGGAATGCCAGGACAGAGAAGCAAGAGGGGGTTGACTGGGGAACAGGGGGGAGGGAAGGGGGCTTATGGGACTTTTGGGACATTGGGAATGTAAATAAAACATATAGAAAATAAAAAAAAATGTGTACTTTCTCCAATTACTAGCAGTATACAATGAATTTTTACCTAGAAGTCTTACTGTCTCCAAAATCTAAGTATGTCATTTTAGAAGAAGGAACAGGAACACTTTCCCTCTCCTGAAATGCATGACTCACAAGGTTACATGGTAATGGGCTGAACCAGAATTGAATCTACTGATGTTGGTTTAATAATATTCCAAGTTATTATAATGCAGCATGTGGAACTCTATGGAACAGTTATTTTCTGTTAATCACTGTACAATACCCTGCCATGGTTCTTTTTTTTTTTTTTTTCGAAGTTTTTTTTTTTAATTTACATTCAAAATGATTTCCCCTTTCCCATTTCCTCCCTCCCTGAAAGTCCCATAAGACCCTTCCTTCCCTCTGTTCCCCATTCTACCCCCTCCAGCTTCTCTGTCCTGGTATTCCCCTACATCTAGTCTTTCCAGGAACAGGGGTCTCTCCTTCCATCTTCTTGGAAATCTATTGATATGCAAATTGTGTCTAGGGTATTTCGAGATTCTGGGTTAATATTCCTTTATCAGTGACTGCATACCATGTGTGTTCTTTTGTGATTGGATTACCTCACTAAGGATGATATTTTCCAGTTCTGACCATTTGCCTAGGAATTTCGTGAATTCATTGTTTTTAACTGCAGAGTAGTATTCCAGTGTTTAAATATACCACATCTTCTGAATCCATTCCTCCATTGAGGGACATCTGGGTTCTTTCCATCTTCTGGCTATTATAAATAAGGCTGCTATGAACATAGTGAAGCATGTGTCCTTATTACATGTAGTGGAAGCCTCTGGGTATATGACCAGGAGTGGTATAGCTGGATCCACCAGGAGTGTCATGCCCAGTTTGGGTCAATTTGCATTCTTCTGCATGTTGACCTCCAGTTGAGCCAGCACCTTTGTTGAAAAGGCTATCTTTTTTCCACTGGATGGTTTTAGCTCCTTTGTCAAAGATCAAGTGACCATAGGAGTGTGGATTCATTTCTGGGTCTTCAATTCAGTTCCATTGATCTACATGCCTGTCACTGTACCAATACCATGTGGTTTTTAACACTATTGCTCTGTAGTACAGCTTGAGGTCTGGGATACTGATTCCCCCAGAGGTTCTTTTACTCTTGAGAATAGTTTTAGCTATCCTGGATTTTCTGTAAATCCAGATGAATTTTTGAATTGCTCTTTCTAACTCTATGAAGAATTGAGTTGGGATTTTGATGGGGATTGCATTGAATCTGTATATTGCTTTTGGCAAGATGGTCATTTTTACTATATTAATCCTGCTAATCCATGAGCATGGCAGATTTTTCCATCTTCTGAGGTCTTCTTCAATTTAACCACATGGTCATCTCATTAGATGATGAGAAAGCATTTGACAAAATTCAGCATCCTTTCATGCTAAAGGTCTTGGAAAGATCAGGATTCGAAGCCCATATCTAAACATAGTAAAAGCAATTTACAGCAAACCGGTAGCCAACATCAATCTAAATGGAGAGAAACTTGAAGGAATCCCGCTAAAATCAGGGACTAGACAAGGCTGCCCTCTCTCTCCATATCTTTTCAATATAGTACTTGAAGTTCTAGCTAGAGCAATTAGACAACAAAAGGAGGTCAAAGGGATACAAATTGGAAAGGAAGAAGTCAAACTATCACTATTTGTAGACAATAGGATAGTATACTTAAGCAACCCAAAGAACTCCACCAGAGAACTCCTACAGCTGATAAACAACTTCAGCAAAGTGGCTGAATATAAAATCAACTCAAGCAAGTCAGTAGCCTTCCTATACTCAAAGGATAAGCAGGCTGAGAAAGAAGTAAGAGAAATGATACCCTTCACGATAGCCACAAACAATATAAAGTATCTTGGTGTGACTCTAAGCAAACAAGTGAAAGATCTGTATAACAAGAACTTCAAGTCTCTGAAGAAAGAAATTGAAGAACTCAGAAGATGGAAAAATTTTCCATGCTCATGGATTGGCAGGATTAATATAGTAAAAATGACCATCTTGCCAAAAGCAATATACAGATTCAATGCAATCCCCATCAAAATCCCAACGCAATTCCTCATAGAGTTAGAAAGAGCAATTCAAAAATTCATCTGGAAAAACAGAAAACCCAGGATAGCTAAAACTATTCTCAAGAGTAAAAGAACTTCTGGGGGAATCAGTATCCCGGACCTCAAGCTGTACTACAGAGCAATAGTGTTAAAAACTGCATGGTATTGGTATAGTCACCTGCCATGGTTCTTAACAATCTTTATTCTGTTGTAGACATGGCTACTCACATTGTAGACATGGTAGGATTTTATATCAGTCATGTACTGTGGGCAAATTTGTTTGGCAGTTTGACCACAGATCTGTAAATTTTCTCACTGCTCTTCCACAGAGAGAAAGTTACAAGGCTGCTGTGCTTCTCCACCTTCTTAGTTTCAGCCTAGTTCTGTCCAGTACTTGCTCTTCTGTCTTCTTCCCTCCTGTAAGCTCTACTGATTTGACCTAAGAGAAGCTGCATGCTGGTGTTTTAGAGGACAACAAAAAAGAAATGTAAAATAGGAATTCTTACCATCCTGTATGTTAAAAGAAGACTGTAGTCCAGTGGGATAGTTATTATTCTAAAACAAATGAGAGTCAACTTTACAGTGAGAATCTTTCCTAGGTTATGTATGGTGTGTCCCATTGTTTTATTACAGCATGTTCTGACTGTTCACAGTGCACTCGGATTTTCTCAGTTACTGAGCAGTTATTATAATTCTTCCAGAGCCAAAACCTGATCTGTAGATACTTGGCTTGGTTAAAAGTCTTCAAGCATAACTCTAACAATTTTTAGCAATAACTATTGTTGAGTGACTGTTAATCTTTCTTTAAAATAGTAAGCACTGCTATTTTAATTTAATAGGGAAAACAGTCATAGCAAATGAAAATTTAAAATTAGCATTATTGAATGGCAGTTCACAAAGCTGGTATACTTCAAAAAGTTATGCTTTCCATTTTGGACTTATCATTGACTAGCATAAGATGTTTTATTCCTTCTTATATCAAAGTACTGTTTTTTGATGACAAACCAATAAGAATAGATACAGGAACAGAAATATGATATGGTATATTATGAACATAGATAAAAACCTCCATCATAGCCTATAACTTCACTCTCATTCCTTTTCCTCCTGAATCTTAAAGTGATGTGGGTTGTGTTCAATATACAATATAAACTTGTATGAAAAGTCATAAATAAATTCATTAGAGCAGAGTATTGTTAAAAATGAAGACAATAGTTTTCATTTTGAAATAAAGATTTTCATTTGAGTATCTTTTAAAATTAATCTTTTTCTTTATATAAAAGAGAATCCTTCTTATGCTAACCAAATAATCTGTTTGTGATTACATGACCTGAGATTTCTACTTTCAAATGCAAGATGACTAAGAATGATTTTGAGAAAGAAGTTCTCCCTTAAAATATTTGGTTCCACTGGTTATGAAGAATCAACATTTTCATAGGACTAATGTAGCACAGTAAATTATTTTAAAAATTATTCTGGCCCTGCATGATACCATATTGCCACCTCTCAGAATACTAGAATTCTTCAGGAGGATTCCAATACCAACCTGTGCTCCATAGCATATTCCAAAGAACCTGTGCTGCAGTGTAAGTGCCTCTACCTAAAGGGGACAAAATCTGCCAGTAATCTACCAAAAGAATACAGATTTATTTAATCTGCTTTAGACTTCCATTATTAAATATACCACATAAGATATTATTATCATCATGTTTATTTTGTATTAAAAACCAAACTCGCCTACATTTAAAAAATATTTTATTATTCTATATGTTGGGCGTGAATGTATGCCCATGTGCTACCTGCATCCTTGTTGCCTACAGAAGCCAGAAAACTGTGTGGAGTCTCCTAGGATTTATGAATGGTTGTGAGCCACCATGTGGGTGCTAGGAATCAAATTTGGATACACTGAAAGCACAGCCTGTGCTCTAAACTGATTAACTGAGCCTAAACTTTTAAAAGGAATATACCTAAATACATAGAAAATATTATTTTCTCATAATATTTAATAGACTGCAGCTAAAATTTTAAGTAATCTCTTCATAGTATTATTAATTCTATAATCATTAACTTCTCTGCTCATTTGTTTTTCTGAAATATCTTGATTTAAACTAAAAAGTATCTTTTCCTATTTTTAGTCTATACTGATGTCAGAAATCTGAGTCCTTTTTTTTTTTATTTTTAGAAGGATCTTAATTTTGGGTTTTGATCTATGGTTGGCAGGTTTTATGGCCTTGAATAAACATACCTTTAACTGCAGTGAATCTTAGAGCATAGCTGGGAAACAGAGCTGGACAGGAGTGGAGGCTTTATGTATATGTAAGATTAAGAAAGTGATGTTCAAAATTAGACTCTATTAGTCTTTATTACATACCTAAATATATCTTAAGCTAAAACAGGTTTTAAACTCTTTACAGCCTATAAAGACAGTATAGAGTAGCATTAATAATTTTATACAACAAAGAAGTAAATGAAACAGATTAGATCTAAGTAACATGCATGCTCACTATATTTTATCAACTATTGCATCAATCTTGGTAATGTGTTTCAATTGGTGCTTATGATTTCATATTATTTAATTTTAAATTTACCTTTCTATCATAAATATTTCAAAGTATATGTCAAATAAGAAATTAGTATATTACTACTTAACACAGTGCTCTTTAGAAAGGATACAATGGTTTTGTTTTGTTTTGTAGTTCTGAGGGCACTGCTTTTTTCCCGTCTGTACTTTCAGCCATTATTTGACTCATAACTTTCAATATACTGATGTCATTCTAATCCTTCTCTTGTATCATCTCTTCTTGCAGTTCCCCTACCCTTTGCTTCCCAAGTAAGAATTCAAGTCAGCAATTCTATAGTTTATATTTGCTTTTATGTTTATTTGGTGTATGTGTGTTTGTGTGTCTGTGTATGTGTATGTGAAGGCATGAATGTGAAGTCAAATGTCAGCTTGTAGGAGTTGTTCCTCTTTTTACACCACATGGATCCTGAAATGATGCACAGGTCAGCAGACTAGGCTTTGTGGGTACCATGTCAGTGAAACAAAATCATCCACTGAATGGTATCTGGGACCACCTTCCAATGTTACTGCAGTCTTGCAAACAAGTCTTTAGCATTTGTATGCCTGGGGAATGGCATTTAATATCTAAACCATAATTCTACTTAGTTTCTGTAAGAGGAGAAAACTTTGTATACACAGTAGACTACAGTTCATAATACACAGCAGTCTCAAATCTGAGCTGAAGTATTTTAGTGAGTGCTCATTTTCCTGGGTACTATGATGGCATGCATCATGTAAAGAGAGAACTGTAGTGTGTTCAACCCACTTTGTCAATGCAGACCAGCAGATGCTGCCAGAAAGATCCTGGATCCTTTACACATTTGTTTTTATATTCCTGCTAGGTCACTTCATATTCAGAATCCTTTTCCTTCTACCAGGCTTAAAATTATTTTCCTTGCAAAAAATGAAAATTCCTTAAGTGCAAGGACAATAACATAGCCCAGCCACATTCCAATCCCTATTATATTGCTTATCACCCATCAAACATTTGATGAATGCATGTAGAATGAGTGAATGCTTAAAATGTTGATAGTCAGAACTTCTTTTTCCATACAATATATCCTGATTACAGTTTTCCTTACCTAACTCATTTCAGATCCTCTCAAACTTACCACCTATGCAAATCCTCTCTCTTTGTCTCTATTTAAAAAACAATCAATCATCTAAAAAAGTTAAAATAAGATAAAATAAAATAAAAAAAAACAAATGGGACAAAACAAACACACAAACAAAAGAACCAAAGGAAAAAAACATAAGAAGCAGATACAGATTGTAGATACACCCATATTTGCACACAGAAAAATCACATAAAAACACAAAAGCAGAAACCACAATATATAAGCAAAAGGCATGTAAGCTTAAAAAAAAATATTGCCCAGACAAAGCATCATGAGGAGAAAACAAAAAAAGAAAGAAAAGAAATACTCCAAAAAAACAATTGAGTTTGGTTTGTGTTGACTACTGCTGGGCCTGGGGGGGTGGCTACCCTTATGTTTAGTTTATATACCTAATGAGCAAACCAATTTTTCCTTTGTAAGTGGATCAATGTTAGGTAGGAGTATGCCCGGAAAATTACACTTTTTTTCCACATAGAAGTAAGCCCAAGGTAGATAAAGCCTCTTAAGTTTGTTGTGCAGCTGCCGAGTCTGTGCTGACCAGATTGGACACATGGTTGCAACTATGAAACCCTTCTTGCAAGTGTTTACTATAGCTGTGGTTTATTCTGCAGCTTTCTGTTATATTGAGAAAAGCAACAGGATATTTAAGTTGTCTGTGACCTGATACATTTTTCAGCTTTCAACAGACAAGTTTGAAAAATTATGCCATTTAAGTAATAAAACTTAATGAGCTTTATAATCCCTAATTCTAAAACTCCTTTATTTCATTGAGTCTGCAAATAGAAATCATTGGTTTTCATACAGTATCAACTTGAGGGCATGGGTCCATTCCTGCATTCTGTTCCTCATTTTGTCGTCATGTGTTTTTACTGTTTCACAGAATGGATGCATTACAGGAATATTCCCATAATTCATTTGACCTACAGTGTCTGTTAAATTCATTTCCTGGAGATTTGGAGTTCAAGCAGATATTCAGTGACATTGGGGAACAGATGGAGCAAAATGCTGCAAGGTAACTATAGCTATTGTTTAAGTAAAGGTGTTTCCAATGTAACTATTGCTACTTTTGAAGTTAAGGTGTTTCCATGGTTAACTCCTGCTAATGTTTAAGTTAAGGTCTTTCCATGTTTTCTTCACACAGCAATTATCTAGTGTGGATTTAGGATTATCTCTTATCTAGCCATGTTTTTCTTACTACTAACTTCTCAAAAGATATTGATTAGACTCAATTCTCAAAATTGAACACAATTGTCTTCATCTAGACTTTACTCTTGTGAACCCAAGCTTCTCATAATCATAATTTTTGGAGCATGTACACGTTGGTAATCACAGAAGTATGGAGGGAGAGGCAGGAGAATAGCAGGCTACATAGTGAGACCCTGATATAAAACAAGGTTAAAAATATATACTTGCAATTGACTTTTAAGACCAAGGATTTAAGAAAAAAGAAAGGAGGGAAATCTTTTCCTTCAATTTCAATGTGTAAAGTTAAACTTCTTATGTTAATTTGGTTTTGTGTATATATATATGTATATATATATATATATATACATATATATACTCATACATGTATATATACATATATAAATATACTATTAAATATATATTTAATATAAAGTAACTGTATAAGAATTTAATGTAATTGTGTTTATATAACATTTGTGTTATATATTATTTGATAAAGTTTCCAAACTAAAACAAATGAAAAGAACATTAAATAAAATAGATTAACAAGTTATTTATATAAATTTCAGGGCTAGTTATATTTTTAATAGAAATATTTTTCCTTTGCTTAGGTCCCATCAAAACAAAGTAAGACACTGAATGATGTTTTTGTTATATATTACTTCATTACTAGCTAAATCTCTAATTTCCTTCTCCCACTTGATCAATAAATCATATTTAAGAGTATCATAATGAGTAAATTTTTGCATTCATAAATTATTATTTAGATTGACATTTGATGTTGATTTTACAAAAAAAGTATAGTATAGAACACAATTCTTACATTATAAACCTTTTATTGCCTGTATATTAAAAATGAACCTATAGCCTCAAGTGACCATTGATCTTCACCAGGGATAAAAGAAGGGGGTAACTCTGTGTGCTGCATTCTACATTTAGAATCAAGTCTATTTTTCATCAAATTCAATTATGTTCTTATTTTACTCTAGAGAATAAACATAATAGTATAGAGTACATATATTTTCAAAAATAAAATACTGAATAATAACTATGATTCACAGGAGTGTAAATCATTTATTTATGCACTCTTGTATTGCCTTCTAACAGAATAGCTTTTGGAAAATTGCATTCCATGAAAATCTGTTATGCCGCACTTGCATTTCAGTAGTGAATAACCGACCCTGGGCCTTTCGTAGTTTAACAGTTGTGTTTGTCTCCTTATGGTGCACACTGAATGAGTAATGAGCATCTGTATGATGTGGGGTTCCCACATTATTTTTAGAAGAAAAAAGACATTAGCAATTTTCTGTTAAATATAGTATTTTTTCTTATACTTAAATTTTCCAAGCTGTATTTCTTACAGTGACCCTGACAACTTAAGTGTGAGTTCCTTTTCCCTCTTCCTAATGTCATCAAGTTTTATGAGCCACAGGGTCTTTCACCTTCCCACAGCTGTGATTCAGCAGAATGGACCAGTGTGCCCTGGTCACTGACCTGTCACCTGTCAAGAGAGCCTAGCATTCTCTCCGGTCATTCTCACATGAAATTCTTCATTTCCATTCAAGCTAAGCTGTGTGGCTTGTTTTTTTGAGGAGAGAAATCAGAGGCAATGAGTTACTTACTTTAAACACATACTAGAAGTGATAACAAAAGTGTAAATAACCTGTTGTGGGTGAGTACTGTGGATTGTACCCACAGCAAAATAAGAAAGTTGCATAATGGCTTTGAAATGTTTTTTGAGCTGACTTCAACTTATTGGTTTAATAAGATACGGAGGTTCTTTGGGGTTTATCATATGTCATGTAATGATTTCTGTCCCCCTGAAATGCATACTGTTATATTTTAAAACTTTATTTTATTCTATTTTTAAATTATAGACAACTTGTTTGTAGCTCATGAATCAAATTTTGCTGACATTGATATAAATGTCTACTCTTTTCATCTCTGGAAATCAACACTTACCTGGGAAATTATCATATGTTTTAATCCAAGAGATGGGAGATGTGACAGGACAAGACTGTTTTGACTGAGTGTTGTATAAAAGCGTCGAATAATTTATCATAAGATAGTAGAGATCCCATAAACCCACTTATATTCCACATCACTAATATTTTCCCTTGTAAATTTTTCATTCAAGTTTCTGACATGTTAGTTTATAAGTCTACAGAGAGGAAGTAACCAAAAGAAATCTTTAAATGATCTATAAACCTTGGAATTCTCATGAAAAAGCCATTAATCTGATGATGTACACACACCTGCAATTTGCACATTTTGTCACCATGACAAATTATGTGATATGAAATCATTTTGAAGAATACTCTGGCAGTAGTTTGTTAATAATTTCAAGAAGATAAAATTAGTATTTGCTTTTGTTTTTAACTACCTATGTTTGCAGTCCGGTTTGTATTTTATGCTCTTTATGATAGAATCCCTGTCTCATCTCCCAGCCTGCTAAGCAAGGAAAAGAAAACAGAAAGGAAAAGAAAACAGAAAGGGCCATGGCTTTGACTATCACTAAGTCTCATCAGACCTCACAAAGCTACATTGGCCTTTCTTCTCACCAGGGCCATTCCAGCACTCCTCTCCTGACACAGATGCTGGGTCTAAACAACTTTCTCTGACCAAATTTATAGTTCCTACATTTAATTTTTGCCAATTATCCTTGTGTTGTCTAATGTATATGGGGGGTGAAGTGGGAGACCATGGAAGGGGGCCTGGTTAGGATAGAAATGGTAAAAGTGATGAAATTTTATTTTAATCTAAAAAGTATTAAAAATACACATTAAAAGTAAAATAAAATTTTCTTTGAGCCTGCTACATGACTTCTATAGGATTTATGAAAATAAAAATTGCAAAAATATCCTAACATTTTGTGTTAATTGACTTTACCTGCAAAAAATGTTTCTCTAATGGGTTAACAGGAACATTAAATTATGAGTATAACAATGAGTCATCAAAAGTTTGGTCCTATGGCTACTTAACAGAGATGCAGTAGTAGGTTCTCCTTTAGAACCTATGACCCACAGGTCCTTGAACCCAAGGATACTGAAAGTATGGGTTTTGCCTTAATGAGAGTAGGCCTTAATCCTGACAGCAAGTGGTTGGTTGCTCCCATAACATCCATACCACTGTTGTACCACAAATCCTACCAACTTATCTATTGCCAGGATTGTAATTGTTTAATACCGATGATTATTTTTGTTCTTGCTAACATGCGTAGCACCTTCTAGCACTATGGAAGCTATCCAGTAAAGCTGTGACTTCCAAGTGGATTTATTTCTCAGGAATCAATGATTTCTGGACATAGGAGGCTTGTTGCACACATAAACTCACAGGGGTTATGACAACATGCATATGCTGGCTACAATCTCATCATAGAATATTTGGAGTAGATAGGGGCAAAGTTTCATCTCTTGCTAGAGAGCTATTGGCAATTGGTAGCTACTAAGAGAGTGAGATACAATTTTCTTTATGGGTCCTAGTAGGTTGACCATACTCTAGTGAAGTATATGAACAACACAAAATGTGCTTTATGTGTTTAAAACAACAACAACAACAACAACAAAAAACCCCACATACACAGGGTCCTGGTAGGTTAACAACACTTGGTGAAGTACATAAACAACACAAAATGTGCTCTGTGTGTGTGTGTGTGTGTGTGTGTGTGTTGTTTTTTAAAGAAGACACAAAGTTGAGTAAGTAGAGAGAGTGGGGTTTATATGATTAAAATGCACTGTATAAAAATCTCAAATAACTAATAAAAGAGAAAAATATTCTAAAATTGAAATTACGTATATTTGTATAAATGATATCGGAGTCATTATAAGAGCTCAGGCTTAGGTTTTAAGAATTTATGTTGTAAGTTCTTTCTCATAGTCTGGTATCCTTTATATAATATCTTCTACCAGGACAAACCATTTCAATACTTCTTATAGGCATGGTCAGTGGCTACTTCCTTCATACTTCCTTTGCACATTGTACACACTACTTATCAAGTTTTACTGGAGTATAGTTATTTACTTACAGGTTTGTGTACCTAGCTAGACAGAATTTCTTTTTTTTAAATTGGATATTTGCTTTATTTACATTACAAATGGTATCCCCTTTCCACATTACCCCTTCGAAAACCCCCTATCCTATCCTGTCTCCCCCTGCTTATCCCCCACCCCAACCCTCAATTTCTTGGACTTGAATTCCCCTGTTCTGGGGAATTGAGCCTTCACAGGACCAATGACCTCTCCTCTCAATGATGTTTGAAATGGTATCTTCTGCTACATATGTAGCTGGAGCCATGGGCCATCCATTTGTACTCTTTGGTTGGTAGTTTAGTCCCTGGGAGCTCTGGGGGTACTGGTTGGTACATATTATTGTTCCTCCTGCAGTGCTGCAAACCTCTTCAGCTCCTTGGGTCCTTTCCCTAGCTGCTCCATTGGGGAACCTATACTCATTCTATTGGTTGGCTGTGAGCCACTGGTATTTTGATCTACTTTCCAAGAAGGATCAAAGTATCCACACCTTAGTCTTCCTTCTTCTTGAGCTTCCTGAAATATGTGAGTTGTATCTTGTGTATTCCAAGCTTTTGGTCTAATATCCACTTATCAGCGAGTACATACCATGTGTGTTCTTTTGTGATTGGGTTACCTGACTCAGGATGATATTTTCTAGCTCCTTCCATTTGCCTAAGAATTTCATGAATTCATTGTTTTTAATAGCTGAGTAGTACTCCATTGTGTAAATGTATCACATATTCTGTATCCATTCCTCTGTTGAGGGACATCTGGGTTCTTCCCAGCTTCCGACTATTATAAATAAGGCTGCAATGAACATAGTGGCGCATGTGTCCTTATTACATGTTGGAGCATCTTCTGGGTATATGCCCAGGGGTGGTATAACTGGGTCCTCAGGTAGTGCTATGTCCAATTTTCTGAAGAACTGCCAAAATGATTTCCAGAGTGGATGTACCAGCTTGCAATCCCACCAGCAATGGAGGAGTGTTCCTCTTTCTTCACATACTCTCCAGCATTTGCTGTCCCCTGAGATTTTGATCTTGGCCATTCTGATTGGTGTTTGGTGGAATCTCAGGGTTGTTTTGATTTGCTTTTCCCTGATGATTAAGGATGTTGAACATTTCTTTAGGTGTTTCTCAGCTATCCGGTATTCTTCAGTTGAGAATTCTTTGTTTAGCTCTGTACCCCATATTTAATAGGGTTATTGATTCTCTTCAGTTTTAACTTCTTGAGTTCTTTGTATTGGATATTAGTCGCTTATGACATATAGGATTGGGAAAGATCTTTTCCCAATTTGTTGGTTGTTCTTTTGTCCTATTGACAATGTCCTTTACCTTACAGAAGTTTTGCAATTTTATGAGGTCCCATTTGTCAATTCTTGATCTTAGAGCATAAGCTATTAGTGTTCTATTCAGGAAATTGTCCCTGTGTCCATGTGCTCCAGGTTCTTACCCACTTTCTCTTCTATCACATTCAGTGTATATGGTTTTATGTGGAGGCCCTTGATTCACTTGGACTTGAGCTTTGTACAGGGAGATAGGAATGGATCAATTTGCATCCTTCTACATGATTACTGCCAGTTGACCCAGCACCATTTGTTGAAAATACTGTCTTTTTTTCCACGGGATGTATTTAGGTCCTCTGTCAAAGATCAAGTGACCATCATTGACGGCTCATTTCTGGGTCTTCAATTCTATTCCATTGATCTACTGGCCTGTCCCTGTACCAATACCATGCAGTTTTTATTACTATTGCTCAGTAGTATAGCTTGAGTCAGGGATGGTGATTCCACCAGAAGTTCTTTTTTTGTTGAGAATAGTTTTTGCTATCCTGGGTTTTTTGCTATTCCAGGTAAATTTGGAAATTGCTCTTTGTAACTCTATGAAGAATTAAGTTGGAATTTTGATGGATATTGCATTTAATCTGTAGATTACTTTAGGCAAGATGGCCATTTTTACTATATTAACCTTGCCAATCCATGAGCATCATTCCATCTTCTGAGGTCTTCTTCAATTTTTTTCTTCAGAGACTTGAAGTTCTTGTCATACCGATCTTTCACTTGCTTGCTTAGAGTCACACAGAGGTATTTTATATTATTTGTGACTTTAGTGAAGGGTGTCATTTCCCTAATTTCGTTCTCAGCCTCTTTATCCTTCGAGTATAGGAAGGCTACTGATTTGTTTGAGTTAACTTTATATCCAGCCACTTTGCTGAAGTTGTTTATCTGCTGTAGGAGTTCTCTGGTAGAACTTTTGGGGTTACTTAAGTATACTATCTTATCATCTGCAAATAGTGATATTTTGACTTCTTCCTTTCCAATTTGAATCCCTTTGACCTCCTTTTGGTGTCTAATTGCTCTATCTAGGACTTCGAGTACTATTTTGAACAGATAGGGAGAGGGTAGACAGCCTAGTGTAGTCCCTGATTTCAATAGGATTGCTTCACCTTTCTCTCCATTTAGTTTGATGTTGTTCACTGCTTTGCTGTATTTTGCTTTTACTATGTTTAGGTATGGGCCTTGAATTCCTGATCTTTCCAAGACTTTGACCATGAAGAGGTGTTGGATTTTGTCAAATGCTTTCTCAGCATCCAATGAAATGATCGTTTTTTTTTTTTCTATGAGTTTGTTTATATAGTGGATTACATTGTTGGATTTCCTTATAATGAACCATCTCTGTATCCCTGGAATGAAGCCTACTTGATCATAGTGGATGATCCTTTTGATGTGTTCTTGAATTCGGTTGGCAAGAATTTTATTGAGTATTTTTGCATCAATATTCATAAGAGAAATTGGTATAAAATTTTCTTTCTTTGTTGGATCTTTGTGCGGTTTAGGTATCAGAGTAATTGTGACATCATAAAACGAATTGTGTAGTGTTCCATCTGTTTCTATTTTGTAGAATAATTTGAAGAGTATTAGTATTAGGTCTTCTTTGAAGGTCAGATAGGACTCTGCATTGAACCCATCTGATTCTGGCTGTTTTTTTGGTTGGGAGACTATTAACGACTGCCTCTATTTCTTAAGAGATTGTGGGATTGTTTAGATATTTTATCTGGTCCTGATTTAACTTTGGTACCCGGTATCTGTCTACAAAATTGTCCATTTCTTCTAGATTTTCCACTTTTGTTCAGTGTAGTTTTTTGTAGGAGGATCTGATGATTTTTTGGATTTCCTCAATATCTGTTGTTATGTCTTCCTTTTATTTTTTTCTTTTTCTTTTTTTAATTTTTTTATTGAACAAGATAGTGAAAACATTTTATGATAAAATTGAAAATATTTCTGATAAAATAGAAGAGATATATACAAAAACACATTAAAATTGACAATTTTCTTGGACAATTAAAGAGTAAAATGGTAGACATAAAAAACATTGCTAAATTAATTGAAAAAGGAACCAGAAACATTTTATGACAGAATTCAAGATTTACGTGTAAAATATTTCTGATAATTTTAGAAAAGTATAGAAGAAGATGTTAAAATTGAAGATTATCATGGAAAATTATACACATAAAATTGTATGCATAAAAATATTTCTATGTTGATTGAAAGTGAAATTATAAACATTTTCTGATAAAATTGAAGATTTACATGGAAAATATTTCTGATCAAATCAAGAAATATAGAGAAAAACACGTTAAAATTGACTGATGGAAAATTATACAGATAAAATGGTAGGGATTAATATACTTCTAAGTTGATTGAAAGTGGAATTATAAATATTTTCTGATAAAATTGAAGATTTACATGTAAAATATGTCTGATAAAATTGAAGAAATATAGAGAAAAACATGTTAAAATTAAAGATTATCACAGAAAATAATACAGATAAAATTGTAGACATATAAAACATTACTAAATTAATTGAAAGAGGAATTATAAACATTTTTCTAATATAATTGAAGATTTACATGAAAAATATTTGTTTTAGTCTATATCTTTTTATTGGGGAATTGAGTCCATTGTTGTAAGAGATATTAAGGAATAGTTATTGCTGTTTCCTGCTATTTTTGATGTTATTTTTATGTTTGTATGGTTACCTTCTTTTGGGTTTGTTAGAAGAGGATTACTTTCTTGCTTTTTCTAGGGTGTAGTTTCCCTCCTTGTGTTGGTATTTTCCATCTATTATCCTTTGTAGGGCTGGAATTGCGTAAAAGATATTGTGTAAATTTGGTTTTATCATGGAATATCTTGTTTTCTCCATCTATGGTGATTGAGAGTATAGCTGGGTATAGTAGCCTGAGCTGGCATTTGTGTTCTCTTAGGGTCTGTACGAGATCTGCCCAGGATCTTCTAGCTTTCATGGTCTCCGGTGAGAAGTCTGGTGTAATTCTGATAGGTCTGACTTTATAAGTTACTTGACCTTTTTCCCTTACTGCTTTTAGTATTCTTTCTTTGTTTAGTACATTTGGTGTTTTGATTATTATGTGCCCAGTGGACTTTCTCTTTTGGTCCAGTCTGTTTGGTGTTTTGAAGGCTTCTTGTATGTTCATGGACATCTCTTTCTTTAGGTTAGGGAAGTTTTCTTTTATAATTTTGTTGAAGATGTTCACTGGTCCTTTAAGTTGTAAATCTTGGCTCTCTTCTATACCTATAATCCTTAGGTTTGGTCTTCTCATTTTGTCCCGGATTTCCTGGATGTTTTAGGTTACAAGCTTTTTGCATTTTGCATTCTCTTTAACTCTTGAGTTAATGTTTTCAATGCTATCTTCAGCACCTGAGATTCTTCTATTTCCTGTATTCTGTTATTGATGCTTGCATCTATGACTCCTGAATTCTTTCCAAGGTTGTCTATTTCCAGAGTTGTCTCCCTTTGTGATTTCTTCATTGTTTCTACTTCCATTTTTAGATCCTGGATGGTTTTGTTCAGTTCCTTCACTTGTTTGTTTCTGTTTTTCTTTTATTCTTTGAGGGATTTTTGTGTTTCCTCTTTAAGGGGTTCTACCTGCTGACCCATGTTCTCCTGTATTTCTTTAAGGGATTTTTTTGTTTTCTCTGTAAAGGCTTCTACCTGTATACTGATATTCTCCTGTATTTTTTTAAGGGAGTTATTTATCTCCTTCTTGAAGTCCTCTATCAGCATCATGAGATGCGATTTTAAATCTAACTCTTGCTTTTCCAGTGTGATGCGTTATCCAGGACTTGCTGTGGTGGTAAAACTGGGTTCTGATTTTGCAAAGTAGCCTTTGTTTCTGTTGGTAGATTTCTTAGGCTTGCCTTTCACCTTCTGGTTATCTCTCGTGTTCGTTGGTCTTGCTCTCTCGATGAAGCTTGTCCCTCCTGTGGGCCTGTAAGCCTTTGTCCCTACTCCTAGGCGATCAACTCTTTTCTGGCAGCTTCTCTGCACAGAAGTCTGTGGACCTGCCAGGTTGCTTGGTGTAAATGGTGCCTGGAAGCCTCCTGTCCCACTTGTTCCACTGATTGCATCCCCTGTGCTCTCCTAGCTGTTTCCCTCCAGAGAGATATTGGGGAGATGGTGAAGAACTCACCTCCATTCTCAAAAGTGGAGGTACTGCTGGGAGATCACTCTCTCCTGGCAGGCTGTGCACAGAAGGCTGTGGAGCTGCCTGGCTCCCTGCTGCAAATAGCAACTCAAAGATTCCTGTCCCACTGATTGTATGCCCTGTGTGCTCCAAGCTGTTCCCCTCCACAGAGAAGGTGGAGATCTCACCTCTGTGCTCAGAAGTGAAAATGCTGCTGAGAGATCATTGTCTCCTGGTGGGCTGTGCACAGAAGGCTGTGGAGCTGCCTGTCTTCATTTCTGATTTTGCTGATTTGGATACTGTCTCTGTGCCCTCTGATTAGTTTGGCTAACGGTTTATCTGTCTTGTTGGTTTTTTCAAAGAACCAGCTCCTGGTTTGGTTGATTCTTTATATAGTTCTTTTTGTTTCTACTTGGTTGATTTCAGCCCTGAGTTTGATTATTTGCTGCCATCTACTCCTCTTGGGTATACTTGCTTATTTTTGTTCTAGAGCCTTCACCTGTACTGTTAAGCTGTTAGTGTATTCTCTTTCTAGTTTCTTTTTGGAGGCACTCAGAGCTATGAGTTTTCCTCCTGGCACTGCTTTCGTTGTGTCCCATAAGTTTTGGTATGTTGGGCCTTCATTTTCATTAAATTTTATGTCTTTAATTTCTTTTTTTATTTCTTCCTTGACCATGTTATCATTGAGTAGAATGTTGTCTTACAGGTTCAGAGGTTCAGTTAATTATCATCAAGGCAGGAGCATGGCAGTGTGCAGGCAGGCATGGTGCAGGAGGAGCACACAATTCTAAGTCTTCATCTAAAGGCTGCTGGCAGATTAATAGTTCCTGTGCTGCTGAGTCTTAAAGCGCATGCCTACAGTGACATACCTATTCCAACTAGGCCACACCTCCTAATGGCGCCACACCCTGGGCCAAGCACATATAAACCATCACAAGTTTCAAAAGATCCGTTGTCTTCTTCAATATTCTGTGGACTTCTGCATGTGCATTGTGCACAAAGTCATGTAGTCATACATATAATAAATTAAAAAGAAATGTTTTGAAAAGCATTTTGGTTTTACATCATTAAAATGGTTCATAAATTTATTTATGACCAGCTCTCAGAAGTGCACCCACTTGTATACATTAATAACATGGATAATTAAATCATTGGAATTAAAGCACAAAATACAGATTGATTAACAAAATGTTGAAAATTTGTCTTGATAATATGACTTAACAGCCAACAGGTTTTCCTTTGTTATGTCTGATGAATTAAGTGCTATGTATAGAACCCACAGTGAAAGGAGATTCCTAAAAATTGTCTTTGACATTTGCAAGTGTACTGTGACACATATGCACTGGCATACATTATACACCACATAATAATAAATAAATTGATAAAAATCAAATGTTGAAGCATGTGAGGATGGATGGTGTACTTTTATAAATACTTCCTCAGTATCCAGTTTGAAATATAAGATGTTATCAATGCAGCCAGTCAATATACTGCTCCCCTGCTTATCTCTTCTCTTCCTTTCCCTGCCATCTCTGGAATGGTGGGGGACCATTCCAGTACATTTCACCACATATCCAATCCCCATGTTTGCATCCCCCAACACAATATGGCGGTGTATGAAACACTTTCAAATTATTGTATAAACATTGCCATACTGAGTCCTTTCATGTTTCTCCTCATTAGGATCATGTTTATTACATTTTTTCATATTGGTAAGTGGAACTCTAAATTTATGACCCATTCCTCACTTAATCATCCTATAGTCGTCATTTTTATTTTTCTCGTGACATTTTTTTTTTGTAGCTGCAGATAGCTTTATTTCAATTTCAGTGAACTTACACTTGAATGTAACAAAGAAAGAAATGATCCAAAGAAGGTTGTTGGAATTCAGAAAAACGTGATCAGAAAAGCATGTAAATAAAAGCCACTAAGCACATACTAAATCTTAACAGAGAAGTCCTTTTCCAGGACAAAACAATTTAAAGACAATCTCCTGGCACATATCTCAGAAAGCACAAAAGCAAGGTAGAAGGTCATATCCAGATTCAGGGTACACTGACCAGATTTGACTCAATAGCTGTGTTCTGACATCCAACAAGAATAATCATGTCTTATAAATTGAGTGTGAATGTTTGTCACAGGAGGCATGAAACCGAGTCCAAGAACTATCCAGGGAACAAAATGCACTGGAGACAAAAAGCCCTCTGCTTTTTATCCTTTTGTCTCTCTCACAGTTTCTGAAGGCATTGTTTACCATGGATCATTCTTTTGACTGTGTTATGATACATAACAAAGGCAAAAATACTATCTAAATACAGAAATCTTTACATACTTGTTCATGGTGATATTATTCAAAACAGCTAAAAAGCTGAAAGGACGTTAAATCCTCTTTAGGGACAAAAGAGTTAAACAAAATATAAACTCTAATACTAATCAAGATACTCAGCCTAATACTCTTATTTTTTTCTATATTTTTTTTTATTTACATTCCGAATGATTTTCCCTTTCCCGTTTCCCCCCTCCCCGAAAGTCCCATAAGCCCTCTTCCCTCCCCCTGTTTCCCATTCAACCTCCTCTTGCTTCTCTGTCCTGGTATTCCCCTCCATCCAGTCTTTCCAGGACCAGGGGTCTCTCCTTCCATCTTCTTGGAAATCTATTGATATGTGAATTGTGTCTTGGGTATTCCGAGATTCTAGGTTAATATCCCCTTATCAGTGACTGCATACCATGTGTGTTCTTTTGTGATTGGGTTACCTCACTAAGAATGATATTTTCCAGTTCTGACCATTTGCCTAAGAATTTTGTGAATTCATTGTTTTTAATTGCAGAGTAATATTCTCGTGACATTAATATTACAAAAATATCGGTTTATTTATGGAGGCAAGTCAAATATCTTTTATACTCTTTAAATTTTGTTGTAATGTTTGAGTCCTAGCAATCAATGTGATTATTGTATAAGTATTGAATTATCTTGGTAATGTT
Organism: Tokudaia tokunoshimensis; assembly: GCA_036184795.1. NCBI lineage: Eukaryota > Metazoa > Chordata > Mammalia > Rodentia > Muridae > Tokudaia > Tokudaia tokunoshimensis. Next base: position 4,340,690 of record BTHU01000009.1, read on the forward strand.
ATTATAACAGACTATGCTACTAAAGGAAATTTGAAGTAATATTTATTTCAAAATAACAACATGTTATTTAAGAAAACTTAGGCTAGTATCTATTGGAACATATCTATTACTATACATACTTGAAAGTATTTGAAATACAGTCTTTTAAAATACTACCTTTACCGAGTTTACAGTTAATTCTTTTTTGTCTAAATTTGACCTAATTTAAAGATGATGATTTGTTAAGTTATGTAATAGACTGAAGTAGCTTTAATCTTGAAAATAGCCTTTTATATAATAAGTTGACATGAAATCATATAATTAATTTTTTGAAACAAGATGCATGGTCTGTGAATAACAGATTGACAAGGTATTTTATTGGCGAATGAAAGCAAAATCAAGTGAAAGGAAGTACAGCTTTAGTTCCCTGCACCAAGGAGGTTCTTTGAAATGCAACTGCTTAATCCTTTTATCAGTGTTTGGACAAATTATTAAAATATTCAGCAATCTGGAGGCTTTACACTGCTTAGAAAGCAGTTCCTGGCCTCTTCCCAGGTTCAGATGTTGGAGATAAGTTGAGAGGCAGAGAGTACTGACAGAAGCAGAGCCGCTGCAGGGTCTCCAGTAGACTCTTGGACTCTGTCCTGGCTTGCAGAGCATAGCATGTAAGGATGCTAGAGTGCAAGCTTTTGGTGAGGAGTGTCCGGCGCTAGATTGAGTGCCTCCAGCACTATGGTTCTCAGTCCACAGAATGGCTTAGATCAGGGAGAACATGCCTGCTATTCTCTTGTCAGGCCTAGAGCTGATTTATGAGGAAGACAGTTGCACCAGGAAGTTCAGGGACTGTGGCCACAGAGCTATTGTTTTTCTTTTAAATTCTTTGTTTTCATGAAAGGGCTCTTTGAGTTTCAGAATTTTATTTTCTCAAGGTGACTCCATTTAAACTTATTCATGTCCAGAAGTCTTCTGAAAAGCTTTGCTCTGCCTTTTACCATGTATTTTTATAGGCAACCCACACCTCATAAACTTCAGAGACTTAATGATTGGTTTTAGTAAACAGAGATTGACTTCTAAACCCTACATAGTTCTATCATGTGGAAAGATGGTAGGAGAGACCCCTGGTCCTGGAAAGACTGGATGTAGGGGAACGCCAGGACAGAGTAATGAGAGGGGGTTGAATGGAGAAAAGAGGGAGGGAAGGGGGCTTATGGGACTTTCGGGGAGGGAGGAAACGGGAAAGGGGAAGTGATTTGGAATGTAAATTAAAAAAATTAAATAAAATAAATAATAATAAAAAAAAAAGAATTGTGCTTTCAAAATAGTAACATTGTCTTTTCCTAACTATTTTTTCTTGATAGTATTAAATGAAAATTGCACAACTGTCAGATTTGGGTCAAATAAATGTTAAAGGCATCTGTTTCTATAATCATTCATATTGTAGATATTGCCACTATCATGAGGTAATCATATGTCATATCCATGTGGCACCAGATGGCACTCTGCCTAAACTCACCATTATGCCCCATTGAAAACTTATGAGCAAAAATGCCAAGAATTATATGTAGAAACTATAATTTTTAAAAACGTTTTTGGAAATAAGGCAGCTCATCTTTGTGTTGTAGAAACACTTAGAAATTACAGAAAAATAAGATTTGAACTTCATCTAATCACCACACATGTATCATTACTATTAACATTTATTTTATTTTCTTCCAGCCTTTTTGTGTGTATTTTTAAATGTATTTTAGCTTTAGAATGATGGAGGTCACAGAAATAATTAGCCATATATGACCTTATAAATTATATGTACTTTGTGACTACTTCTTAACCTTTTACTTTTCCATTGATTGAAGTCTTCCACATGTCACATTTGCCTTTTGGGATAGAATATTTGGTTCTGATTTTCTTTTCTTATTTTTCCCCGTTAATTTTTTTAATTGAAAAATAAAATAGAAACATCTTATGATAGAATTGAAGATTTACATGGAAAATGTTTCTGATAAAATTGTAGAAAAATGTAGAAACACATGTTAAAATTGAAGATTATCATGGAAAATTTTATATAGATATAATAATGGTAGGCATATAAGTTGATTGGAAGTGGAATTATAAACATTTTCTGATAAACTTGAAGATTTACATGGAAAATATTTCTGATAAAATTGAAGAAATATATAGAAAAACATGTTAAAATTGAAGATTATCATAGAAATTATACTGATAAAATATAGGCATAAAAATAATTCTAAACTGAATGTGGAATTATAAACATTTTCAGGCAAAATTGTAGCTTTACATGGAAAATATTTCTAATAAAATTCAAGAAATATATAGACAAATTCGTTAAAATTGATTATTTCATGTAAAATTATACAGATAAAATGGCAGATATAATAAACCTTTCTAAATTAATTAGAGATGGAATTAAAAATATTTTGTGATAAAATCAGAGATTTACATTGAAAACAGTTCTGATGAAATAGAAGAAATATATAGAAAAACATTAAAATTGATGATTATCATGAAAAATAATGCAGAAAAAAAGGTAAACATAAAAATTTGCTAAATTAATTGGAAGAGGAATTACAAACATTTTCTGATAAAATTGAAGATTTACGTGAAAAATATTTGTTAGTCTATGTCTTTTTCTTGGGGAATTGAATCCATTGATGTTAAGAGATATTAAGGAATAGTGATCATTGCTTCCTGTTATTTATGATGTTATTTTTATGTTTGTAAGGTTACCTTCTTTTGGGTTTGTTGGAAGAAGATTACTTTCTTGCTTTTTCTAGGGTGTAGTTTCCCTCCTTGTGTTGGTATTTTCTATTATCCTTTGTAGGGCTGGAATTGCGGAAAAGATAATGTGTAAATTTGGTTTTATCATGGAATATCTTGTTTTCTCCATCTATGGTGATTGAGAGTATAGCTGGGTATAGTAGCCTGGGCTGGCATTTGTGTTCTCTTAGGGTCTGTACGAGATCTGCCCAGGATCTTCTAGCTTTCATGGTCTCTGGTGAGAAGTCTGGTGTAATTCTGATAGGTATGCCTTTATAAGTTACTTACCCTTTTTTCCCTTACTGCTTTTAATATTCTTTCTTTGTTTAGTGCATTTGGTGTTTTGATTATTATGTGATGGGAGGACTTTCTGGTCTGGTCCAGTCTGTTTGGAGTTCTGAAGACTTATTGTTTGTTCATGGGCACCTCTTTCTTTAAGTTAGGGAAGTTTTCTTCTATAATTTTCTTGAAGATACTTACTGGCCCTTTAAGTTGTAAATCTTGGCTCTCTTCTATACCTATAATTCTTAGGTTGGTCTTCTCATTGTGTCTTGGATTTCCTGGATGTTTTGGGTTACAAATTTTATGCATTGTGCATTTTCTTTGACTGTTGTGTCAATGTTTTCTATGGTATCTTCAGCACCTGAGATTCTTTCTTCTATCTCTTGTATTCTATTGTTGATTATTGCATCTATGACTCTTGAATTCTTTCCAAGGTTTTCTATACCCAGAGATTTCTCACTTTGTGATTTCTTTATTGTTTCTACTTCCACTTTTAGATCCTGGATGGTTTTGTTCAGTTCCTTCACTTGATTGTTTGTGTTTTTCTGTAATTCTTTTTTTTTTAAAAATTTATTTATTATTATATGTAAGTACATTGTAGCTATCTTCAGACACACCAGAAGAGGGCATCAGATCTCATTACGGATGGTTGTGAGCCACCATGTGGTTGCTGGGATTTGAACTCAGGACCTTCAGAAGAGCAGTCAGTGCTCTTAATCGCTGAGCCATCTCACCAGCCCCTCTGTAAATCTTTAATGGATTTTTTTTTTCCCTCTATTAGGGCTTCTGCCTGTTGACCCATGATCTCCTGTATTTCTTTAAGGGATTTTTGTGTTTCCTCTTTAAGGGCTTTTACCTGTTAATCTATACTCTCCTATATTTCTTCAAGTGAGTTCTTTAAGTCTTTCTTGAAGCCCTCTATCAGCATCATGAGATATGATTTTAAATCCAACTCTTGCTTTTCTGGTGTGTTGGGGTTTCCCGGACTTGCTGTGGTGGGAGAACTGTTTTTTTTTTTTTTTTTTTAATTTACATTCCAAATCACTTCCCCTTTCCCGTTTCCTCCCTCCCCGAAAGTCCCATAAGCCCCCTTCCCTCCCTCTTTTCTCCATTCAACCCCCTCTCGTTACTCTGTCCTGGCTTTCCCCTACATCCAGTCTTTCCAGGACCAGGGGTCTCTCCTTCCATCTTTTTAGAAATCTATTGATATGCGGATTGTGTCTAGGGTATTCCGAGATTCTGGGTCATTATCCCCTTATCAGTGACTGCATACCATGTGTGTTCTTTTGTGATTGGGTTACCTCACTAAGGATGATATTTTCAAGTTCTGACCATTTGCCTAGGAATTTCGTGAATTCATTGTTTTAATTGCAGAGTAGTATTCCATTGTGTAGATATACCACATCTTCTGAATCCATTCCTCCGTTGAGGGACATCTGGGTTCTTTCCAGCTTCTGGCTATTATAAATAAGGCTGATATGAACATAGTGGAGCATGTGTCCTTACTGCATGCAGGTAAAGTCTCTGGGTATATGCCCAGGAGTGGTATAGCCGGATCCTCCGGGAGTGTCATGCCCAGTTTTCTGAAGAACCGCCAGACTGCTTTCCAGAGTGGCTGTACCAGCCTGCAATTCCTCCACCAGTGGAGGAGTGTTCCTCTTTCTCCACATCCTCGCCAACAACTGCTGTCTCCTGTGTTTTTGATCTTAGCCATTCTGACTGGTGTGAGATGGAATCTCAGGGTTGTTTTGATTTGCATTTCCCTAATGACTAAGGATGATGAACATCTCTTTAGGTGCTTCTCAGCCATTAGATATTCTTCAGGTGAGAACTCTTTGTGTAGCTCTGTACCCCATTTTTTAATAGGGTTACTTGCCTCTCTGGAGTTTAACTTCTTGAGTTCTTTGTATATCTTGGATATTAGCCCTCTGTCGGATGTAAGGTTGGTAAAAATCATTTCCCAGTTAGTTGGTTGCTGCTTTGTCTTTTTGACAGTGTCTTTTGCCTTGCAAAAACTTTGTAATTTAATGAGGTCCCATTTGTCTATTCTTGATCTTAGAGCATAAGCTATTGGAGTTCTGTTCAGGAAATTCTCCCCTGTGCCCATATGTTCTAGGTTCTTCCCTAGTTTCCCTTCTATTAGTTTCAGTGTGTCTGGTTTTATGTGGAGAACTTTGATCCACTTAGAATTGAGCTTAGTGCAAGGAGATAAGGATGGGTCAATTTGCATTCTTCTGCATGTTGACCTCCAGCTGAGCCAGCACCATTTGTTGAAAAGGCTATCTTTTTTCCACTGGATGGTTTTAGCTCCTTTGTCAAAGATCAAGTGACCATAGGAGTGTGGATTCATTTCTGGGTCTTCAACTCTGTTCCACTGATCTACATTTCTGTTACTGTACCAATACCATGCAGTTTTTAACACTATTGCTCTGTAGTACAGCTTGAGGTCCGGGATACTGATTCCCCCAGAGGTTCTTTTACTCTTGAGAATAGTTTTAGCTATTCTGGGTTTTCTGTTATTCCAGATGAATTTTTGAATTGCTCTTTCTAACTCTATGAAGAATTGAGTTGGGATTTTGATGGGGATTGCATTGAATCTGTGTATTACTTTTGGTAAGATGCTCATTTTTACTATATTAATCCTGCCAATCCATGAGCATGGCAGATTTTTCCATCTTCTGAGGTCTTCTTCAATTTCTTTCTTCAGAGACTTGAAGTTCTTGTCATACAGATCTTCCACTTGTTTGGTTAGAGTCACGCCAAGATACTTAATATGGTTTGTGGCTATCGTGAAGGGTATTCTTTCTCTTACTTCTTTCTCAGCCTGCTTATCCTTTGAGTATAGGAAGGCTTCTGACTTGCTTGAGTTGATTTTATATCCGGCCACTTTGCTGAAGTCGTTTATCAGCTGTAGGAGTTCTCTGGTGGAGTTCTTTGGGTCGCTTATGTATACTATCATATCGTCTGCAAATAGTGATAGTTTGACTTCTGCCTTTCCAATTTGTATCCCTTTGACCTCTTTTTGTTGTCTAATTGCTCTAGCTAGAACTTCAAGTACTATATTGAAAAGATATGGAGAGAGAGGGCAGCCTTGTCTAGTCCCTGATTTTAGTGGGATTGCTTCAAGTTTCTCTCCATTTAGATTGATGCTGGCTACCAGTTTGCTGTAAATTGCTTTTACTATGTTTAGATATGGGCCTCGAATTCCTGATCTTTCCAAGACCTTTAGCATGAAAGGATGCTTAATTTTGTCAAATGCTTTCTCAGCATCTAATGAGATGACCATGTGTTTTTTTTCTTTGAGATTGTTTATGTAGTGGATTACATTGATGGATTTCCTTATATTGAACCATCCCTGCATCCCTGAGATGAAGCCTACTTGATCGTGGTGAATGATCGTTTTGATGTGTTCTTGGATTCGGTTGGCAAGAATTTTATTCAGTATTTTTGCATCGATATTCATAAGAGAGATTGGCCTGAGATTCTCTTTCTTTGTCGGATCTTTGTGTGCTTTTGTTATTAGTGTAATTGTGGCTTCATAGAACGAGTTGGGTAGTGTTCCTTCTGTTTCTATTTTGTGGAACAGTTTGAAGAGTATTGGTGTTAGGTCTTCTTTGAAGGTCTGATAGAATTCTGCACTAAAACCATCTGGACCTGTGCTTTTTTTGGTTGGAAGTCTTCCAATGACAACTTCTATTTCTTCAGGGGTTATAGGACGGTTTAGATGGTCTATTTGATCCTGATTTAATTTTGGTACTTGGTATCTGTCAAGGAAATTGTCCATTTCCTCAAGATTTTCTAGTTGTGTTGAATACAGGTTTTTGTAGTAGGATCTGATGATTCTTTGAATTTCCTCAGTTTCTGTTGTTATCTCTCCCTTTTCGTTTCTGATTTTATTGATTTGGATACTATCTCTGTGCTCTCTGGTTAGTCTGGCTAAGGGCTTATCTATCTTTTTAATTTTCTCAAAGAAACAGCTCCTCGTTTTGTTAATTCTTTGTATGGTTTTATTTGTTTCTACTTGATTGATTTCAGTCCTGAGTTTGATGATTTCCTGCCTTCTACTCCTCTTTGGTGTATTTGCTTCTTTTTGTTCCAGGGCTTTCAGGTGTGCCATTAAGCTGTTAGTGTATGCTGTCTCCCGTTTCTTTTTGGCGGCACTCAGGGCTATGAATTTTCCTCTTAGCACTGCTTTCATTGTGTCCCATAAATTAGGGTATGTTGTGCCTTCATTTTCATTAACTTTCAAAAAGTCTTTGATTTCTTTCTTTATTTCCACCTTGACCAAGTTATCATTGAGTAGAGCATTGTTCAGCCTCCATGTGTACGTGGGTTTTCTTTTGTTTTTGTTGTCATTGAAGACCATCCTTATTACATAGTGATCTGATAGGAGGCATGGGATTATTTCTATCTTCTTGTATCTGTTGAGGTCTGATTTGTGACCAATTATATGGTCAATTTTGGAGAAGGTACCATGAGGAGCTGAGAAGAAGGTGTATTCTTTAGCTCTAGGATGAAATGTTCTATATATATATCAGTTAGTTCCATTTGGTCCAAGGCTTCAATTAGATTCACTGTGTCCCTGTTTAGTTTCTGCTTTCCTGAACGATCCATTTCAGAGAGCGGGGTGTTGAAGTCACCCATTATTATTGTGTGCGGTGCGATGTGTGCTTTGAGTTTTAGTAAAGTTTCTTTTAGGAATGAGGGTGCCCTTGCATTTGGAGCATAGATATTCAGAATTGAGAGTTCTTGATGGTGGATTTTTCCCTTGATCAGTATGTAGTGTCCTTCTGTGTCTTTTTTGATGACTTTAGGTTGAAAATCAGTTTTATCCGATATTAGGATGGCTACTCCGGCTCGTTTCTTGGGGCCATTTGCTTGTAAAATTGTTTTCCAGCCTTTTACTCTGAGGTAGTGTTTGTCTTTGACACTGAGGTGCGTTTCCTGCATGCAGCAAAATGCTGGGTCCTGTTTACGTATCCAGTCTGCTAGTCTATGTCTTTTTATTGGGGAATTGAGACCATTGATATTAAGAGAGATTAAGGCATAGTGATTATTGCCATCTGCCATTCTTGACGCTATCTTTATGTTTGAGTGGTTATCTACTTTTGGGTTTGATTCAAGAAGGTTATTATCTCATTTTTTCCAGGGTGTTGTTTCTCTCCCTGTATTGGAGGTTTCCACCTATTATCCGTTGCAGGGCTGGATTTGTGGAAAGATATTGTGAAAATTTGGTTTTATCATGGAATATCTTGGTCTCTCCATCTATGGTGATTGAGAGTTTTGCTGGGTATAGTAGTCTAGGCTGGCATTTGTGCTGTCTTAGTGTCTGCATGAGATCTGCCCAGGATCTTTTGGCTTTCATAGTCTCTGGTGAGAAGTCTGATGTGATTCGGATAGGTCTTCCTTTGTATGTTACTTGGCCCTTTTCTCTTACTGCTTTTAGTATTTTTTCTTTGTTTAGAACATTCGGTGTTTTGATTATTATGTGACGGGAGGTATTTCTGTTCTGGTCCAGTCTGTTTGGAGTTCTGTAGGCTTCTTGTACGTTCATCGGCATCTCTCTCTTTAAGTTAGGGAAGTTTTCCTCCATAATTTTGTTGAAGATGTTTACTGGCCCTTTAAGTTGCAAATCTTCACTCTCATCTATACCTATAATCCTTAGGTTTGGTCTTCTCATTGTGTCCTGGATTTCCTGGATGTTTTGGGTTACACGTTTTTTGCATTTTGCATTTTCTTTGACTGTTGAGTCGATGCTTTCTATGGAATCTTCAGCACCTGAGATTCTTTCTTCCATCTCTTGTATTCTATTGTTGATGTTTGCATCTATGACTCCTGATTTCTTCCCAAGGTTTTCTCTCTCCAAAGTTGTCTCCCTTTGTGATTTCTTAGTTGTTTCTACTTCCTTTTTTAGTTCCTGGATGTATTTGCTGAGATCCTTCACTTGTTTCTTTCTATTTTCCTGTATTTCTTTAAGGTATTTTTGCATTACCTCTTTCAGGATTTCTTCCTGATGACCCACGTTCTCCTGCATTTCTCTGAGCGATTTTTGTGTTTCCTCCTCATGGGATTCCATCTGTTGATCCATCGTCTCCTGCATTTCTTTAAGCAGTTCTCGTGTTTCCTTTGTAAGGGCATCTAACTGTTGAATCATTTCTTTAAGCAATTTTTGTGTTGCCTCCTTATGGGCATCCATCTGTTGACCCATATTCTTCTGCATTTCTTTATGCAAATTTTGTGATTCCTTTGTGAGTGCATCTACCCGTTGATTCATCTCGTTAAGCGATTTTTGTGTTGTCTCCTTGTGCGCCTCCATCTTTTGATCCATGTTCTCCCGTATTTCTCTAAGCGATTTTTGTGTTTCCTTTGTAAGGGCTTCTAACCGTTGATTCATGGTCTCCTGTAACTCTTTATGAGATTTATTTGTGTCCTTCTTGTGATCCTCTAATAGGATCATGAGAAGTGATTTTAAATCCAGATTTTGTCTTTCGGGTGTGGTGGGGTATCCAGGACTTGCTGCTGTTGGAGAGTTGGGTTCGGATGGTCCCACATTACTTTGATTTCTGTTAGTAACATTCCTACGTTTGCCTTTTGCCATCTGGATACCTCTGGTGTTAGTTGGTCCTGCTGCCACTGGCTGTTGGTTGGACCTCCTGTGAGCCTGCAAAGCTATTTCTGCCCCCCCTGGATTACCAGGATTCCCCTGGCACCGATTTCTGGGGCCTGCCTGCTCCTGAGTGACTTTGGAGCCCTAATGTGCCTTGCCTCAAGTGATCTTATATTGGGGAGGCCTTGCACATCTAAAGGCTCAGCCTAGTGGATTCCTGGAGCAGAGGTCGCCAAAGGGAGGCTGGTAGGCTCCTGCCCTGTGCATGGGTGTGTGATCTCTCCTGGGGGTGGAGGGGGCGTCCCTCTGCCAGGCAGAAGTCCCACAGCAGAGCTGGCGCGCTGGTTACTGCAGATCAGCCCAGCCGCATACACACAAGCCGCCCGAGACCCAAGCGATATTATGCCTGTCTGTCTCAGAACCTGGCTGTCCCAACCTCCCAGTCACTGGAGCATAAATCGAGGAGGGCACTCTCCGTGGCGCCGCTCACCCTGTAGACGTGATGGCCCGCCGATCTGGCACCCAGACGACCACAGCGCTGACCCGTTCTCGGGCACAGATGGAAGCCCCAACAGGCCGTGTCCCAAGTGATGTTATATTGGGGATAGGGAGCTTGGGGTACCTGTCTCTTCAGCGCAGTCTGCGGGAACAGAGGTCGCGGAAGGAAAGCTGGTAGGCTCCCGCCCCGTGCGGGGTCGAGAGAGAACTGTTTTGATGTTAATTGGTCTTTGTTTCTGTTGGTAGGTTTCTTGTGTTTGCCTTTTGCCACCTGGTTATCTCTGTTGCTAGTTGGTCTTGCTGTCTCTGGCTGGAGCTTGTTCCTCCTGCAGGCCTGTAAGCCTGTGTCCTTACTACTGGGATACCAACTCTCTTCTGTTAGGGTCTGTGCACCGCCTGTCTTCCTGGTGTAAATGGCAGCTTGGAGACCTCCGTGCCAGCTGCTCCACTGACCTTATGCCCTGTGCACTCCTACCTGTTCCACTCCATAGAAGAGGTGGAGATCTCACCTGCATGCTCAGAAGTGAAAGCGCTGCTGGGAGATCACTCTCTCCTGGCAGGCCGTGTACAGAAGGCTCTGGAGCTGCCCGGCTCCCTGGTCCAAATGGCAGCAGGAAGACTACCGTCCCAGCTGCTCCACTGATCTTATGCCCTGTGTGCTCCTATCTGTTCCCTTCCAGAGAGAAAGTGGTGATCTCACCTGAGCTCTCAGAAGTGAAAGGGCTGCTGGAGATCACTGTCTCCTGGTGGGCTGTGCACAGAAGGCTCTGGAGCTGCCTGGCTCCCTGGTCCTGGTTCTGATTTTCACACATCAAGAGTTTGCTCTCTTTTGTATCTGCTATCTAGTGTTCCTTTATAGACTGTGTCTGTGCCTTAGATATATTTTAATGCAAGGGAACTTCTGTTGCATCTCAAAGTAGTTAGATTGTTAGTATTTCTCCAATGCAGTATTTCTATAAAAATTTTGAACTCTGGTTCCAACTATAAATTAAAATGAATAACACATTTCTTGCTGCTTTAATATCACAAAAGTATTATAAGAAGTCATAGATTTAGATATATTCAACCACATAGCAAGTAAACATTTCAGAACCTATAAATTGTGAGATGGTATTGCATACATTCTACAAAAGTAATTTTCTTTTCTCTTTTTTTTTGTAGTATAGAACATTGCATTGAAGAAATACAGTCTGAAGTGAATAAGCTCTGTCCAGATGTGCAGCTGCAAACAGCAAGTGACTGCTTCAAATGGCTAACTAGCTATAAATATAATTTATCTAAGTCACCATCCATTCCCCATGGAGATTTGATAAACTTCCTCAAAACAATGGTAAAAATTACTTGTTTTATAGTAAGTGGGGAACAGGGAACAAAACTGGATGAGTTACTATATGTGAATATTTATTGTGTTGGTAACATCACCATGCCCTAAGTAAGGGCTTTGGGTTTTGCTATGTTTTTATGTTGTTTGTGTGGATCTCCTTTCTTTCCCTATCAAATTCTTTGACATATTTTAAAAATTATTTTTAGCACCAAAGCATGGAAATAAAAGTCAAATATTCTTCTTCCTGAGTGACTTATACTGTGATGTGCAACACAATGATGTGATCTGTAGTTCTCTAAAGAAGTTCACACTTGATAGATTTTATGTTCTGCCCCAACGCTGAATTTCTCTGTACTTAAAATCAAAATCAGCAAGAGTCCCTTAATTTTGTCTGTTAGCTGGCTTTATCGTCTATTCTCTGTATTCCCTATTTTGTTTATTGTTTGGTTTGGTTTCAGTTGAAGCCGAAATGTACACAAGACCACTATTGATGGAGTTCTTTCTTGTTGGACACCCACCTGGGATAATTTTTCTGTTAACCCTCAACTAAAGTAGTTATTATTATACCATCATCTGTGGGATGGCTAGGTTACAAAAACAGGTTCTTATAGAAACAGCATAATTTTTAAGAAGCAGAATTTCTGTGGCTATGGTTTTAATTTAATTTAGTAGGGAGAAAAGGATTGTTTTTGTCTTAACATCAAAAACATTGACCATAGCAGATGTGGAAAATATCTCAGGGTTGTAGATGGTTTAGGATGACAGAATTAGATGAAAATAGTTTTTGTCAGTTGTTGTTTTTGTAGTCATCTCTTTCATGCGTATGAAATAATACAAAGAAGGCAAAGAGAGACTTATGCTCTAAAACCTTAACATTTTAAAAAATCCTTCTTACCCTTTATCTATTGATAAATATGGAGAGTAAATATGGATATAGTTTTTCTTTTCATTTCTATTAGGAGCTGTATGTATTTAATTTCATTAATGTTGATGCAATAGTGTATTCTATTTTATTTTTTTTTTATTTTATATTTTTTTCATTTTTTAATTTTTTTTTATTTACATTCCAAATCATTTCCCCTTTCCCGTTTCCTCCCTCCCCGAAAGTCCCATAAGCCCCCTTCCCTCCCTCTTTTCTCCATTCAACCCCCTCTCCTTTCTCTGTCCTGGCATTCCCCTACATCCAGTCTTTCCAGGACCAGGGGTCTCTCCTTCCATCTTCTTAGAAATCTATTGCTATGCGAATTGTGTCTAGGGTATTCCGAGATTCTGGGTTACTATCCCCTTATCAGTGACTGCATACCATGTGTGTTCTTTTGTGATTGGGTTACCTCACTAAGGATGATATTTTCAAGTTCTGACCATTTGCCTAGGAATTTCGTGAATTCATTGTGTTTGATTGCAGAGTAGTATTCCATTGTGTAGATATACCACATCTTCTGAATCCATTCCTCCATTGAGGGACATCTGGGTTCTTTCCAGCTTCTGGCTATTATAAATAAGGCTGCTATGAACATAGTGGAGCATGTGTTCTTATTGCATGCAGGTAAAGCCTCTGGGTATATGCCCAGGAGTGGTATAGCCGGATCCTCCAGGAGTGTCATGCCCAGTTTTCTGAGGAACCGCCAGACTGCTTTCCAGAGTGGTTGTACCAGCTTGCAATTCCACCAGCAGTGGAGGAGTGTTCCTCTTTCTCCACATCCTCGCCAACAACTGCTGTCTCCTGTGTTTTTGATCTTAGCCATTCTGACTGGTGTGAGATGGAATCTCAGGGTTGTTCTGATTTGCATTTCCCTAATGACTAAGGATGATGAACATCTCTTTAGGTGCCTCTCAGCAAGTAGATATTCTTCAGGTGAGAACTCTTTGTTTAGCTCTGTACCCCATTTTTTAATAGGGTTACTTGCCTCTTTGGAGTTTAACTTCTTGAGTTCTTTGTATATATTGGATATTAGCCCTCTGTCAGATGTAGGGTTGGTAAAGATCATTTCCCAGTTAGTTGGTTGCCATTTTGTCTTTTTGACAGTGTCTTTTGCCTTGCAAATCTTTGTAATTTAATGAGGTCCCATTTGTCTATTCTTGATATTAGAGCATAAGCTATTGGAGTTCTGTTCAGGAAATTCTCCCTTGTGCCCATATGTTCAAGGTTCTTCCCTAGTTTCCTTTCTATTAGTTTCAGTGTGTCTGGTTTTATGTGGAGGTCCTTGATCCACTTGGAATTGAGCTTAGTGCAAGGAGATAAGAATGGGTCAATTTGCGTTCTTCTGCATGTTGACCTCCAGTTGAGCCAGCACCATTTGTTGAAAAGGCTATCTTTTTTCCACTGGATGGTATTAGCTCCTTTGTCAAAGATGAAGTGACCATAGGAGTGTGGATTCATTTCTGGGTCTTCAATTCTGTTCCATTGATCTACATGCCTGTCACTGTACCAATGCCATGCGATTTTTATCACTATTGCTCTGTAGTACAGCTTGAGGTCTGGGATACTGATTCCCCCAGAGGTTCTTTTACTCTTGAGAATAGTTTTAGCTATTCTGGGTTTTCTGTTATTCCAGATGAATTTTTGAATTGCTCTTTCTAGATCTGACAAAGAAAGAGAATCTCAGGCCAATCTCTCTTATTAATATCGATGCAAAAATACTCAATAAAATTCTTGCCAACCGAATCCAAGAACACATCAAAACGATCATTCACCACGAACAAGTAGGCTTCATCCCAGGGATGCAGGGATGGTTCAATATAAGGAAATCCATCAATGTATTCCACTACATAAACAATCTCAAAGAAAAAAACCACATGGTCATCTCATTAGATGCTGAGAAAGCATTTGACAAAATTCAGCATCCTTTCATGCTAAAGGTCTTGGAAAGATCAGGAATTCAAGGCCCATATCTAAACATAGTAAAAGCAATTTACAGCAAACCGGTAGCCAGCATCATCTATACCTATAATCCTTAGGTTTGTTCTTCTCATTGTGTCCTGGATTTCCTGGATGTTTTGGGTTACAAGTTTTTTGCATTTTGCATTTTCTTTGACTGTTGTTTCGATGCTTTCTATGGAATCTTCAGCCCCTGAGATTCTTTCTTCCATCTCTTGTATTCTATTGTTGATGTTTGCATCTATGACTCCTGATTTCTTCCCAAGGTTTTCTATCTCCAAAGTTGTCTCCTTTTGTGATTTCTTAGTTGTTTCTACTTCCTTTTTTAGTTCCTAGATGATTTTGCTGAGATCCTTCACTTTTTTGTTTGTATTTTCCTGTATTTCTTTAAGGTATTTTTGCATTACCTCTTTCAGGATTTCTGCCTGTTGACCCAAGTTCTCCTGCATTTCTCTGAGAGATTTTTGTGTTTCCTTCTCATGGGATTCCATCTGTTGATCCATCGTCTCCTGCATTTTTTTCAAGCAGCTCTCGTGTTTCCTTTGTAAGGGCATCTATCCATTGATTCATTTCTTTAGGCACTTTTTGTGTTGCCTCCCTATGGGCATCCGTCTGTTGACCCATATTCTTCTGCATTTCTTTATGCAATTTTTGCGATTTCTTTGAAAATGCATCTACCCGTTGATTCATTTCTTTAAGCGATTTTTGTGTTGTCTCCTTGTGGGCCTCCATCTTTTGATCCATGTTCTACTGCATTTCTCTAAGCGATTTTTGTGTTTCCTTTGTAAGGGCTTCTAACCGTTGATTCATGATCTCCTGTAATTCTTTATTAGATTTATTTGTGTCCTTCATGTGATCCTCTAATAGCGTCATGAGAAGTGATTTGAAATGCAGATCTTGTTTTTCGGGTGTGCTGGGGTATCCAGGACTTGCTGCTGTTGGAGAGTTGGGTTTGGATGGTGCTATATTACTTTGATTTCTGTTAGTAACGTTCCTACGTTTGCCTTATGCTATCTGGTTACCTCTGATGTTAGTTGAACCTGCTGTCACTGGCTGTTGGTTGGACCTCCTGTGATCCTGCAAAGCTATTTCTGGCCCCCCTAGATTACCAGGATTCCCCTGGCACTGATTTCTGGGGCCTGCCCTGCTCCTGAGTGACTTTGGATCCCTGATGTGCCTTGCCCCAAGTGATGTTATATTGGGGAGTCCGTGCACGTCCAAAGGCTCAGTGTAATGGATTCCCGGAGCAGAGATCGCCAAAGGGAGGCTTGTAGGCTCCTGCCCTGTGAAGGGGTGTGTGATTTCTCCTAGAGTGGGGGGGAGGGGGCGTCCCTCAGCAAGGCAGAAGTCCCACAGCAGAGCTGGCGCGCTGGTTACTGCAGATCTGCCCAGCTCTTGGGCACACAAGCCGCCCCGAGACCCAAGCGATATTATGCCTGTCTGTCTCCGAGCCTGGCAGTCTCAACTATCTGGGCCACTGGAGCAAAGATGGCGGAGTGCACTCTGCACTCTCTCCGTGGCCCTGGTCACCCTGCAGAGGCGATGGCCTACAGCAGATCTGGTGCCCAGAGGACCACAGCGCTGTCCAGTTCTTGGGAGCAGGCGGAAGCCCCAACAGGCCGTGTCCCAAGCGATGTTATACTGGGGAGAACTTGGGTACCTGTCTCTTCAGTGCAGTCTGCGGGAACAGAGGTCACGGAAGGGAAGCTGGTAGGCTCCCGCCCAGTGCGAGGTTCCTCTGCCAGGCAGAAGTCCCACAGCAGAGCTGGTGCACTGGTTACTGCAGATCAGCCCAGCTCTTGGGGGCAGCGTACACACAAGCCGCTGGAGACCCAAGCGATATTATGCCTGTCTGTCTCTGAGCCTGGCAGTCCCAACTTCCCAGCCACTGGAGCCATGTATTCTATTTTAAATAGTGTATTTATTTAAATGCAAAAGCTTTCAATTATCTTTTAATCTGTCACACAGAAGTCATTGTCTGCAAGGCAGAGGCCAACTTTGTTTTGTTCAAACTCATTTGTCTTCTGCAAAACCTAGGGGTCGTCGTCGTCGTTGTTATTATTATTATTATTATTATTATTATTTTGTCTTTTCACATAATTGTGTGAGGTAATAATTTTTTGAGGAAATAACCATGTTATCAAAGCAGATTCAAATTAAAATTGCCTTCTCAAGGTTTTACATGCTGCTAGTATTGGTCTTGATGGCGTCTTTATATATGTTTTTTATAAAAAATATTAAATAGGTAAGAAACTGTTTCTTTTTGTTTTTTTTTTAGCATGACCCCAGACAGTTCTGAGGCTGAGGCGGGTTTATTTTTTCCCAAACTGCTTTTATACCATTTTAATTACACGCAAATAATAAGGTCAGTTCTAGTTTAAGGAACAAGCAAGATAATAAACACAAATGGTCAAGGAACAATATGATAGTTGAACTAAAGTTATTTTCAAAATTTAAGTATTCATCCAAAACATGTGTTTTAAAACTCAGTAGTCTATTATCATTTGATTGATCAAATATTTATGTGTATTAGCTGGTTTAGAGAAACATAAAGCTAAGATGGTAATATATAACAACTGATACATCTAATTGCCTTAGTGCTGATGGGTCCTAGACTCTCTGACAACATTTTCTTTCTAGAAATTTGTGAAGAAGTACAAGAGATGAGAGATGAAACTAAGAGAGAGGATGAAACTAAGCATATGCTAGGTCCTGGCCCTAACTCAAAAACTCATATGATGTTTGAAAAGTAATTATCTTGTGTACCATGTCAGATATCCTTATCCTCCTTATGCAGAAATCAGGCTATTAGGGTTTTCAGGTATCAATGTTACAGAGTTTTCATTATGAATAAACTAGAGAATATATGAAAAAAGTTATATATATAATAAAATATATATTTGCTATAATATTTGCTTGATAAATGTGCGTTGCAGTACTTAGAGTGAATGTGACCCAATTCCAGGAATTTGTCTAGCTGTTCAACTCTGAATTGCAGATAATACTTGTGGTATTTTAACCAATAAGAAATTTCAAAGCCAAACTAATTTTTATTCCACTTGAGCCGTGCTTCCATTTCTTTTCTAATCAGCTTGTTTCTACTTAGAGAATATGAACTAATTTCAGTATTGGCTGGAAATAGATATAATTAGGAAACTCATCATGTACGCAGAATCCAAGAAGAAAGTATTTTTTTTTGTTCCTTTATTATTCCTAATTTTACCACCATTGTTTTCTACCAACATGTAGGACTAAAGGAGTAATTCCCTATCACCTTTTGGAGAGCTTTTCTGAAAATTTCTTTATCCTATTTTGAATTAGTTATTTCTTTGGATTGAACAGAAATATTTCTAGGTTAAGTTTTAAAGTAAAGTCTTTCTTAACATAGTTCTTAGCAATGAATTTAAATGAAAGTTGAAATCTTCGAGTGTATTAACTTTATTTCTCAGGATGGCAGCTATTAGGAACCAGTAGGCATCTACAATATTTAATGATTTCATTTTTAGAATTATCTTAAAGACTGCATTAGGTGGGAGTTATAGTAAGTATATTCACTCAGGAGTAAAAACCTATCTTCCAGGAATTAATTAGAACATGATCTTGAATTTATTTTGTCTTAGGAACTCATTTTAATCAGTGTTATTCTACACGTCTGTATTTAGAAACATTACAGCTTCAGCTTTGCTGTAGCTCAGGTTAGAGGGAATAGTGGGGGCTAAAAGGTGCATGTACATCAGTATACCTGAACAGATAGCTAACCAGCTGAACTTTACAACTGACTTCAGTCCATAGAAGTTAATACATTGTTTACTGTCAGCACTGATTAAATCACAAGGACAAGATAATAAGATCTTGAGGCATATAGGATATTCATTCTAAATTTTAATGAATTATAAAATTGTGTATGGAAATTATTTTTGTTTTTCTAAGATTTAATCACATTTCAATATTGTAATTTACTTTTACAGCAAGATTTACTGCATAATGGAGAAAACCATGAAGAAATGATTCTGAATTTACTCTGGGACCTTTCCAGTCAAAGCAGCACCTCATTCCTGTCCTCTCTGGGTGGGACAACCTTCTGTCACCTCTCCAGGGCTTCTATTCATTCTGTTGAAGATTTCTCCTCTGTGGATGTAAAGTCTATTTGGGATGATGTAAGACTACATCTTCGACGATTCTTAGTGAACAGGTTAGAAAGATATAATGAGATAAACAATTCACAGCAAAAAATTGAATTGAAAAATCAATGTATGAAGCAATTCCTCCTGCTCTACTCAGAATCAGAAGTGCTTGTCAAGTACCAAAGCGTCCAGAAGAGACTGCTGGATACATTTCTGCAAGACTCCTTTCCTTCCTACAACCGAGAATCAGATTTAAAAAGAATGGCGTGTCGATACCAAAGTATAATGCTCACGACATATTCAATGATAAAAGAGGATTTTAAGGTCCTATGTGAAGTTTTAGCTTCGTCATCAGTGGTGCAATTCATTAATAAAACTTACCTGGATACAGTTACAGAAGAAACGACAAAAATTCTTGAAAAGTTCTGTGAGCTGCAATTCAAAGAAAATGCTGGTCCTGTGGTTAAAACAAGCAAGAGCTGCAGAAAGCGCCGAGGAGCAGTGCACGCTTTGGGTCAGTGACATTTACATTTCTGTTTGATTTCATTTCAGCCTTTCACATCTTTAACTTTCAGGTTTTTCTGCTGTCGAAAAAGGGTTAAATTCCATTGCAAAATAAACCAGAAAGTAATTGAGCGGAAAGAGCTTCCCACTCCTGTATCCCTGTGTCTGTAAGTGCAGTCATGGAAGGTCTTCCTTTCTGGTTAACTTGTTAGGGGTTCTGAAAATGTAAGCCAAATGAAGTTTTATTTTTCTGGAATGCAATCAAATGAAAAGTATTAGCCAAAAGAAACTCCTATGGGTACGTACAGCTTTAAATATGTACAAATATCTGTGCAACCAAAGAGTGTGAATTTTACTGTATTATATCTTCCAAACCTAAAATGTTATTACTTGAGTTTTTTAAAGTTGGTTTACGTTTACACTGACTAAAAGTAGAAGTTCTAAAGTTACATTTAGCCAGCCAGTACTAATAAATAGAAATTATAAATATTAATCACATAGCGTTTATTCATTGCTTAGGAGATATAGCACTTTTTGAATCATTTTAAAAATCTTCTTTATTTTATATGGCAACATATACAATGAAGTAAACTTAAAATTCTTAATTTTATTTAAAATATACAACAGTATAATAAACTTTCTTGTTCTGGTTTTAGTTTTCCACCATTGGAAAAAAAATCAAATAAAAACTAAGAAATATTTATTTTTCTTGAACTGAACTATATTATTTAAGCATTTGAAAATTATCCCTTGAAAAAGTATTATATGTTGTTGAATTTATTATCATTATTTTTATATCACTATATATTTTACTTATTTTTCTTAATAAAATACCAGAAGACCAAAATTAATGTGATTGATGAATTTTTAAATAGGTTAATATTCTCTCAAAATTTTAGTCTTCTCTTTGGACCCCCAACTCACACAGTATAGCAGATGAGTCAGTCAGTTTCTGGGACAACAGTGAGGTTATGGTTATCTAACTCACGTGCACTGTGAGTTTGTGCCAAGAAAATGTACTTGTGTATTCATTGTTAACACAGTTTAGAAATGCATTTCATGCCTGTGCTTCCTTTCTAAAAATATTATATTTTTTTTTAAAATCCTGCATACTTATAAAATGTTTTGTGTAGAAAAGATTTGTCTTGGCTAAATACAGTTTATAATGGAAGAGCATCTAACTGAAAATATATATAAATTAATGAGCCTTAGAGTGATTTAGAGGCAAAGTATGTAAGCCTATCCTAATGTTAGAGGTGGAAATATTTCTCACAAGCCGAATTGCTCTGAGTTTTCTCAGCGTTACCTGAAATTTTTTATAAATCACTTTTAAATGAGTATTCTCCATATAGTAGTCAATATGCTAAGGAGAACCTATTCTCTCTTATCCCAATTTATACACAAAAGTAAAACCGTAGATTAACTCACCCTGGGTTATTTGTGCCCAGTCAGGATTTATATTCACACTGAGTACTCATATATAGGGGTGCTGCTTTTGTTTTTGTATAACATCTTTTTT
Organism: Tokudaia tokunoshimensis; assembly: GCA_036184795.1. Lineage (NCBI taxonomy): Eukaryota > Metazoa > Chordata > Mammalia > Rodentia > Muridae > Tokudaia > Tokudaia tokunoshimensis. The sequence goes on from BTHU01000009.1 coordinate 4,361,180, forward strand.
CCACCACCAGGCTATCAGACTGTGTCTCAAAGTATGGAATTAAATGTTCTGTCAATACTAGACATTTCAAATTATCTTGGTCAAGTGGACCACTTAGTTCTGCTTTATTGACTGCATGTCAAATGATTCATTTAGCAGACGCCATATTTAAGATTCTGAGGCAGACACTGAATGAGGTAAGAAAAGCAAATGAGTCATTGCTACCATATGAGAAACAATTCGTGCTCAGCATACCAATCATAGGTTTGTTTCATCTCAGAACAAAACTGTCTTGGTCCAGTGACCGAAATTTGTGTATTAACAAGTTATACCTTTGAGAACAGCAATGGTAATTTATATTCCTTTTGGAATAAAATCTGAATTGACTGAGTGGAAAATTATTGTCTTTAATATAATTATGTAGCTTTATGGTCTTTGAGTCATTGCTGTTTTACTCAACAGTATAGAAATATAATTTCTTAAGTAAAAATGTATTGGTTCAAATAGGGATTTGTAGTGTTTTACTTAATCCTTTTAACCATCTTACAAGGTACATGGCTTTAGCACCTCCATTAAACAATGGTCAGTGTGGACACTGCTGTACTCAATGGTTTGGTCCTACTGAGTTATTCTTGCCTCTGACTTTACGTTGAGAATAGACATTCTTCCCACATTATCTGTGATTTTTTTTATTCTGTATTGGGGGCATCAAAGAAAGTGATTACTGTTTGTCATGATGTACAGCACTGTATAATACTTTATTTATGTTTCTTCATTTAATCTTTTAAGCAGTTCTTCATATTTTATGTGGAGAAACTGAGACATGGTGAGGTAATAGTCCCATAGCTACATAGGAAGGAGCTTCCCAGGTTTTCAATAATTTCTTCTTTCTCTCCACCCCTCCCCTCCCCTTCCTTCCCCTCCTCCTCTTCTCTCCTCTCCTCTTCTCTCCTCTCCGCCCCTCCACACCTCTCCTTTCCTCTCCTTCCTCCCAGCATTCTCTCTGTCCATGATCTAGTGATAAGGTGACAGGCATTTAAACTTGTTGCTATCTAAGCTTATCCCTAGAGTTAAATTGTTCATCTTGATGTTGTTTGGTTAAAGTTTTGTCTTTTACATTTACACAGATGTAAACATTTCCTCAGAACATCTATAGGTACCTTTTTTTTTCCCTAAGTTTTTTTTATTTACATTCAAAATGATTTCCCCTTTTTCAGTTCCTCCCTCCCTGAAAGTCCCATAAGCCCCCTTCCCTCCTCCTGTTCCCCATTCAACCCCTTCTCGCTTCTCTGTCCTGGCATTCCCCTACATCCAGTCTTTCAAGAACCGGGGTCTCTCCTTCCATCTTCTTGGACATCTATTGATATGTGAATTGTGTCTTGGGTATTCCGAGCTTCTGGGTTAACATCCCCTCATCAGTGACTGCATACCATGTGTGTTCTTTTGTGATTGGGTTACCTCACTAAGGATGATATTTTCAAGTTCTGACCATTTGCCTAGGAATTTCGTGAATTCATTGTGTTTGATTGCAGAGTAGTATTCCATTGTGTAAATATACCACATCTTCTGAATCCATTCCTCTGTTGAGGGACATCTGGGTTCTTTCCATCTTCTGGCTATTATAAATAAGGCTGCTGTGAACATAGTGGAGCACGTGTCCTTATTGCATGCAGGGGAAGCCTCTGGGTATATGCCCAGGAGTGGTATAGTCGGATCCTCTGGGAGTGTCATGCCCAGTTTTCTGAGGAACCGCCAGACTACTTTCCAGAGTGGTTGTACCAGCTTGCAATGTCACCAGCAGTGGAGGATTGTTCCTCTTTCTCCACATCCTTGCCAACACCTGCTGTCTCCTGTGTTTTTGATCTTAGCCATTCTGACTGGTGTGAGGTGGAATCTCAGGGTTGTTTTGATTTGCATTTCCCTAATGACTAAGGATCTTGAATATTTCTTTAGGTGCTTCTCAGCCATTAGATATTCTTCAGGTGAGAACTCTTTGTTTAGCTCTGTACCCCATTTTTTTAATAGGGTTACTTGCCTCTCTGGAGTTTAACTTCTTGAGTTCTTTGTATATATTGGATATTTGCCCTCTGTCGGATGTAGGGTTGGTAAAGATCATTTCACAGTTTGTTGGTTGCCGCTTTGTCCTTTTGACAGTGTCCTTTGCCTTATAGAAACTTTGTAATTTTATGAGGTCCCATTTGTCAATTCTTGATCTTAGAGCATAAGCTATTGGAATTCTGTTCGTGAAATTCTCCCCTGTACCCATATGTTCAAGTTTCTTCCCTAGTTTCCTTTCTATTGGTTTCAGTGTGTCTGGTTTTATGTGGAGGTCCTTGATCCACTTGGAATTGAGCTTAGTGCAAGGAGATAAGAATGGGTCAATTTGCATTCTTCTGCATGTTGACCTCCAGTTGAGCCAGCACCATTTGTTGAAAAGGCTATCTTTTTTCCACTGGATGGTTTTAGCTCCTTTGTCAAAGATCAAGTGACCATAGGAGTGTGGATTCATTTCTGGGTCTTTATCTACATGCCTGTCACTGTACCAATACCATGCAGTTTTTAACACTATTGCTCTGTAGTACAGCTTGAGGTCCGGGATACTGATTCCCCCAGAAGTTCTTTTACTGTTGAGACTAGTTTCAGTTATCCTTGGTTTTCTGTTATTCCAGATTAATTTTTGAATTGCTCTTTCTAACTCTATGAAGAATTGTGTTGGGATTTTGATGGGGATTGCATTGAATCTGTATATTGCTTTTGGCAAGACGGTCATTTTTACTATATTAATCCTGCCAATCCATGAGCATGGCAGATTTTTCCATCTTTTGAGGTCTTCTTCAATTTCTTTCTTCAGAGACTTGAAGTTCTTGTCATACAGATCTTTCACTTGTTTGGTTATAGTCACACCAAGATACTTTATATTGTTTGTGGCTATTGTGAAGGGTATCATTTCTCTTATTTGTTTCTCAGCCTGCTTATCCTTTGAGTGTAGGAAGGCTACTGATTTGCTTGAGTTGATTTTATATCCTGCCACTTTGCTGAAGTTGTTTACCTGTCTCAGCCTTCCTAATAAATATTCAAGCTGTCATTTCAGCTATTCAGAGTGCCTTGTTGTTTTGTGTCTTGGTGGTTTTTGTTTTGTTACTTTGTTTGTTTTTGCAGTGGTGGAGAAATAACCTAGGGCCTCCTGCATGCTGACCAGTTGCTCTATCACTGAGTCATGGGCCTTGCCTTTACATGTCTTCACCAAGTTTCCAGAGGAGTTTAAGAACCATGACTTTTTCTGTAACTGTATCTTGTTATTTTGTATGCTTATAGTTTTCTTTCAAATATTGTGAATAAAATATTACTTATATATTTATGCTATAATGTTTTCTCTTTTTATTTTTTTTTTACTTAATTTAATTTTTTTACATAGTCAATTTACACCCTATTCGTGGGCTCCCTCATTCTATGAAGCCACAATTATGCTGATACGAAAACCACACAATGATCCAAGAAAAAAAGAGAACCTCAGACCAATTTCCCTTATGGAAACTGATGCAAAAATATTTGATAATATTCTTGCCAACCAAATCCAATCATTCACCATAATCAAGTAGGCTTCATCCCAGGGATTCCGGGATGGTTCAATATATGGAAATCCATCAACGTAATCCACTACATAAACAAACAAGGAAAAAAACCACATGATCATTTCATTAGATGCTGAGAAAGCATTTGACAAAATTCTTTCATGTTAAAAGTCTTAGAAAGATCAGGAATTCAAGGTCCATACCTAAACATAGTAAAAGCAATATATAGGAAACCAGTAGTCCACATCAAACTAAATGGAGAGAAACTTGAAGCAATTCCCCTAAAATCAGGGACTAGACAAGGCTGCTCTCTCTCTCTCCATATCTATTCAATATAGTACTTGAAGTTCTAGCTAGAGTAATTAGACAACAAAAGGAGGTCAACGGTATATAAATTGGAAAGGAAGAAGTCACACTATAACTATTTGCAGATGATATTATAGTATACTTAAGTGACCCCAAAAACTCCATCAGAGAACTCCTACAGCTGATAAACAACTTCAACAAAGTGGCTGGATATAAAATTAACTCAAATAAATCAGTACCCTTCCTATACTCAAAGGATAAAAAGTCTGAAAAATAATTATGGAGAAGATACCCTTCACAATAGTCACAAACAATATAAAATATCTTGATGTGACTCTAACCAAATAACTGAAAGATCTATATTATAAGAACTTCAAGTCTCTGAAGGAAGAAATTGAAGAAGACCTCTGAAGATGGAAAGATCTCCCATGCTCGTGGATTGGGAGACTTAACATAGTTAAAATGGCCATCTTTGCAAAAGCAATCTACAGATTCAATGCAATCAAAATTCCAAATCAATTCTTTATAGAGTTAGGAAGAGCAATTCTCAAATTCATTTGGAATAACAAAAAACACCCAGCATAGCTAAAGCTATTCTCAACAGTAAAGGAACTTCTTGGGGAATCAGTATCCTGGACCTCAAACAATACTACAGAGCAATAGTGATAAAAACTGCATGGTGTTGGTACAGTGACAGGCACGTAGATCAATGGAGTAGAATTGAAGACCCAGAAATGAACCCACACACCTGTGGTCACTTGATCTTTGACAGAGAAGCTAAAACTATCTTGTAGAAAAAAGATAGCCTCTTCAACAAATGGTGCTGGTTCAACTGGTAGATAGCATGCAGAAGAATGCAAATCGATCCATTCTTATCTCCTTGTACAAACCTCAAGTGCAAATGGATCAAGGACCTCCACATAAAATCAGATACACTGAAGCTAATAGAAAAGAGAGTGTGAAAGAGCCTTGAGCACATGGGTACAGGGGAAAATTTTTTGTACAGAGAGCACCAGTAGCTTATGCTCTAAGATCACGAATTGACAAATGCGATCTTATAAAGTTACAAAGCTTCTGTAAGGCAAAGGACACTGTCAGTAGGACAAAGAGGCAACCAACAAATTGCAAAAAGATCTTTAGCAATCGTACAGAGTGCTAATATCCAATATATACAAAGAACTCAAGACGTTAGACTCCAGAGAACCAAATAACCCTATTAAAAATGGGTTACAGAGTTAAATAAAGAATTTTCACCTGAGGAATACCAAATGGCTGAGAAGCTCCTAAAGAAATGTTCAACATCCTTAGTCATCAGGGAAATGCAAATCAAAACAACCCTGAGATTTCACCTCGCACTGTCAGAATGGCCAAGATCCATAACTCAGGAGACAGCAGTTGCTCTCAAGTATGTGGAGAATGATGAACACACCTCCACTGTTCGTGGGATTGCAAGCTGATATAACCCCTCTTGAAATGAGTTAGGTGGTTCCTCAGAAAATTAGGCATAATACTATTGGAGGACCCTAGTATTCCCATAGGATTCTCCTGCGTGTAATAAGGACACATGCTCCACTATTTTCATAGCAGTCTTATTTATAATAGCCAGAAGCTGGAAAGAACTCATATGTCCCTCAACAGAGGAATGCAGTAGTTTTTCTATATCTGTTTTGAATTATTAAGGAAATTAATTTTAATTATAAAATTATATTATTTCCTCTACATTTAAGATATACTTTTCTGAATATTTGGGCAAGACAGATATTTTGAATAGTAAATTTTAGCTAAGCTGTATTTTAATATAGTAATGTGCAATTAGGGTCTAGAATAAATTTTATTGCTCCCTCCATGTCTTACTTGAGTTCTTCTTAAAGTCCTTGTTAGGTTATAAAGGAAAGACTCAAACATCTTTGCTTGCTCTTGAGTATTTGTAAAGTTTTAAAAATGCAGTGGGTAAGAGGTTGCTTTTTACCTTTGCTAAGTTATTTAACCTTGGAATCTTTGAAAAGATTGCATTAGGTGATACCTAAGGATTCTTTGAATTCTAAACTTTTTCTGATTCTACAATGAGAGTGAGGCCTACAGTTTGATTCCAAGAATAACCAAATCTGTTTTCTCTATGGATAGAGAGACATTAACTGGCTTAGCATATGACTTTGCATGTCACAGTAAAAGATGTAAAAGACCCCTTTACTATCTCTTTCTAGGAGAGTTGCCTTTCCCTAAGAAAAGACTCGTAATAGCAACATGCAAACAGTCATTCTCTTACCCTTGAGGGGTAGGAACAGGGGTGGGGAGCAAGCAAAATCAAGAAGTGTGGTTTCTCTGAGTGGCTTACACCTTAAAGTATTAGTAGTTATTTATGTTTTTCTTCCCTTTTATCTAAAATCCACATTTGATTTATATTTAGTCTTGAAGGGTTTCTTTGTTAGTTTGTTTGTTTGTTTTGCTTTTTGTAGAAGGGTTTTTTAAATAGGTAATTTAATATTAGGACCACATACAATAATTAGGAACACAATTATTATTCTTTATTATTGATTAGAAGGTATTTGGTATGCCTAAATCCATGTAAGGATTCAGTATGCCTAAATGCATATGTCTTTTTTCATGGCATTATTTAAATCAGACAAGGTAAGGATGACTAATGACCTGTATTTTGCCCAAAGAAGAGCCTGTTTTTCTTTTGCAAGGCTACAAACAGCAGACAAGGACAGTACTATCACACAAAAAGTAACTCTCAACTCTATTAGTTTCTCTGTGAATAAAAAAGTAATTCCTCAGGACTAGGTTTTGTGAAAACGAACAAATAAGTGCTCTTCCATGACTGAAGTTGTTCACTTGTAGTATATCAGAATGAGTAGTCTTATGCTAAGGCTGTGATCATGAGTTTGGCAAACTCAATACAGCAGTTGTATGAGCTGAAGCTTTCTAGGTAATATTATTCTTTCGGCAAGTAAAAAATGTAAGAGTTCCTACTGTGTCCTTGTATGGCGTGCCCAGTACCTTCTTCAGTTTTCTAGAATATCTGCAGCTGGCCATGCCATCACTAGGACAAAACAATACTGCCTTCTCTCTTTCCTGTAAAGGGTATTCATCCAGCAACCTCATCCATTCTGTACTCTTCATGTCTCCTCAGTGATGGCAAAGGGGGAAAGAAACTAGACTTAACTCTTACTTTTCCTTATTTTATCCTCCTTATAGAATACAAGATCAATAAAAATCTTCATGAGATTTACAGTAATGTTTTTATGTTGCAAATCACCCTTGGGTGTTCTAATTCTTCAGTTTTCATAAAGCACAAATAGTCTAGAATATATTTTATAGAAAATAATTGAATGAAGTATGAGAGTTGTAGAGCATAAGTATAAATAAATAAATAAATAAATTTTGTTGATGTTTTCTCATTGACCATCTTCATTTTCCTCAATGCCTATGTACAAATATGTAGAGTCACTCATACAGTAAATACTTTTTTTATGTGGTTTTATCCCACCATGTACAACACTAACCACTTTCTGTACTGGTAGAACAGTTGATTCTTATGTCATTCCTAAAATGTTGAATATTATCTATGTTTTCTTGACACAAAACCCAAGATGTTAACATGGTAATTACCTTGCTATATTATTCAAACACATGTCACTGGTCTTTTTAACTAATGTGACTTCTTGTCCTAATTAAATGAGCTGATTTGTAAGACTTTTTTTTTTTGTAATTTTAAAATATGAAGAGCAGTTCCTATTTTAACTACTTGCTATGCACTCATTTGGGAGAGTCAAACTTTCTATTATTATATGTACATTCATTTCTGCATATACACAATTAAACAATGTGAGTTTTGGAACTAAGATAGTAGTGATATGTCAAGCTACATCATTAGGTTTCATATTTGGAAAAGATTTAGAAAGGAAAAAATGTCAAAGTTTTGCACTAATAGGAAAATGTTACTTTTACCTTTTTAAGGTGACTGAACGGAGAATCATTTTATTCCAAGAGATGTAAACAATTACTCTTGAGATTCAATAATCAATCCGGAAGTTCAGCTAAAAGTGACTAATACACTGAAGTACTTGAAATAATTTGTTTCCAGGGTTGAGATTCATTTTGTCATTAATGAATTGATGCTACTGTGAGTTAACATATTTATAGAAGTCTTGAACATTTTTTGTTTCTTTATATGTCTTATGTTTACTGCTCCACAATTAGAAATTATAGTGTTTAGCAATTCTAGACAAAGTTTTGTGGATAGAAAATGTTCAATTTTGCAAGACTTCTAAAATTAGAAGCAAAACATGCTCCTAGGATGCCTCGAATCTTCTTAAGGAGCAAAGTTTTATTACACTAAAGTTTTATTTTTTTTTATGTATGTATGTATGTTTTCTCTCTCTCTCTCTTTCTTTCTCTCTCTCTCTCTCTCTTTCTCTCTCTCTCGGATATTTTCTTTACTTACATTTCAATTGTTATCCCCTTTCCTGGTTTCTCCCCCTCCCAGAAACCTCCTATCACATCCTCCCTCCCCCTGCTTCTATGAGGGTGTTCCTCCACCCACCTCACTCCCACCTCCCCACCCTCAATTCCTCTACTTTGGGGGCATCTATCAAGCCTTCATAGGACCAAGGTCCTCTCCTCCCATTGATGCCTGACAAGGCATTCCTCTGCTACATATTCAGCTGGAGCCATGTGTACTCCTTGGTTGATGGCTTAGTTCCTGGGAGCTCTGGGAGGTATGGTTGGTTGATATTGTTGTTCTTCCTATGAGGTCGCAAATCCCTTTAGGTCCTTCAGTCCTTTCTCTAACTCCTCCATTGGTGACCCCTGCACTCAGTCCAATGGTTGGCTGCAAGCATCCATCTCTGTATTTGTATGACTCTGGCAGGGCCTCTCAGGAGACAGCTATATCAAGTTCCTTTCCGCAAGCATTTCTTGGCATCCACAATACTACTGGGGTTTGGTCGTTGTATATGGGATGAATCCCCAGGTGGGACAGTCTCTGGATTATCTGTCCTTCAGTCTCTGCTCTACATATTTACTCCTGTGAGTATTTTGTTCCCCTTCTCAGCAGTACCAAAGCACCCACACTTTGATCTTCCTTCTTGAGCTTCATGTGGTCTGTGAGTTTTATCTTGGGTATTCCGAGATTTGGGGCTAATATACACTTAGAAGTGAATTCATACCATATGTGCTCTTTTGTGACTGGGTTAACTCACTCAGAATGATATTTTTTGCCTAAGAATTTCATCATTTTAAATAGCTGAATAGTACTCCATTATGTAAATATACCACGTTTTCTGTATCCATTCCTCTGTTGAAGGGCATCTGGATTCTTTCCAGCTTCTGGCTAGTATAAATAAGGCTGCTCTGAACATACTGTAATAAAGTGTTATTATCCTAAGAAAATGGTCATGTAAGAAAAAGCCTTAATATATTATGAGTATGATAAGAAATGTGAGCTGTTTGGGTTATCAGAGGTAACCTGTGTATTATATATCTTACTTTCCAGAAATCTTTGCTTTCTGGTACATGTATTCTGAATTTCTGACCTGACTTTTGCTACTCAGTGCTTTCATACTTCTCAATGTTGTACAGACAAAAGACGAGATGGAGAGTACATTCAGTGAGAAAGTAGATGTCTGTGAATTTCAGTAATAAGCATGCTCCTCGTGTGGAAAACTGAGCAAAGAGTAATTTCTTTCAGCTATCTATCTGCTCACTCCCTCTTTGGAATACTGTTTGTTCATCTTAATGGTAGAAAGACAGTTTCTTTTGTTACATTTCTAAATTATGATGTTCAGTTATGATAAATAGAAGATCAAAATTGACTCTGTATCTTGTTTGTTTGTTTTTTTTTTGTGAGTAATCACTTTTTACTCTGAGATTTGTATACCTTATTACAATATAATATTTCTAAAAAATAAAAACCTGTCCTGCTTTTTTTCTACTGTCTTAAAACTATCCATTTTATTAAACTCAGTTTGTGAATGTAATGATTAATTTAGGTTCTCGATTCTGTTGTCTTTTGTTAAATTGTTCACAGATCATGAATCTCTCAATGACCACAGTATTGTTCATCAAAAACATTTCAGGTTTTAAGAAGTGAATTCTGATCTGTATGCTAACAAGCAGTGGTTAGTACCTAGAAAAGTTTTAAAATAAATATTTGAGAAGGAAATTTAGTAAGCACATAATCCCACCTTTCATTTTAGAAAGGTATCACTTTAAATGGCCTGACATTTTTGGTGATTGTGCTTGTTCCATACCAGTCTTTGTTACGAAAATCATATTTTTAAAGTACACATTATGTTATAATATTTTATTATAATTATGGCTAAGTATAAAAATTGTAGGCCTTCAGCATCACATCTGTGAAGTCAGACGTTTAATATAAGACATATCTGCCTGAAAATAGTTGTCAATTACCATCTTCAACAACTTATTTTTACCTTAGAAAATATCTTAGTCCACCAGATTACAAACACCAAGCAGATAACAAAACACCATAGATGTGGGACACAGGATAGGGGTGGGGTGGGGTTGGGGTGGGGCGTGGGGTGGGGTTCTTAACCAAAAATTGTCAGGGGTTCCAGAGGCTGGCAAGTCTCAGATCAAGTGTCCAGAAGATGTGGTCTATTGAGGTCTCTTCTGGTTCTTTTCATGGAGAAGGGTGAGGAACTCTCTTGGTTTCCTTTAGAAGGACAGCAGTCTTGTATCTAGAGTATGATCCTGCAGTCACCTTCACAGTTTCCACCTCCAAATACTCTCCCTTTTGTCTTCAGATTTTAGACTATAAGTTTAGGATTGCCGATACAAGCATTTTCATCAAAGTAGTGAAAAATCAGACCATGAGCTTAGGGTTGTGCATACAAGCATTCAGACCACAGTAGAGAAAACCTGTGTCTTTTACCCCCCAGAGTTGTTGAAATAGCTTGTCTGAAATGGCACATTCTGAGTGATACTGTGTTAAGGAGCCAGTTTTCTCCACTCTTTTGGAATTGAGTAATGCAGAGCTTTGGGCTAAGTGTTCAAATGTCTTCAAGAATTTCCAGTCAGAAATTCTTAAAATAGAATTACACTCCCTGTATTTAGACATACATTTTAAATTTACTACTGTTCTTACCCGAACTCTCATAAGGATTTTGATGGTTATACTACTTTAATGGAGATTTTAAATCAGGCATGTAAGGACGTGAAAAGTTATTTTATGATGTAGAGTAGTGTATGTTGCCTCCATCTAAAGCTAAATGACAACTTCTTCTCAATATGAAATAAAAATAGAAGAGTAAAGTTCACTCCACTCTGTTAACAATGTAGTGGAGCTTAGAACAGCAGGAAGTCCAAGCTCAGGGTGAGGTTGTTATGGTCTCTGGAATTCTGGGATGTCAGGGAATATACAAGACGGCATGATTTGATGGTTTCTTTAAATTTCTGGAACATGGTCATGCTGAGAATAAATGCCATATTTTTGTCTCACAAGGTAGAAAAACTTTAAACTTAAATTTTAGTGATCATATATCCATTAGCCAAAGGAATAATACAGTGAGATTATTGGATTGGCACCTAGGTTTGTGAAGTAATCATTCCTGAAATAAAACAGAAATTACTTCCAAACATGATTGCTCTCATAGGAAGCTGCCTTTTATCTTTTTATCCACAGTCTGCACTGAAGTCAATTACAACTGCCCTTGATAATGTTCTTTTTGTGATGCAGTAAGACAGTAGTCCTTTGACTCATGGAGGACTGAATTCTTTGAATAGGCATTATTCATAGTCATCATCAAAAGTACTATAAAACTCTGGACTAGTGAGTGGTGCATGGAACCTGAATTGGGATAAAATGACACATCTACTATAGCCATTTAGAATTTATTAGCTAAAATCAAGTGTAGAAGTAAATATAAAATATAAATATGAGAAAATTCTTGCTTGAATTTATGAACAGGATATGATAGCACAGATTTCATTGAAACTTTGCATTTAGTAGGTCTCATTGGAGAAGCTTATGTTGTCTTTATAATAATTTCTGATTATTTAGATATATGCAAATTTATACCAGCTTTTCATGTTTAATGAAAACTGATCTCATATTTTACCTTTTTACATATGACAAAAGCAAAAAAAAATGGAAAGCATAGGTCTGTTATGTTTTCAGGACAGATATTTTTAGAGTCTTGAGTTACAGAAGAATATGTCCTTTGACATTTATGTCATTTTAATTTTTTATTATTTTTTAAGAAATGTGGATCTTTCATGATGGTGGGGAAGGCAGGGGGCTGGAGTGGGAGTAGGCACTGGAGTGGGGCAAGGTTGTGGGTTTTGAGGCCTCCTCTTTTTTGGAGAAAAAGAGCCAAGACTCACGTGTTCACATGTACAGGAATCCCATAAAAACACATATTTTAAAACAGTGCAAATAAATACAGAATTGAAGATTATTCAAATACAAACCAATGTGCATTTCATTTTAATATATTTTTTTAAATTATACCCTGAGGTTTATAATACAGAAAAGCATACCAGAAATCGGACAGGTGTTTAAAAGCATTAGCCACCCCCTAGGCTTGCATCCTTGTGCCTTTTCTCTACTGCTCTGAGAGTTTTGTGAGGTTCTGTCATCTTCAATCAACAGAGAGTACATGTGATCAGTATATCTGATAAACTTGTCAATGCCTCTTTAAAGCAGGATTCCCCAACCTATTCAATTCTGACCTCACTGTTTCATTCCAAGTATCATCTTGATAAGACAGAGCTATGTCACAGGCAGCTGTGTGTCAGCTCTGTCTACAACTAATTTGTGCAGGAAAAAATTAAATCAGGAGGTAAATTATTTCATGATTGCTCATTCCCAACAGAGTTGGGCATCATTCTGAAGAAAATATCAAATAATTGGTTTCAGGCCGTGTCAGACACATGCAATTCCCTTCTCTAATGGCTGTGTGTAGTAGCACCAGGCCTCAGGGGTCAGCAAGGAACTGGAAATTGCTTAGTGCCAGCCACAGCAATAGAGAGACAGAGCACATAGGAAATGAAGTGGCAATAAGTGCAATCCATAGGGGAAATGTGCTTTACTCGGAGTTTAATGTATTGGTTTAGTGTCTGGCAGGAAGCCATACAACAATTGTTTACCTTTCTGTAGGCATCTGCATCTGTTCTGTTTTGTAAACATCACTTAACTCTCTGTGGGTAAATACTGGAATTGATAAACAACTGTTAGGGGATTTTCCACCCCCTACTCATATTCTTTAGCAAATGCATACTACAAACAATGTTTGCCTTAGATTAAAAAGAAACAGACATTAACAGGATCAAAGGGATTTAGCTGGGAACACTTTGTGGCTTCTCAGGTCTATAGTAATTATATCTTTGTGATTTGAATGTATTTTGTAACCTATCTAAAGTAAAGTTTTAAAAAATGCTAACATGTAGTTATGAAGAAGATTTTTTATAATTAAGTTCTGTGTGTAAAAAACTGCTGGCACTCACTGTTTGTAATAATTTACTTCTGCAATATTATGTCATATAGCTGCTGTGCAGAAATATTAAGTTGCCTTTTGCAATTTTGGGAAATTAGTGGTTTCTATTATCTAGCTGCACAAATATTTAAAACATACAGTTACCGAAGAAAGCAAAAAAGAACAAGAGAAAACAAGTATTGTATACCACAGTATAAAAAGATCAATTTGTGACTAGTGCCTAGAAAATGCAATAATGTATCATTGGTAAGTGCAGATTTATATCTCACCCCTTCTAAGTTCACTTTATTCAGGAGTGATGGAGGGAATAGATGCTGCCTTAAATGCAGGATGCCTACAATAGCTGCGGAGTCATGTCAATGTGGTCTCACCGATATCAGGGGTAATTATCGCTGCTCATATACTACATTTCCCCAATCTCTATTTGGAAAACTACTCCTTACATTTCCCAAGTTCACAATTGCTACAAATCCTTGTTCTTATTTTATATGCAACTACTTTATATCTGATTTACCATAATTTTAATTTCAGTTTTTTCTTTTTCATTTGTATGGTAAACATTAAACCTTAGCATTTTATCAGTTTTTGTCATTTTTAATACATTTTGTTTAGACTTTGAGAGTTATTGGGTTTTGTTTATTTTGTTTTTGTTTTATCATGTCACTATAAATTCAGGTTGGCCTTGTGCATGCAGTTATCCTCCTGTCTCAGCTTATCAAGTGCTGGATTACATCATGTGCTACCATACTGGACTCCCTTTCTGTTTTAAATGTGTGTTTAAATACATGATGACTATTTAAATCTTTGATTGGATTATTATAAACCAAGTTGATATAATTTAATAAGCAATGAATGAAGATTTTTTTCCTTCTCTTGTCTTAATCATTTTATATGTGTGCATGCTTGAGAATTTTTCTTTTTTGTTAATCTTTTTTCAATAATTTTTGTAGTACTATAAGTAAAACCCTGGTCCTTCTAATTACACATGCTATATACATACATGTATTCTAACATTGAGCTACATCTCTAGGCCTTTCTCAGTTTTCTTAACCACTATTTTACTATTTCACCTCTCTAAAGTATTATTTTGGCTAATTTTGTACTTTTTCATTATTTCTTTTACCAGTTTAAATAGAACAATATTTTACAATTTGTCCTTTTTATCCCTGTTGAAATAATAAAGGACTTTGGCATCATATGGATGTCTGAAAAGGCCTTCTTCTGCTAGATATATAGCATGGGTCCCTCCATGTGTACCCTTTGGTTGATAGTTTAGTCCCTGCAAGCTCTGGGGGTACTTGTTGGTACATATTATTGTTCCTCCTATGAGGCTGCAAACCTCTTCAGCTCCTTGGGTGCTTTCTCTAGCTCCTCCATTGGTGACCCTATGATCAATCCATTGGTTGGCTGTGAGCCATCGGTATTTTGATCCCCTTCTAAGAAGGACCAAAGTATCCACACTTTGGTCTTCCATCTTCTTGAGCTTCATATGGTCTGTGAATTGTATCTTGGGTATTCTGAGCTTTTGGGCTAATATCTACTTATCAGCGAGTGCATACTGTGTGTTCTTTTGTGATTGGGTTACCTCACTCAGGATGATATTTTCTAGTCCCATCCATTTACCTAAGAATTTCATAAATTCATTGTTTTTAATAGCTGGGTAGTACTCCATTGTGTAAATGTACCACATTTTCTGTATCCATTCTTCTGTTGAGGGACATTTGTATTCTTTCCAACTTCTATGAACTGCTATGAACATAGTGGAGCATGTGTCCTTATTACATGTTGGACCATCATCTGGGTATATGCCCAGGAGTGGTATAGCTGGTACTATGTCCAATTTTCTGAGGAGCCACCAAACTGATTTCCAGAGTGATTTTTACCAGCTTGCAATCCCACCAGCAGTGGAGGAGTGTTCCTCTTTCTCTACATCCTCTTCAGCATTTGCTGTCCCCTGAGTTTTTTATCTTAGCCATTCTACTGGTGTGAGGTGGAATCTCAGGGTTGTTTTGTTTTGCATTTCCCTAATGGCTAAGGATGTTGAGCATTTCTTTAGGTGGTTCTCAGCCATTCAGTATTCTTCAGTTGAGAATTCTTTGTTTAGCTCTGTACCCCATTTTTAATAGGGTTATTTGTTTCTCTGGAGTCTAACTTCATGCGTTCATTGTATATATTGGATATTAGCCCTCTATCGAATGTAGGATTGGTAAAGATCTTTTCCCAATCTGTTGGTTGCCGTTTTGTCCTTAATTGCTGTACTGACTGGTTTTGTGTGTCAACTTGACACAGGCTGGAGTTATCACAGAGAAAGGAGCTTCAGTTGGGGAAGTGCATCCATAAGATCCAGCTGTGGGGCATTTTCTTAATTAGTGATCAAGTGGGGAAGGCCTCTTGAGGGTGGTGCCATCTCTGGGCTGGTATTCTTGGGTTCTATAAGAAAGCCGACTGAACAAGCTAGGGGGAGCAAGCCAGTAAGAAACATCCCTCCATGGCCTCTGCATCAACTCCTGCTTCCTGACCTGCTTGAGTTCCAGTCCTGACCTCCTTTGGTGATAAACAATAATTTGAAACTGTAAGCTGAATAAACCCTTTCCTCCTTAACTTGCTTCTTGGTCATGATGTTTGTGCAGGAATAGAAACCATGACTAAGACAATTGCCTTATTAATGTCGTTCTTAATAACATTTTCAGAACTCAGTAAAAATGAATTAATATTAGTAGTCTGGGGAAATTTCTCAAATGGTTGAGTGTTTGTTATGTAAGCATGTAAACCTGAATTGAGTTTCTGAGTGCTAATGTGTAAGAATGTGAGTGCATGATACATGCTTAAGTACCAGCCCTGGAAGCAGAGACAGGAGGATCCCTTGGGGCATGCTGACCATACAAGCTAGCTGATTGGTTGGACATGAGTGTTGGTGAGAGACCCTGTCTCAAATGTAAGAAACACAGTGATTGAGTAGAAGATTCAGTGTCAACGTCTGGCCTTCCTGCTCACTTGCAAACACATGTGAACACAGAGATACATGAACACATATGTACACTTTAATGCTAGAATAACATAGCTACCATAATTATTTTTTAAAGAAAGAAATAACATTTAACATTGTTATATTCACTCATGACGTGAAAAGAAAGTATGTTTTCCTCCATATTGGAAAAGCCTGGACAAAGTTAGAAGCCAATATTGATCGTTTACAATGGCTTCCTTTGTCAAAGGAAAGTAGCTTCATGCTGCTGTTATATCTGCACAAAGTTAAGTAATATAATTGAAAAGATTTAACTGTTGACATTTGTGTTTATATCCACCTTAATGTCTTATAGGAATACATATTTCATTTTTGTTATCAAATACTAAATATTCTACTGAATTTAATCATTTCGTATACAAGTTTAAAGCTGCAGTATTAAAATTTTCATGTCACAGCTCAACATTAGATAATTAGCATTGAAGCTAACAATCTCTAGCAGCTCTTTAAAGAACTGAGTGGTTTACACTGTGGCCTGATGTACTATGCACTCATGGGGGTTTTCTCTATTGCTGTCCTCCTTACTTTTGAGACAGTCTCTCTCTGCAACACATATGTGCAACCAATCAGCTAGCTTGTCTGGCCAGGATGCCCCAAGTTATGCTCCTGGCTCTCCTTCTACAGCTGGTATTATATGCATGTTTTTACACCCATGTTTTGACATGCTAGTGCTCAAAAACTCAACAGTGGTTTTCATAGAATATTATTCTATGGATCATAAAAATTGCCAGGTTAGTAAATATCATTGTTAGAGGCAAACCTTTGCTATAATAGGTGAAGGCAATTGTTGTTTTCCCTCACAAAGGGTAAATTAAATGAATAGTAGTGCAAAAGGGATATCTTCCAGTGTGAAGCAAATGTGACATGGGTCACATATTTAATTGGTGTTAACTAACCAAAAGTATATTTTGCTATGTACAAAAAGGGATGTTAAATATCATAAGATTGAGTTATTCAACATAATAGCAAAGACTTATGAATTTAAATTTTAAGTTGTAATAAAAGTAGGTTTGAGAAGTTATTATACTTTCTTCATGATTAGCTATGTGCAGTATGTAACATAAGTTTTATCTTTTTTTTCCTCTAAGAACTTGCAGTCACTGTTTAGTTGTAGTCTTTACCTTTTTTAATATAAAATGGGTTGTTAAAAAAGATTTAGCAATCTTTATACTGATTTTAAATTTTGACATAGCTATCAAATGAAAATAGTTGTCTCTTATATTGGAGCATTTAATCTTTATTGGTGAAATGATGGTGCATACATATTTTATGTCCTTAGTTATTACACAATAAATTTTTACTAAATCTTTAAAATTGTGACTGAATATGGTGGCACAAGTCTGTAATCCCACTGAGGCAGGAGGATATTTCAAGTTCAAGACTAGTTTGTGCTACACAATGACTTTCAGGGCAGCCTGGGCTACAGAGTAAAGCACTGTCTCAAAGCAAAATAGAAACAACAGAAAATAAGAGGAAAAAAATGGCCTTTAAATCTAAGTTGAAATTTCTGTGAAGATAGATAAGTGATAGATATTTTATAGATAGATGATAGATAAATAATAGATAGGGGATAGGGATAGGAGGATAAAGATGATGATAGGTATATAGATAGATATAGATAGATAAGGAGATAAATAGTTAAGTAGGGAGAGAGAGAGAGAGAGAGAGAGAGAGAGAGAGAGAGAGAGAGAGAGAGAGAGAGAATGATAAATATGAACTGTGATTATAAGGTTTCTAATAAGGCAACTCCTGTTCAAGATTTGTGGTTTCTCTTCACAGTAGTACACTCATATATTTTAAACAGCACAATTTACACATTGTGAGATAAATCTTGTTTTCATGTTGGATCATTCACAAAACTGGGCATGTATTTTTGTTCTTTTGGTATTGTTTGTTCCACTTTGAAGTAGAAACAAAGAAGGACACGGCCTGCTATCTAACTTCTCATAAGCCCTTTGGGACAACCTAAAGGAAAAGTGCTTCTCAAGCACATCCATTTAACCTGGCAAAGCTCAAGTCTTGGCCTACAAATAGCTGTCAACAGCTATTTTCTGAACCCTGTGTTTGATGGGAGAGAAGACAGAACAATCCTACAATGTTCTGTTATTCACTGACATTCCTCCCTTTGAGATAAGGTACACAGGCATTCTTTAGCCTTATGCAACATTGTCCTTTATTGTTTCCATTACTACTGTTCTTTTACTTAAATATCAAAAACATTTGATAAGTATAGTTACATTAATAAATCTATTAAAGATCTATTAAAGGTCTATTAAAGATTTTTCCTCTGGTTTTCTCCTGGGACCATGCCCTATCTAGTTTCAGGTTCTCAGCCATTCAGTCAGGGGGTATGGGTTCCATCTCATAGAGTAGGCCTTAAAGGCAGTGTGATATTGATTGGATATTTCCACACCTTTTGTTTCAGTGTTGCAATAGCATGTGTTGCAGGCAGGTCACCATGGTAGACGGAAGGCTTTGTGGTTGGGTTGGTATGTTCCTTTCTCTTCTAGTAGCAGGCAGAGTAGCTTCCAGAAGAGTGAACACTAGTCAGTAGGCATGAAGTCTCTAAGTGGACATCAGCTTACTAGTCTGTGTTCAGTGAGTTGTGTGAGTGTTGTATTCAATAATAGGCCTTACCATTCGTTTGTTGAAAGCAACCACTAGTGCTATTCTGATGATGGAAAATGGAAATAAGATGACTCCTAACTATATTCTGCTATACTCATAGATAAGTGTCTTTCCCAGCCATCATCAGAGAAGCTTGCTCCTTCAGTAGATGGGGATAAACACAGAAACCTATCACTAGACACTGTACAGAGAGTGAAAAATCTTGGAATACTCAGTCACAAATGGTCTATATCATCAAATCTTTCCCCTCAGGGCTCTGGGAACTCTGCAGAAGAGGAGATAGAATATTGTAAGAGCCAGTAGGGATGGCAAACATCTAGAAGGCAAGGTTATTTGTACATAATAGGACTGAGACACATGAGCTCACAGAGACTGTGGCAGCTTGCACAGGACCTACACAGGCCTAAGCCTGAAGGATCTCAGCACTGAGAGACAAAGTGGACACCAGCCTCAATTTCTAACCCAGAAGCTATTTCCAATTGATAACCACTTGCAAAGGAATAATTACTTTTTTCCAACAAAGGTGTACAAACCACATTCAAAGGCAGGTCTCATGCCCAGCAATAGATGGCCAACACAAAACAAATTCGGTGGTACTTTTTGGAAGTTCTTTTTGTCTCATTTTGCTTTGTCTGGCCTTTTTTTTTTAACCTTATAGGTCTTTTGCTAATATATTATGGCTTAGAGTTTTGTAAGATTTCTGTGTGTATGAATATGTGTGGCTGCATCTATTTTGTTTCTTGTGCTTTGTCTCTCCTTTTTTTTCAATTTGTTTTGTTCTTTTCCAGTTTGTTCGTTTTTATTTTATCTTAGTTCTTCTCTCACTATGTCTCCATGTCTGTGTCTCTGTCTGTCTGTCTGTCTGTCTCTCCCCCCTCTCCCTTTCTTGCCCTTTCTTTCTGTACATGCCCACCTGTTTGTTTTCTAAAGAGAGAGGTCAAGGTAGGGTGTGGATTTTGGTGGGTGAGGAGGAATAGATTCAGAATAGATTATATGAAAAAAATCTATTTTCAATAATAAAATTCTTTGCTTTGTGGTGCTGGGAGTGAAAGCTAGTGCTATGCCATATGTTAGGCTGGAAGTCTACCACTAATTTCTACCTACAGCCTTCCTTTATCCATTTTAGGGTTCTGTTAACACTTACTCTGTCTCTCTTGATGTTAGAACACTTGATAAATGTGTCTTTAAGTCTTTTTGCCGTATAGGTCTATGCCTGTTGTTATGTTTCTTGATGCAAGAGCTGGCATAATCATCCCCCCACAGTGCGCTTTTTCCATTTCCTTGCCATTTTTAAGTAAAGATTAAAAATTTAATGCTGAGCTCAGTGGTAGTGTGTTTAGCCTGTAAGCCTAAGGCCTTGAGTTCGATCTTCACCACAACATAGAAAAGATGCTGGAAAAACTGGTTGCAGCAGTGAAGGGGAATACCAGGACAGAGAAGCAGGAGGGGGTTCACTGTGGAACAGGGGGAGAGAAGCGGGCTTATGGAACTTTCGGGGATGGGGGATCCGGGAAAGGGGAAATTATTTGGAATGTAAATAAAGAATATAGAAAATAAAAAAAAAAAAAGAGGAAGAAAAGATGTTGTGGAGAAGCTTGGCTCTGAGCAAACAGAGCAAATCCCTAGAAAATGTCAGACTGGAATTCACAAAGTTATCTCCTTCTCTTAACTAATGAGGTATGAATGAGCTCCTGTGGCTGAGGCAATATTTTCCTTCTGAGTTCTTGTGAGTTAGGCTTCTCTAAAGATGCTTATGGACAGAAAGAGGAGTGCTGAGATGTGAGCAGACACTCAGAGGCTGAAGTCATATTCTCATGATGAAGTGATGCCCAAGGGATGCAGTAGATTAGTGCTGGGACGTGCATCCTTATGTGTATGGCAGCAGTGGCTCCCAGAGGCTTTTTTTTTTTTACCAAAGAAAACTTAAGTTACATGTTCATGAGAAAGCAGCTGAAACCACTGAATTAGATAGCCCCAATTCCAAAATTCATATCAGCAGTATTTCTGGCATCTTTGTTCAGAAGTTACAAAGTCACTAAGGATGAAACATTTGAATATCTTGGATGTGTGTCTTCAGATTTAGCAACAGAAGGAAGTAATGAAGTTGATGTTCTTTAGATGGTTCTAGAGAATTCTAGAAGGAGCTTGTTCATTCAGCAGAGCGATTACAGAGACACATGGAATGTGGGAAGAAGGAGAAAAATTGAGCAAGTGCAATATATACTTAAAGTTACCTACTTTCTTATACCATTAAACATGTGAAGACCCATGGGCACAGCTGAAATTTCAGAGTTGTTTGTGTTGCTTTATATATATATCATTATAAATTAAATATGAAATAGACATGAAGAAAGTGTGAACGTCTTTGTTTCCTTCTGGCCAATCTCAGTCTCCAGGGTCACCACTATTAAGAACACTCTGTTCGTATGCTAGAAATCTTTAGTTTCTCATATAATGATGACAAATATTTTTGTAATTTTTAAAAATGACATCAACCAAGTATATTTTTCTGTACTGTGCATTTTTCATTTAATATCTAATAGCTATTTCTTGTGTTAGCATAACTGGGTATTTCCAATAGCAAAATGATATTCCATAATATAGGTATACCATAGTATACTTGTATATGAATCTCTTTATTCTTTTTAACTTTAAGCTTACTAGATTTAGAATTATTTTTCTTCTTAAAAGCAATGCATGCCTACTATTACCAATTGTTATATAAAAAAATACATATACATATTTACATATATTTAAGTAAAATAAATATTTTCAACCTAAATTATTTTTACACATTTAAATATGTGTCGTTTTTAATATAGTCTTTTTGCCCTAAATTATTATTATTTTATTATTTATGAATTCTTTGCAGCCATGTGTGTTTATGTTGTACCATATTTATGCCTGGTGTCTGCTGAGGCCCCAAGAGGACTTTGACGTCCTGGAACTGAACTTATTGACAGTTGTTATCCATCAATATTGGTGCTGGGAATAGAACCCCTGGTCCTCTGGAAAAGCACATAGTACTCTTAATAACTGAGCCATCTTTCCAGCTGTCTTTTTCTCTTAACCTTAACATCTTAGAGTAATCTTAATAGAGTACTATGTGCTTGTCCACATTTAATCACAGAGTACTATGTGCTTGTCCACATTTAATCACCTACATTCTCCAAATTGCTGTGCTACTGTTTTGCAATTACTATTTCACATCTTTGTTCATCAATTCAGAATCATCCATGTGAATTTTATATAGGCTTCAAGTTATATGCATATACAATAATTCAATCATTTAATTAGGTCAACTGATAAACATTAGGGTTTTCCCAGTTTCTTTGTTTCTTATATTTTCGAAAGTTTGTTTCTTGAAATAATATTTCTGAGGCATCTAATGTCTCTCTCTCTCTCTCTCTCTCTCTCTCTCTCTCTCTCTCTCTCTCTCTCTCTCTCTCATACACACACACACACACACACACACACACACACACACACACACACACACACACACATATATATATATATATATATATAAAACATGGAGAGTTTTAAACCATGTTCAGAAGCATGGATTTCCCCAGAAATGCATGAATTCATTTGAACATCAATTCATTAAGTATGATTTTGATCTAAGGCACTAAATTGCTGTGCTCTCCTGCCTCCTTCTGGATTATGAAGGTTATTACTGTCTTCCAACAAAAGAGGCCTGAGCAAAGGGGACAATAACATTGTGAGGAAGGGTATCAACTGCATAACATCCTGTTATGTTTAGGAGCTTTGGAGCCATCCACACTGCTTTGCATACCAGTTTTTTCATTCAGCAGTGATACGATCTTGCATAGATTTCTTTTCATTAATGAGTGTCTGATGTTTAGTCCAGAAGATAGAAATGATAATGGAACCTTCTTTGTGATGTCTTTATATTGATATAGATATCATACATAATATCTGGCGCATGCTTTGTTATTTTTGTTTAAAGTATATACCTATATGTGTATCTACAGTAATGTGTTACAAGATAACTTGCTGTCATATGTCAATATGTTTACCAACACCTTTATGACAAGTCGATCAGTATTTGATATATTTTGTATCAAATGCATATTGATCATTCCCACAGTCTATGAATCCAGGGCCCTGTACATAGGAAGCAGGTACTCTATCATTAACCTATACCACTAATCTTTTATCCTGTCTTTTGTTATTTCTTTTGTTTTGTTTTTAAAGAAGTGTCTCATGTAGCCCAGGCTGGCCTCAAACTCAGCTTTGGAGCTAAGTCTGACCTTGAACTTCTGATCCTTCTGCCTCCCTCTTGCGTGCTTGCTTATATGCATGTCCACCATAGTTGGTTAAAAACTGCAGCATTGGAGACTGAATCCAAGGATTCATACATTTCTAGTCAAGCACTCTATGAACTGAGCTACATTGCCAGAGTCCTTTATTTTATCTTTAAAATATTGTATATGTTTTTCTAGAATTGCTATATTAACTTTTTTTCAATTTCAAAATGCACACTAGTAATTAAATATGCAACCATTTTAGAAATAATAAATAACATAGATGTCCATTTATCTGAGTTGCTGTTTGTACGACATCTACCTCCACACCAACACACTGCTCTTGTGCTTCTTTTGGATGATACATAGGCTCACCACGCTTTGGGGGGTAACCAATAGTTCTCACTAACTCGTTAACTCTGTTCCTTTCCACAGCCTAAGATAACGCCCCACGTAAGCACTCGATACGGACTCCTTGTCTTTCTTTCCTCGCATCTCCCACTTCTTATGATCAAAATGGATCACCATGATTATTAATTTTCATCACCACATATGTATTTCTGTTCTCTCTGCTTCACTTTGTTCATGCCAGCCAGGCCTGGTTTAGGCCTTTATCACCTCTCATCTGAGCTGCTATGACAGTTTGCTTTTATTCTTGTAAGGCATCTGCCAAGCATACTGCACTCTCCAGATCAGAGCTCTTCAGTGGCTGCTTGTCACTGTTTCCATAGAGCCACAGGTACACAGTGCTGGAAAGCCAGCCTTCCCTGGCCAAGCCCCTGTTCTTTTTAGCCTCTAATGCCTCTCTCCACCCCTAGTTTTCATCCTCTGAACTGATAGCAAGCCCTGGGATTACCCAATAGGCATGGACCCTGGTCTTCTCCTACCCCTTCCTTGCCCAGTTCCCTGTGGTGTTTTATGATGCCTCACATGTCATTTCTTCTAGGAAGCTTTCTCCAAGCCAGAGCCCCTAATCCCTGTTCCCACAGCATCTCCATATGCCTTTCTCAATTCTTTTAACATATTCTATTAAAATATCTAATTAGGGGTCTGTCTTCCCATATGGACTCTAAACACCTCAAGGGCAAGTATTATTTATTTTCTCCAGCAACCAATCCACTGACTAACACATGCCAGGAATTCAATGAATATTTTTTAACTGAACAATTTTCTTAAAATAAATCACTATCAGGAGGTATAATGATCTACATGGGTAGCCAACTAATCAATTTATTAATTGAGCCCCTACCATTTAACAAATATTTTGCCAAGATGAATGGGGATTCCAAGATGAATAAAATCTTTGCCTCCCATCTAGATCAAGAAATAAAATATGAATATATGAAAAGCTACCAAGAGTTACATAGACAAGCAGTTGGAGAATTCTGGAAAGAAAATAATTCAACAGGTAGGGGTCTTTTTGACTTCACTTCAGGGTGATCAAGATGAAATAAAGCCATTTTAGTTGCAGGGTGAACAGGTCCTGGGATCTCTAGGAGAAAAAAAGATAAGGACCTGTGCCTGATGTTAGCTGCTTTTCTACAGTGAGGAGAACAAGCGTAGGCTCTAAGCTTAAATACTGCTCTGAGGGAGGTTTGCAAAGGCAGGGTTAATCAGAGAGCTGGAGCCTTATTTCTCAAGTCTTCTGGTTTCTCTCATCATCCAAGCCTGGAATTCTACCTAAAGGCTGATTTATAATTAAGTCCCATTCTGCCACATACCTCCAACTACTCTGTGGTGATTAACTACTAATATTTTATTTGGAGAAACTACTTTGAACTACCTTCCCCAGGAACTTTCTCCTGATATTTGAAATCAATTTGGTGCCTGATTTTGTAGGGTATCTTTAAGTGCTTTCAGCTCTAGGTGAGTATGGGGATGGACACACACAAATACTCAGAGCAACCCGCAGACAGGGAGAAGAGTATAGAACCATATTAAATAATTACTAAATGTTTTATGTAAGGCTTCAAGTCCATTAGGAATCCCAGGAAGGAGAGCAGCCTAGAAAAGTTGGACTGAAATCTTACTATCAATGGAAAGTTCCTCTCTCTCTCTCTCTCTCTCTCTCTCCATCTCCCCAAGAAAGGGTTTGTCTGTCTCAGAACTCACTCTATAGTCCAGGCTGTCTTGGAACTCAGATCCACCTGTCTCTGTCTCCCAAGTGCTGGGATTAAGACCTGCACCACTACCGCCTGGCTAGATTCTATCCCTCTTTCTTTTTAAGGTGTCTTTTCTTTATGTATGTGAGTACACTGTCACTGTCTTCCTGTACACCAGAAGACAGCATCAGATATTGCCACAGATGGTTGTGAGTCACATTATGGTTGCTGGGAAGTGAATTCAGGACCTCTGGAAGAGCAGTCAGTGCTCTTGACTGCTGAGCCATCTCTCCAGCTGGAGATTCTATTCTGGAGACACTATGTAATCACTTTGTCCACAGATCTTCTTCAGTCCTTGGGTTGCATTCTCCTTGGCAATTCCCTTTTCATGCCCTAGCTGCTTCCTTGTACCTCAGCTCAGAATGTTTCAGCAAATACTACTGATATGCCATGGAATAAGCTCATTATTATAAGGAGAATGGGCACAAAAACCAAAACAAAATAAAACAAATGATGATATGTAGCTAATGAATAAAATGAGCAAGAGTTTTGAAAGCAAGTGTTTGACACTTCAGTTACTAATAGTGCTGTTGTTTACAGGCTTTTGAGCAGATTATGGTTTTTATCTTAGCAGCCGGACACTGGGAGAAAGTTACACATCAGCTCTCAGACTCACTGAACTAAAAGCTCTGGGAACAGACACAGAAGTCTTCATATCAGGTGGCTCCCCAGCTGATTCTGACACATCAAATGCTCACATCTGATTGAACCATGGAGTGTGGGGCCCATCTGCCTTCCTTCAAGTCCTGGCTGTTGCACATGATACTTACACAACTTATGTGATTCATTTGTGCCTCAGACATAAATGCTAAGATTAGTACTTCCCTTGCAGAGCAGGGAAACAAGGGGAAGAGAGTGGGAATGCCTGAAACAATATTCAACAAATTGTACTTATCCTATAATTTTCTTCTATTAGTATTGATAGATCTTGTTATCTTAAGAAAGACTTTTGTATAAATTATAATGTGTGCACTTGCACAGATTAATGATCAAATATTGCTCATATTTCCCTAAAATAGATCTTACAGATTTAAAACATGCACAGAAATCAGCTTCTGCCCTGATGCCTGCTCATCACTTAAAATCTGACACTGTGGCTGATTTATGCAAATGCTCTATTCACATTATCATTCACTGGGCAGCCATTGCCCTTAGTTTCGTTTCTTTGTTACTGTCCAAAAGAGTAAGCTTTGAAGGTGAGAAAGAACATTATGTATTGCTTTTGAGATGTAATCCATATTCAGTAATTTTAGTTATGAATTCTTCTTCTGTCTACCATTTATTATTTTGCTCCCTTTCAGCCATATGTTTGCACATTGAATAACAACTAATTTCTGATTAGTTTTTAATTCTTATTTTCTAGGTGCAAAGATGAATATGTAGTTCCTTCGGCTGTTGAAAGTACATACTTTGGGCTTAGCTAGCCATAGAGTTTCTGTTTCAACTGCTTAATTTACCATTGTAGTTCAGTAGGCACAGTAACAACACAACCAGTATCATGTGTTCCAGTTAAACTCAATGCACACCGACTTGGTGAAACTTGAATTTTGTATTGTTTAAATATCTTGAAATATTCTCCTTCATTTGTGTGTTTTCAGACTTTCCATTTATATAGAGAAAGGCTATAGTGAGTCTTTCTTACATGACATTCCAAGCTGGAATATAGACCAGATTGTCACAGGGGCTATAGTACATATAGTCTGAGCCATGGCACATATGAGTCACCCCACCCTGCTTTTGGATCTTATGCTGCATCTCTGTCACACATGGGCTATGTCTCATGGTGACTTGTTGCATACATTGCAGGCACAAGGCAAATCTTGGTTAAATTACCAGGTGAAAACTACAAGAAGATGCTTGCTGTGGCTTTTCAAGGAAGACAATGGAAAATATGACTTCTGTCCCCAAGGTGATCCAAAGTCCTATGTGTAATTGAAAGGATATATGACTTTACCTTATGGTTACATAAGAATTTTCTAGGTGAGAAAGGCAGTTAAAATGTACAATTAACTATAAAACTTACTAGACAAAGTACTATCACACCTGGGAAATGTCTTCCCTACCTCTAAGGCCTGTGTCCTGACAGAATAATAAGATCATGAGCACAGCTTTCCAGGTGGGTACCAGAGGTCGCTGCTGTTTCTCTTCTTAGAGTAATTTTATATACTTTCATATGCATTATAATTTTCTCCTTAGGCAAAAGAATTATGGAGAGAATTTTATATTTTTTTTTGTATAAAAGAAGGAAAGCATTCAATCTCTTTTGAAAGCATATGATTCAATTAGAAAATATGATGTCTGGTCATATTCAGGAGTCTCAACTTAAATCCATCTTTTTGATGTTGACATTATTTTTATTCACACACTAAATTTTTAAAATTAATTTTAACATGTTATATTAAAAGCTGATTATAACTTTTCTGCCATGACATTATCCCTTTAAACGTGAATTATCAACTCTTAGATACAAGCTGAGGCTATAGTAAAAGTGAATTGTTAAGATATTTAAATTTTTCCTATAGGTTAAATTTTCATCTTAAGAAAAAGCAGCACCTATGATAAGAGGTGTAATTTACTGAACTCTTGCAAAACTTTAGACTGAGAAAGGGATACTTAAGGAGATATTTTATTAATAATGAACCATTAGCATACAATATTTAAATTTAAAAACTACTTCATTATGTTAGAGGTATCTTTTAATTACAATATTCTTTCAAAGGATCATCTAGGAGTTACACATTCTTAAAACAAAAGTCAGATAAAATCTTTAAGAATTGTTCTGGACAAAGTCCTGTTATTTGGCTGCATTGATGCGACCATTAGTTGATGCTCACACTGATACCAGATATTCTTGTTCTTGCCCTTGGTCAGAAAAAACAAACCGAACAAGGAAGATAGAATACAGTAAATGGTAGAGTATCCCTCCTGGTCAAATAGCAAGAAGTCTGATCTTCCCGGATAATGTAATACCAACCATTTCTGCCAGGGAAGGCAGAGTTGAGTGTGAGAGAATTTTGTTATCATTATGCAGTAGTAAGTTTAGTTAACAGTGCATGGAGCCAGTGTTGCCTGAAAACCTTAAAAAGGTAACAATAGAAGCAGTTTCTTTTCAGTTTTTCTCATTGGCACACAAGAATGGCTTCAGATGACTCTATCTTCACCCTTTGTTATGTCTCCTTGGCATGTGAAGCAAAGTGATATTTGCTCTGTGGTCACTCTTAAGGATGGAAAAAGAACCTCTTTGTCAAGCATAGGCTCTTGGTAGGTTGAGAAGACTGACCTCAAACACTAGAACCCTAATCAATCCACACATCCATTGCCAGTCCTGACACCTGAGACTATCAGGAAAGAAAAATTAAAGGCAAAAATATGCTGGCTAAGGTAAAGTGCTCTACTGCTCAGTGTTGAAGACCTAAGTTTGAATTCCCAGGACCCCACAAAAAAGCAGTATATGATAGCTTGTGCCTGAAATTCAAGGGTTAAGTAGGCAGAAACCCAGAGATCACTGGACAAGTATCCTAGCCAGTCAATGAATAGCAGTTTCAGTGAGAGACTCTGTCTCAAAAATCAAGATGGAGAGAGACAGAACATACCCAACATTGATATCCAGCCTACATATGCACAAGGCATGTACACAATGCACATGCAAGCATATAGCACATACACATATATGCATACATAACAACAAATAGAATAAATGTAAATGAAAGTACAGATATATTCTATATTAACATTCCACCCTTTCCTAATAGAGCACTTTAGTTGTCATTTACCACTATGAAATCAGTAGGCATTTGACCCTATAATGCACTTGTGTAAGATCCTGAATGAACTGGTCTGTTAATTATTGTGTCTTGATACATTCTCTACCCAGAGCTCACTGTAGTAGTTTGTTGAAAGTACTCTACTTAATTGTTATAAGACAGTTCTATGACTTGAGGACAGCAAGAAGGAGGCTTGAGGTAAAAGCTGGACTGGACTTAGTTTTGCAAAGAGAATAGACTGCCAAGTCTTCATAGTGGGAACATCTGAAAAACTCTGACAAATAAAATCAGGAAGCCAAAAATCAAATGATCAATAGCTCATTTCACTATTTTAAAATTATCTGTCAAGTATTGTTTCCATGGATGTAGATGCACAAGTTACACTGGAATCTAAATAAATGATGAGTACACACAATAATAAAGAAATAAAAGAGTATATGAAGCTTTAGCACAGTAAATCTGCAAAGGAAGATCCTGGGGTGGCACCATCAGTCAATGTTATGGATACTTGCCTTGAGGACAATAACAATAACTTAAATGGCAGTGCTTAGTCACAGTGAAGTGTCATGTGCTCTCTACAATTATTCTTCTCAAATATTTTCTATTAAAAATTTTATATGGGAATTAATATGTAATAAAGTGATATGATTCATACATAACAATTAATATAGCAATTAGTGTATAATAGATATATAATATTATAGGTATTATATGAATATTAAAGATTTTAAATATTAATATACATTAATAAACATTGTTTTATTAGCATATTTTAAATAAAATATAATTTCTTTAAAAACTAAAATATAATTATATCATTTATCACTTCTCTCTTCTTCCTTCAGTCTCTTCAATGTCCCTTCTCCACTTATTCTCTGTCAAATTCATGGCTTCTTGAAATTATTATTTGATACACACACACATATTTTATATATATATACACACTCACACGTATGTAAGCATCCAATTATGGACACATCTCTGGAGAAGACGAACTCTCCTTTTACCTACTATTGTTGCTTGTTCATTTGTGTAGGGGTAGAGCCCTGTAAGAAATGCTTAGATACAATGTGACATGGTAATGGATTAAATGAAAGTATGTGTGAAGTAAAACAGATATATCAGGCATGAGAGCATAACTCAGGTTTTTCAGAGGAGGTACCAATAATGTGTATGGCACTTCCTGCCTTCCAGCTTCTGTTATAACTCAGTTAAACTTTATGGGCCACAAAGAGACAAAATAACTCTTCCAATGTCACACAGTTAGCTAGAGGTGGTGCCTGACTTGAACTCAATTCCATATCTGCATTCCTAGCTGTACTTCCATTAGCCATACTAGAAGTGGCAATAATGGATCTTGTAGTAGAACTTGAAGGGAAACCAGCGAGCAAGGACTTTCTTGTTTACACATGTAAAAAGGACTGACTACAGGTCCTTGGTGATATTCCAAGATACTGTCATGACAAAAACATTCTTTACGAATTCTGAGAAGTGGTGTTTTCATTCTGCTTCTCCCCAGCTGTAGCTTCAAGGAACCCAGCTTTGGACTCTAAGTTCCACCTACTCGCAGGAGAGGACATGGGTACTGCAGAAAGCGCTGCTCATTATTTACCCTGTGTAGTCCCTGCTGAGAACATGTTGTAGTACTGTTTAAAAGTTCCCTTTAATGGAACAAATATATTCCATTTGGATTATGTCATGAATATCATCCAGAATAGTAAGACTTTCAGTAGCGTTTGCGTTTCGCCTCTTCTTACATCAGTTGTCTGGTGGACTGAGAATTCCTGCTCACCGAAAATGGATCCATTTACAGTCAATAAAAGGGTGGCTAATGTTCCTTCTTGGGAGAGCTGAAATGTGTGCCTTTCATCCTATTATCCTGATCCACTAGTTTCAGATTATCTGATTTTGCAGCTTCTCATTTTCCTCTAGTATCTTAATGCTATTATTGACAAGAATTCTGTTGCTAATGGTTTTGGAAAATAATATGTGCTTTCAACTACCTGTATTTCTATGGTTGCATCTGATTTAGCTGGAGTTTGATATTTTTTCCAAAGGCTGCTTGTTGCAGATCAATGTGAGGAGCCCTGATATTTCTCTAGTTTGATTTTCAGTGTGCTACATTTCACTAGAAGACAGCAGGATAAATGTTTTGTCTACCAGAGTATTCTCAGCAATTTTTTTCTCAGCAAAAATGCTGTTAAATATGTAGTCTATAATCTACATTTCTTATGACTATGCATCCATAGATATATTTATATAAATATATACTTTATATATACTTGTGTACACATACACACATTTAATTTTACAACAAGAATTCTAGAATATCTTGAGTATATTTTATTTAATCAGTTATTTTTGTAAGGAATTATTAAAAATTAAACATGTTAAAATCATATTTTAAAATAATTTTTGGACTCCACTTCATATTGCATTGTGTTGATTTTTAGATATTTTTGTCAGACTGATATTATAAGATTTCATAGAGTGCCATCATTTTTCTTTATTTACAAATTTAATTATTTATTGCTTTGAAAAAGTACATTTATTTGTTTTCAACCAAATCTGTCTATATCCTAGGACCCATGAGATCTCATTCTTGATTTTTGTTTTTATTTTTAGCAAGTTCTTTTTAGTTCCTGCTTTGTATGTGTGATTGTGTTGGATTCTGAAACATAAATGAAGACACTGGACAGTTTCTAGCCTCAGGGAAAGATTTTTTCCCCCCCGAGAATGTCTTTGAAGAACTTCTGCTAAGAGTTAGAGAAGGAGCTTAATCCATGCAATATTTGTCTCAAAAATATTAGAAATCCAATTCCGTTAGAACTGTGGGTGTACAGGTTTGAAATCCCACCTTGGGGAAGCAGAAACAGGAAGCTGTGGGGGTGGTTGCTGGTCAGCAAACCTGGCCTGCTTGGTGAGCTCCAGACCAATATATCTCAGCCTCAAAGGAGGCAGACAGCATTCCTGAGGCTTATTTTATTCCAGCCTCTATATTCATATACACACATGTAAACAGGCATGTGCACACATGCGCGTGCACACACACACTTCTATAAATACTTAAACATTCATACACATTTATGCATGCACACATATACACTCATACACAATAGGCCTCCACTGTTTATCCTCTAACAAGTTTTTCTGTGTTCATGGCAATTGCATAAAATGTTCCTTTCAAAATTTCTTCCACCTGTACCACATTTTTTCCAGAAATAATGAAGACATCATTTTAACATTGGCTTTTAAGTTAGCATAAAAAAGGAAGGAATGGTTTTCTTTATGATGGTTTCATAGGTGTGTGTGCTTGTGTGTGTGTGTGTGAATGTGTGTGTGCGTGTGCGTGCATGCGCATGCGATGTGCTTTTACATGTGCACATGTTCAAGCATGCATGTACTCTATATTCTTACTCAGCCTCCTTCCCCACTGTTTCCATAGAGGAGGATGGGAACAAATGAGACACCATAATGAAACTCATTACTTTGCATACTAAGCTAAAAATTAATTTAAAATACTTGAGAATGGATAAAGTGGAATTTAATGAAAAGTTATTTGTGTTTTGTACATCTTTTCAGTTGACTTCATTAAATAATAATCTAGGTATACTCATACCTAGAGAATAATTGTTCAACACAAACGATACTGTTTGCTTATTGTTTTGAGACAGGGTCTTGCAATATTGACCAGACTGACCTTGAATTTGAATTTACAATCCTTCCCCAATATTTCCAGAGTGTAGTTAATTGTACTCCAATACTACCTAACCCTGCAAATGATAATTCTTTTATTACTATTTTAACAATCATTTTTAGGATTATATGTATCATAGTCATTTGCAATACTGAGTTATTATCTCAGTCTTTTGTCCATGGTTAGTACGATCCTGGACTGTTCTTTCTTTTCATAGCCATATATGGTCCTCAGATATTTTGCTTTAGCCCTCAAACTGATTTTGTGGATAATTTCCACAAGATAAGTTTAGAATACATTCATTAATTTTCAGAAATGACTCTTATGACATTAAGAGCAACAGTTTCCAAGTGTTTGGGAAGAATACTATCAAAATGAGCTACACAAACTCAGAATTAAAGGTCTCCTATAGGAGGAGAAAGCCACACTGCACACAGAACTACTCATCATCACACAAGAGCAACCAGGGGCTATTTTCTTGAAAATCTCAAAAGTGAATAGACATATTGGCAAATTGGCTGATGTTCCTTGGCCAAAAAAGTTTGAAAATATGGAGTGTAAAAAATTAATTAATTAATTAATTGATTAAAAAGAAAATCATTCAGTTTTAAAAGTTGAAGTTTATTATAAAAGTAAATAATATGAATTTAAAAATAAAGTATAGGATTTCATATTGTATTTTAAAAGATGAACTCTTAACATAACAGAGGAATTATAGCCACCTAACCCTTTATAATCATTTGCAATCACTGCTCATCGATGATGAAGTCTTGCTCTAAATTAATATTTCAATTATTCCCTTATAATATTTTTATTGGAATCAATATTTCTTATATATATCATGTCAGTTCTTCATATAAACAAAGCAATGATTATTAATTCAATCAGCAATGGTGGGCAATCCAATTGTTAATTGTATTAATTGATTAAATTAATAATTATTAATTCAGTAAACAATGTGTTTCCTTGACTTATCATGTGTAAGCTTCATTGAAAGCAAAGAAAAAAACCACATGGTCATTTCAATAGATACTGAAAAAATATTTGACAAAATATGCATCCTTTCATGTTAAAAGTCTTGGAAAGATCAGGAATTCAAGGCCCATACTTAAACACAGTAAAAGCAATATACAGCAAACCAGTAGCTACCATCAAACTAAATGGAGAGAAATTTAAAGCTATCCCACTAAAATCAGGGACTAGACAAGGGTGCCCTCTTTCTCCCTATCTATTCAATATAGTTCTTGATGTTCTAGCTAGAGCAATTAGACAACAAAAGGAGGTCAAAGGGATTCAAATTGGAAAGGAAGAAGGCAAAATATCACTATTTGCAAATGATAGGATAGTATACTTAAGTGACCCCAAAAAAGTGACCACCAGAGAACTCCTATGCTGATAACTTCAGCAAAGAGGCCGGATATATAAAATTAACTCAAACAAATCAGTAGCTTTCCTATACTCAAAGGATAAGTAGGCTGAGAAAGAAATAAGGGAAATGATACCCTTCACGATAGCCAATAACAATATAAAATATCTTGGTGTGACTTAAAGATCTGTATGACAAGGACTGCAAGTCTCTGAAGAAAGAAATTGAAGAAGACCTCAGAAGATGGAAAAATCTTCCGTGCTCATGGATTGGCAGGATTAATATAGTAAAAATGACCATCCTGCCAAAAGCAATATACAGATTCAATGCAATCCCCATCAAAATCCCAACTCAATTCTTCATAGAGTTAGAAAGAGCAATTCTCAAATTCATCTGGAATAACAAAAAACCCAGAATACCTAAAACTATTCTCAACAGTAATAGAACTTCTGGGGGAATCAGCATCTCGGACCTCAAACAGTACTGCAGAGTAATAGTGTTAATAAAAACTGTTTGGTATTGGTACAGAGACAGACAGGTAGATCAATGGAATAGAACTGAAGATCCAGAAATGAACCCACACACTTGATCTTTGACAAAGGAGTGGTTAAAAAAAAATAATGATGGTGCTGGTTCAACTGGCAGTTAGAATGCAAATCAATCCATTCTTATCTCCTGTGCAAAACTCAAGTCAAATGGATCTAGGGTCTCCACATAAAATCAGACACAAACAAACTAATAGAAAAGAAAGTGGGGAAAAGCTTTGAGTACATGGGCACAAGGGAAAATTTCCTGAAGAGAACACCAATAGCTTATGCTCTAAGATCAAGAATTGACAAATGGGACCTCATAAAAGTACAAAGTTTCTGTAAGGGAAAGGACACTGTCAATAGGACAAAATGGGAACCAACAAATTGGGAAAAGATCCTTACCAACCCTACATCCGATAGAGGGTTAGTATCCAATATATACAAAGAAATAAAGAAGTTAGACTCCAGAAAACCAAATAACCCTATTGAATATGGGGTACAGAGCTAAACAAAGAATTTTCAACTGAGGAATACAGGATGGCTGAGAAGCACCTAAAGAAATGTTCAGCATCATTAGTCATCAGGGAAAGGCAAATCAAAACACACCTGTCAGAATGGGTAAGATCAATAAATCAGGAGACAGCAGGTACTGGTGAGGATGTGGACAAAGAAGAACACTCCTCCACTGCTGGTGGGATTGCAAGCTGATACAACCACTCTGGAAATCAGTTTGGTGGTTCCTCAGAAAACTGGGCATAATACTACTGGAGGATCCTGCTATATCATTCCTGGGCATGTACGCAGAGGATTCTCCAGCACCTGATAAGGACACATGTTCCACTATGTTCATAGCAGCCTTATTTATAATAGCCAGAACCTGGAAAGAACCCAGATGTTCCTCAACAGAGGAATGAATTCAGGAAATGTGGTATATTTGCACAAAGAAATACTACTCAGCTATTAAAAACAATGAATTCATGAAATTCTTAGGCAAATGAGTGGAACTAGAAAATATGAAACTGGGTGAGGTAATCCAATCAAAAAGAACATATATGGTATGCACTCACTGATAAGTAGATATTATCCCTGAAGCTTGGAATACCCAAGACACAATTCACTGATAAATTGAAGCTCAAGAAGAAGGATGAACAAAGTATGGATACTCTGGTCCTTGTTAGAATAGGGAACAAAATACCCACAGGAGGAGATACAGAGACAAAGTGTGGAGCAGAGTCTGAGGGATAGACTAGCCAGAGACTGCCCCACCTAGGGATTCTTCGCATATACAGTTACAAAACCCAGACATTATTGTGGATGCCCACAAGTGCTTACTGACCAGAGCCTGATATAGCTGTCACCTGGGATGCTCTGCCAGTGCATGACATATAAAGAGGGGCAAAATCTCAGCAAGTTATTGAACTGAGCACAGGGTCCTCAATGGAGGGGCTAGAGAAAGGACGCAATTAGCTGAATGGGTTTGCAGAGCCATAGGAGGAACAATATGAGCCACCCAGTAACCCCAGAGTTCCCAGGGACTAAATCATCAACCGTAGAGTACACATGGAGGGACCCATGACTCCAGATGCTTAGGCAGTAGAGTATGATCTTGTTGGACGTCAAAGGGAAGAAAGGACCTTGGTCCTGAGAAAGCTCAATGCAGCAGTGTAGGGGATACCAGGACAGGGAAGCAGGAGCAGGTTGATTGGTGAACAGGAGGAGGGGGTTTGGGATCTGAGTTTTTTTTTGGGGGGGGAACCAGAAAAAGGGACATTTGAAATGTAATTAAAGAATATATCTTATAAAAAAAGAATATGTTTTCAGAAATATCCTATGTATTTGTGGGCAATATTTTTCCACAGTTTTGGAGTATGTTATATTTCCGTGTATGACAATATCTGTTGAAGACCTTTCCATTTCATTATATAAAAATATGCTTTGTTCTTTAAAAATATAAAAAAAGAAAGCAAAACAGTTTCATTATGATGTACATAATTAACTAAACCAGTGATTTAATAATTGAATAAATGAATGCTAATTTGGTTAATTTTGTAAAAGATGAAACCTAGTTCTATGCAGATGAAGTTTCTTAACAGATGATTTGTAAAATGAGAAAAGAGAATAATAATGAAGATGAATTTCTGCTTGAAGATGTCATATCCTGAGCTGGTGAGTGTCGATGAGTCTAGGAAGCACAGTAATAGAACTCCTGAGGTAAAGTGTAGTGATTAGACCATTAGTCTGTTGAGACAGTGTTGAAAAGAGTAAGTGTGGGGAAATGCACTTCCATCCTTTGTGTTTAATTTTGTTTTAATTCGTCTTTCACCAAATGAATTTATCACAGAATTATTTTCCTCATCAATTAAGTGCCCTCACAATGCCCCTTGGGAGAAGTCTGGTCTAAGAATGATAGGAAATAAGGACTACTAATTAGTGAGCCTCTTTAGTTATCTTTGCTTCTTTGGGACAAAAATGATTACATTTAGGTCAAATGTATTATATGACCTTCTATAATAAGTTATAAAGAGTCATTGAATTGAAATGGCCTTACCTTTAATATTGTTGTTTGTACAATACGAGGTCATTGTAACTCCAGGCCCTGAGAGTAAATCCTCATCATGAAGAATCCACAGGCCCTACATGATCTTAGACAAGTGCTGGTTTAATTAAGTTATGGTATTTCTACTCCTGAGGATATTTCTTTTTTTGTTTTTCTTTTTTTTTACTACCACAAGGAAATTAATTTTAATTTAATTTTATTTTATTTTACTTTTAAGTTTATTTTTATTTTCTAAGTTATTTTTATTTACATTCCAAATCATTTCCCTTTTCCCATTTCCTCCCTCCCTGAGAAAGTCTCATAAGCCCCCTTCCCTCCCTCTTTTTCCCATTCAACCCCCTCTGGCTTCTCTCTCCTGGCATTCCCCTACATGAAGTCTTTCCAGAACCAGGGATCTCTCCTTCCATTTTTTTGGAAATCTATTGATATGCGAATTGTGTCTATGGGTATTCCGAGATTCTGGGATAATATCCCCTTATCAGTGACTACATACCATGTGTGTTCTTTTGTGATTGGGTTACCTCACTAAGGATCATATTTTCAAGTTCTGACCATTTGCCTAGGAATTTCGTGAATTCATTGTTTTTAATTGCAGAGTAGTATTCCATTGTGTAAATATACCACATCTTGTGAATCCATTCCTCCATTGAGGGACATCTAGGTTTGTTCCAGCTTCTGGCTATTATAAATAAGGCTGCTATGAACATAGTGGAGCATGTGTCCTTATTGCATGCCGGGGAAGCCTCTGGGTATATGTCCAAGAGTATTATAACAGGATCCTACGAGAGTGTCATGCCCAGTTTTCTGAGGAACTGCCAGGCTGCTTTCCAGAGTGGTTGTATCAGCTTGCAATCCCACCAGCAGTGGAGGAGTGTTCCTCTTTCTCCACATCCTCGCCAACAACTGCTGTCTCCTGTGTTTTTGATCTTAGCCATCCTGACTGGTGTGAGATGGAATCTCAGGGTTGTTTTGATTTGCATTTCCCTAATGACTAAGGATGATGAAAATCTCTTTAGGTGCTTCTCAGCCACTAGATATTCTTCAGGTAAGAACTCTTTGTTTAGCTCTGTACCCCATTTTTTAATAGGGTTACTTGCCTCTCTGGAGTCTAACTTCTTGAGTTCTTTGTATATATTGGATATTAGCCTTCTGTGGGATGTAGGGTTGATAAAGATCATTTCCCAGTTGGTTGCCGCTTTGTCCTTTTGACAGTGTCTTTTGCCTGATAGAAACTTTGTAATTTTATGAAGTCCCATTTGTCAATTCTTGATCTTAGAGCATAAGCTATTGGAGTTCTGTTCAGGAAATTCTCCCCTGTGCCCATATGTTCAAGGTTCTTCCCTAGTTTCCTTTCTATTAGTTTCAGTGTGTCTGGTTTTATGTGGAGATCCTTGATCCACTTGGAATTGAGCTTAGTGCAAGGAGATAAGAATGGATCAATTTGCATTCTTCTGCATGTTAACCTTCAGTTGAGCCAGCACCATTTGTTGAAAAGGCTATCTTTTTTCCACTGGATGGTTTTAGCTCCTTTGTCAAAGATCAAGTGACCATAGGAGTGTGGATTCATTTATGGGTCTTCAATTCTGTTCTATTGATTTACATGCCTTGTCACTGTACCATTACCATGCAGTTTTTAACACTATTGCTCTGTAGTACAGTTTGAGGTCCGGGATACTGATTCCCCCAGAGGTTCTTTTACTCTTGAGAATAGTTTTAGCTATCCTGGGTTTTCTGTTATTCCAGATGACTTTTTGAATTGCTCTTTCCTACTCTATGAAGAATTGCATTGGGATTTTGATGGGGATTGCATTGAATCTGTATATTGCTTTTGGCAAGATGGCCATTTTTACTATATTAATCCCGCCAATCCATGAGCGTGGAAGATTTTTCCATCTTCTGAGGTCTTCTTCAATTTCTTTCTTCAGAGACTTGAAGTTCTTGTCATACAGATCTTTCACTTGTTTGGTTAGGGTCACACCAAGATACGTTATATTGCTTGTGGCTATCATGAAGGGTATCATTTCTATTATTTCTTTCTCAGCCTGCTTATCCTTTGAGTATAGGAAGGCTACTGACTTGCTTGAGTTGATTTTATATCCGGCCACTTTGCTGAAGTTGTTTATCAGCTGTAGGAGTTCTCTGGTGGAGTTCTTTGGGTCGCTTAAGTATACTGTCATATAGTCTGTAAATAGTGATAGTTTGAATTCTTCCTTTCCAATTTGTATCCCTCTGACCTCCTTTTGTTCTCTAATTGCTCTAGCTAGAACTTCAAGTACTGTATTGAAAAGATATGGAGAGAAACGGCAGCCTTGTCTAGTCCCTGATTTTAGTGGGATTGCTTCAAGTTTCTCTCCATTTAGTTTGATGTTGGCTACTGGTTTGCTGTAAATTGCTTTTACTATGTATAGATCCGGGCCTTGAATTCCTGATATTTCCAAGACCTTTAACATGAAAGAAGACTGAATTTTGTCAAATGCTTTCTCAACATCTAATTAGATTCACTGTGTCCCTGTTTAGTTTCTGCTTTCCGGAATGATCCATTTCAGAGAGTGGGGTGTTGAAGTCACCCACTATTATTGTGTGAGGTGCAATGTGTGCTTTGAGCTTTCTTTAGTAAAGTGTGTTTTACGAATGGGGGTGCCATTGCGTTTGGCACATAGATATTCAGAATTGAGAGTTCTTGGTGGATTTTTCCTTTGATCAGTATGTAGTGTCCTTCTGTGTCTTTTTTGATGACTTTAGGTTGAAAGTCAATTTTATCTGATATTAGGATGGCTACTCCAGCTCGTTTCCGTGGACGATTTGCTTGTAAAATTGTTTTCCAGTCTTTTACTCTGAGGTAGTGTTTGTCTTTGACACTGAGGTGCTTTTCCTGCAAGCAGCAAAATGCTGGGTCCTGTTTACATATCCAGTCTGTTAGTGTATGTCTTTTTATTGGGGAATTGAAACCATTGATATTAAGAGAGATTAAGGGATAGTGATTATTGCCACCTGCTATTCTTGACGCTATCTTTATGTTTGAGTGGTTATCTACTTTTGGACTTGATGCAAGAAGGTTACTATCTCGTTTTTTCCAGGGTGTTGTTTCTCTCCTTGTATTGGCGGTTTCCACCTATTATCCTTTGCAGGAAAGATAATGTGTAAATTTGGTTTTATCATGGAATATCTTGGTCTCTCCATCTATGGTGATTTAGAGTTTTGCTGGGTATAGTAGTCTAGGCTGCCATTTGTGTTCTCTTAGAGTCTGCATGAGATTTGCCCAGGATCTTCTGGCTTTCATAGTCTCTGGTGAGAAGTCTGATGTGATTTGGATAGGTCTTCCTTTATATGTTACTTGGCCTTTTTCTCTTACTGCTTTTAATATTCTTTCTTTGTTTAGTACATTTGGTTTTTTGATTATTATGTGATGGGAGGTATTTCTGTTCTGGTCCAGTCTGTTTGGAGTTCTGTAGACTTCTTGTACGTTCATAGGCATCTCTCTCTTTAGGTTAGGGAAGTTTTCCTCCATAATTTTGTTGAAGATATTTACTGGCCCTTTAAGTTGCAAATCTTCACTCTCATCTATACCTATAATCCTTAGGTTTGGTCTTCTCATTGTGTCCTGTATTTCCTGGATGTTTTGGGTTACTCGTTTTTTGCATTTTGCATTTTCTTTGACTGTTGAGTTGATGCTTTCTATAGTATCTTCAGCATCTGAGATTCTTTCTTCCATCTCTTGTATTCTATTGTTGTTGTTTGCATCTATGACTCCTGATTTCTTCCCAAGGTTTTCTATCTCCAAAGTTGTCTCCCTTTGTGATTTCTTAGTTGTTTCTACTTCCTTTTTTAGATCCTGGATGGATTTGCTCAGATCCTTTACTTGTTTGTTTGTATTTTCCTGTATTTCTTTAAGGTATTTTTGCATTACCTCTTTCAGGATTTCTGCCTCTTGACCCAAGTTCTCCTGTATTTCTCTACACGATTTTTGTGTTTCCTCCTCATGGGCTTCCATCTGTTGATCCATCATCTCCTGTATTTCTTTAAGTGATTCTTGTGTTTCCTTTGTAAGACCATCTACCCATTGATTCATTTTTTTAAGCGATTTTTGTGTTACCTCCCTCTGGGTCTCTGTGTGTTGACCCATATTTTTCTTCATTTCTTTATGCGATTTTTGTGATTCCTTTGTAACGGCATCTACCCATTGATTCATTTCTTTAAGCAATTTTTGTGTTGCCTCCTTATTGGCCTCCATCAGTTGACCCATATTCTCCTGCATTTCTCTAAGCCATTTTTGTGTTTCCTTTGTAAGGACTTCTACTCGTTGATTCATGTTCTCCTGTATTTCTTTATGAGATTTATTTGCATCCTTCTTGAAATCCTCTAATAGCATCATGAGAAGTGATTTTAAATCCAGATCTTGCCTTTTGGGTTCTATGGTGTATCCAGGACTTGCTGCTGTTGGAGAGTTGGATTCGGATGGTGCCATATTTTCTTGATTTCTGTTAGTAACGTTCCTACGTTTGCCTTTTGCCATCTGGTTACCTCTGGTGTTGGTTGGTCCTGCTGTCACTGGCTGTTGGTTGGACCTCCTGTGAGCCTGCAAATTTATTTCTGATCCTCCTGGATTACCGGGATTTCCCTGGCACCGATTTCTGGGGCCTGCTCTGCTCCTGAGTGACTTTGGAGCCCTGATGTGCCTTGCCCCAAGTGATGTTATATTTGGGAATCCCTGCACATCCAAAGGCTCATTGTAGTGGATCCCTGGAGCAGAGGTTGCCAATGGGAGGCTGGTGTGCTCTGGCACTTTGTGGGTGTGCTCTCTCCGAATGTGGGGTGAGGTTGTCCCTCTGCAGGGCAGATGTCCCACAGCAAAGCTGGCATGTAGGTGACTGCAGAACTGCCCAACTCTTGGGCGCAGATGGAAGCCCAACAGGCTGTGTCCCAAGAAAT
The DNA here is from genome assembly GCA_036184795.1 of Tokudaia tokunoshimensis. Classification (NCBI taxonomy): domain Eukaryota; kingdom Metazoa; phylum Chordata; class Mammalia; order Rodentia; family Muridae; genus Tokudaia; species Tokudaia tokunoshimensis. Next base: position 4,403,427 of record BTHU01000009.1, read on the forward strand.
GTTATATTGGGGAGTCCCTGGGTACCTGTATGCTCAGTGTAGTGGAGGTCACCAAGGAGAGGCTGGTAAGCTCCTGCCCTTTGTGGGTGAGCTCTCTCCCAGAGCGGGGGTCCTTCTGCAGGGCAGATGTCTCACAGCAGATCTGGCTCGTAGGTGACTGCAGACCTGCCCAGCTCTTGGGAGCAGGGAACGCACAAGCTGGCTGAGACCCAAGCAATATTATTCTTGATTGTCCCTTTGTCTGGAGTCCGAGTTGCCCTGTTGCTGGAGCAAAGATGATGGAGTGCATACTGCACTCTCTTGGCGCAGATCACTCTGCAGGGCAGATGGCCCACAGCAGAGCTGGCGCCCAGATGACTGCAGAGCTGCCCAGCTTTTGAGTGCAGATGGAAGCCCAACAGGCTGTGTCCCAAGCGATGTTATATTGGGGGGGGTTCTTGGGTACCTGTATGCTCAGTACAGTCGATCCCTGGAACAGAGGTCACCAAGGAGAGACTGGTAAGCTCCTGCCCTGTGTGGGTGAGCTCTCTCCCAGAGCCCGGGGGTGGGGGGTGGGTCCCTCTGTAGGGCAGATGTTCCACAGCAGAGCTGGCTCGTAGGTGACAGCAGACCTGCCCAGCTCTTGGGAGCAGGGAGCACACAAGCTGGCTGAGACCCAAGCGATTTTATGCTTGAGTATCCCTGTGTCTGGAGTCCGAGTTGCCCTGTTGCTGGAGCAAAGATGGTGTAGTGCAGTCTGCACTCTCTTGGCACAGATCACTCTGCAGTGCAGATCCTGAGGATATTTCTTAGAGTGCTTCTTTGGTATTCTGTAATGATTTGTAATACTTCAAACTTCAACTGGACCTAAGTAAAGGCTTGTAAGCGTGCTTATTTCCAGATTATACTATTGAGTCAGTTTGCTTAGTGTAGCATTACAAAACATTCTCAAAGAATTTTCAAGTTGTTTTTAATATATGTGAGGTCCAAAATGAGCTTAGTACTTTAAAAGGTTACTGGCTCCTTTTGCTTCTTTTTAGCATAAACCAAGCTTAAAAGAAATCTCTGGTGACTTTAAGGACAGCTGGATACCCAGGCCCCTCATCTGGGTCCCAGTGAGAGACTTTTCCTAACTAGGGTAAGCAGCTCCCTCAGGGCACCCAAAGTTGACCTCTAGTTTCTATGTACATACAAGTGCATAAACACACACACACACACACACACACACACACACACACCCCAACACCAACCACACAGTCTGATAAGAAATTGGTATATGATTATATGGGGCATGCTAGGTTCCTTTCTCTTTTCCTTTGGGAACAGCGTTTTTTTTTTTTTTTGGAATTTTTTAAGTGTATTGCTTGTGTACATGATGTCTTGTGCATCTTTCTAGAACAATCATAGATAGAAGATGAGTTCTTTAGATATGGGTTCTTGTATATGTGGGATTATGGTTAATGTGGGGATGAATATAGAGTTTTTATAGGTACTTATAAATCTTTTTTGCTTTTTAGTAATAGGACTCAATTCTACAGATGGGGTTGGTAGATAGCTCTCTCAGACTACCTGTAGGGATGAAATGAGAGTTTTTGTTGGATCTCATTGAAAGACTATGTTATATAGGATTAAGTTTGATGCCAGTATCTTAGTTTTTTAACTGACGTAAAATGGATTACCTGTGAAGTCTCTGAAGCAAATTCATGTAAGGAAAGTAATCTGTTTTTCATGTGAATTTGTCAGCTCCCGTCTCAGTTTCTGACTGATAGTCTTCATGACTTCTGTTAAAATTTCTGTGTTTTTTTTTTTGTAGTGAGTAGTGCAAATTTGCTAATTACAATCAATCCTTCAACAAATTAAAATTAAAGGTGCCTGTAAGGGGTTATTCTCCCTACTCCTAAATGTCTTCTGTTTCCTGTAGCTATGAGGAAAAACATCAATCTTTGCTTAAGCTGTATTTGTATGGATAAACTGTATATACCACACTCATTCAGACAGGAGGAACTTTTAAGCAGGGACTCATGGACTATGTAGCTGTTCCATAGTTTGTACCCATTTGCACACATTGATGTTTCTTTTTAATGATACATAACAGTTTGAGGAGTTCTTTCAATGTTTTCCTTTTGTATTTTAAATTTCAGAGTCATAAAGAAAACTGAATACCAGGGAAAATTCCCAATTTTCTTCAAGTGCACAAGTATTATTTTGCCAAAAGTCTACATTTGTGGACCTTCTCTTAACTCTTTGCCTCTCCTCTTTCCCTCTTTCCTCAAAACTTTTTTTAAGTTAAGATTATGTGGCATATATTTATTCATATATTCTTCAGAATTACCTCAAATTAAAAGGGGTCTATAACATTGCTACATTTCAATTTAAACCAAAATATTAAGTAGCATGTGATACGAGCATTGGGTTATGAATATTATTATCATTTTGCCCCAAATTGCCCAATTGATGTTCCTTAGAGTCAAGTAAAATGTTGATCAAATAATGGCTTCACTTATTGCACCTTTTACACTCTTCTACACTCTATTAATTTTGAGGCTTTTTTTTGGAAAAGTAATGACAATCTATTTTGTACATTGTTCTTTGAATTTGTCTAATGTGTCATCTTGATCAGAGTTAAAATTTGCTAGACTGAAAAAAGCTACAATTATATAAGGTGTCAATTTCAGTTTGTAACTGTAAGTCAATCTAATCATTTGTCTTAATTACATCAAAGATAATATTTTTCTCCAGCTTCTCGGAAGAAGTGATTCTCCTAGAAGATCCTGCTTCTAGGAGGGTGTGCTCCCACCCACTTCCTCCTCCCTGCCCTCACATTCCCCTCCACTGGGGCATCAAATCTTCAGAGGACCAAGTGCCTCTTCTCCCATTGATGCCTGATAAGACCATCCTATGCTACATATATGGCTGGACCAATGGGTCCCTCCATGTGTACTCCTTGGTTGGTGGTTTAGACTCTGGGAGCTCTGGGGGTGGGGTCTTGTTGGTTGATATTGTTGTTCTTCCTATGGAGTTGCGAACCCCTTCAGCTCCTTCAGTCCTTTCTCTGACTTCTCCACTGGGGACCCCCTGATCAGTTCAATGGTTGGCTGCGAGCATCCAATTCTGTATATCAGGTGCTGGAAGAGCCATTTCTTGATGAGCAAGCTTGCCTAAATTACAAAGCATCTTTTTAACTTTATGGTATATAAAATAAAAAAAAACATTGTTCTAACACTTTCCAAAGAAATCATTAAATTGTCCAGCAGTGTCTGTCTTCTCTTCCCAGTCAGTCCTGCATGCTCACAGAAGGATAGACAGCCTTCTCTATCCTTAGAAGAACTCAGATTCTTATCACAGCTTACAGAATCTTTTGTGAAGCTGGAAAACAACATTCGGGAGCTCTTTGAAGAATCACTTTCATTGTTTAAGGTGCCCAGGAGTTGTACAGGTACTGTGCTTTTTAGTTAAACTTGCATGAACATTTCTCTGACTGTTCCCTCCCACTTTAAATCTAGACTGTTATTTGAAAGTAGTATGTTTTGAAGTTGTTTAGATTAATATTTAGCATGGTATACAGTTATATTTTGTACTTTGAGAGTCCTTAATTCTAATGAGCAAAAACTTCCTAAATATGTTTTGGATAATTGTCCTTGACTATAATCATACCTTCCCCAGCCCCAAAGAACCATAGCCTGACCTGTGAAAGGCAGACTGGGTGGTGTAGTCCCATGCCCCTGCTGCCAACCATCCAGCTGACTATGTCCAGCACTGTCCCTAGTCTCCTGAGGCTTAGCTCTCTCATCCTCAGAGCAGGCTTACATGAGTACACTAGCTTTCTCTTTATTTTTAGGGCCAGATACTTCAGATTCCGACATGTAAAATTGAGTTGTAAAACTGACTTAGCATACTAAGATATTTAAAGGATATAGTCACCAATCAATAAATATGAGTTATTACAAGTACAAATACTAATTGTAATTTTATAATACCTTGTTCTAAGTTAATTGGAGCAAAATCTCTTTGAAGAAGGTTTTACCTTATAGATTGAAGTAATGATTCTGACAATTGCAGTAGAACTCAAAGACAATGATCAAAGTATATGTTTTTTGTTGTCATATGTATATTTGTAAGGGTTTTCATTTTATTCTTAAAGGTGTACAAAGTTCTTCTTCACATATGGCTTGCTAAGGGAATGACTACATCTTCAAAAAAAATTGAGGGAAACAGGAATTAACTAGCTAAAATTTTCAACATGTAAACCACAATCTAAGAGAAAGAACCCTCTAGCCTCTCTCTATGTAGAGTTTTACATTTCTTCATTTACTTTGGCTCAGGAATTAGAAAAGATAGAGAGGTTGACATTTGTTTTGTGTTGAGTAGCGGTAAATGGCTTCCTACCTTTCAGGCTAATGTTAGGTTTAGGTAGCATGGTTATAAAGTAATATCGATTGTTGTGTTTGTTCATTTTCTACTGCGGTAACAAAATATGTGAGCCTGGACAATTTAGAAAGAAGGAGGTTTATTTGCCTCATAGTTTTGGATAATGTCTAAAGTGTATGGTGCTGACTCCCACCCATTGCATTGTCCATGTTCAGTGTCACCCAGGAGTCAGACTTGTAACATATGAACTCTCTTGTAGTGTATAACCCAATTATACCCAACCTGTAGCCATCCCTTTACTAAACTTCAGCTTGTCATAAAAAAGTGGGGTTGGAGTACAGACTTGTGATGTTAACAAGAATATAAGATATAAATTGCTTTAGCAAAAGATAAACAGGAAATGTAGACTTAATTAGGTGATAATTAGAACACTATCTGGTTATCTAAATGGAACTGATTTGGGCTCAGAGAATCTTGAGCACTAAGACTTATAAATTATTGGTGATATGTTAAGGCCTCAAAGAATTGGTATTACCTACTTGTATTCATCCATCATGTCCAGCCATTGTAATGCTTTCTCATGTACTTTATACGGTTCATTTCAGATGATAAAGAGAGTGAACTTCAGAATGTCGAGGTCTCTCTGTTAGAATCACCTTGTTTCATCCTACTTTAGCTTCGGACACTATGTATCATTTATGAGAGAGAGCTTTATCTTCCTTAAGTGCACTATGACTAAGATGGTTAGAGCAGTAGCTGAAATAACCAAGAATTGAAGGAAAGATGTTACCTGTTAATTTTAAGAAAAAAGAAGGCTTATTCCAGTGTATTATATTAGGACTGAGCCTTGCTGAGGCTTACAGACACTGTACACTGAGGAGCTGGCTTTGCAATTTTTATGTCAAATCAAAAAAATCTGTAGTCTCATCATAATAGAGTCATTGCTAAATTGGTCACAAAATGTTGTATGACTGAAAAAAAACTATAATATTATATTAACTATAGTATATATTAAAACAATATTTTGAGTTATCAAATTCAATATTTAGAAATAAGTTTTGACTGATGGGTATAAGAAATGTTTCATTAATATAACATCTCTTTGATATATGCATTTTTTAATTTTTCAAAATATTTTTGTGTTCCAAAAATATTTTTAACAAGGCCCAAACACTTAAAATAATTTTGACCTTCAGAATATATTTAATACAGTTTTTGTGGAAGGAATGAATGAGTCTAATGTAATAAAATTTCTTTAATTCACTCAACCTTTATTTCATTTTGATGACCTAGAAATGCTATTAAACAATAATGTAAAATTCCCATGATATCTATGATCACGCCTTCTCTTTTCCTGCATCCAATTAACAATATTTGATGGAATCAAAAAATTTATTGCATTTATTTAGTGTGTGTGTGTGTGTGTGTGTGTGTGTACATGCACATATGGAGATAGGAAAACAGCTTTCAGTAATTGGTTCTCTCCTTCATGATGTAGGTTACAGGGATTGAATTTAGGTTGTCAGACTCGGCAGTAAACACCCTCACCTTCCAAACTGTTCCACAGGCCCCTGTTATACATGCATTCTTTGATGTTGAAATTCATGGGTTTTAGTTTTGGTCTTGGTTGTGTTTTGGGCAAAAGCATCAAGATTGATTTGACCCTATGCAACTCTATATAAATGGCTGTAAAATATGATCTTGAAGGAATTTGGGGGGGGGTGTATCTTTGAGTTTGTCAGTGTAAATCAGTTTGTATCAAAAGCATTGACTTCTCAAGTCAGGAGAGAAAAGATACTCTAGTCTGAATGATTATAGAAAGCAAAGGGTACCTAGTTGTATATGTTTTGATAGAAACTCTTTTTAGGAGACGACAAAAGGAAAACAGAACAAATCACGTGGCTTGTTCATTGGAGCACACTTTGTGAGCTTTGAAAAGAAGCCTTGTATAACTTTCAATCCAAACAGTCTGAAGAAAGCAAAGGTTTTTCTCCATAACATTAAATAAATAAATAAACCAATCCTTTTACTTTCTACTTTAATGTTTACTATTACATTACATACTTAGCCAAATTGATAATTCTCTTAGTAATCTGAATGTGAACAAGAGATAATGTAGGTTCAAGAGAAATTTTTTATGATAAATAAAAATTAGTACTTGTTCTTATTTGTTTTTGTTTGGTGAGATTTGCTAGTTTTCTGATTCATCATGTAGAAAGTGATAGGACATTATCTGACTGTACATCAGTGCATTCGCACTGTGTCTTTTATGTGAGGGTATTTTATGGGTTTGGTTTGGTGGCATTTTTGATGCTCCTTCAGAATTAAGTAGTTCTTGGGGCAGTTCCTCAATTTTTCCAAAGGTGGCATCTGAGATTTTTCTAAACCAAGAAGTTTCTTGGTCCTCGTTTCTCTTTAGTCCCAGCAATGACAAAGCGCAATGGCTGCTTCAATTGGATGTAAGAAGAACACTTAGGGTTTGCTCAGAAGAATCAAAGATTTCAGATCTTCTGAAAGATTGTTTGTACTCTTAGGGGGTCTTAAGAGGGGTCAAATGGCTTCTAAGAGCTCCTTAGCTAGATGGTTAAGGGATTGTATTAGGGAGGCGTATGTAGTTAAGGTAAAGAGGCTCCTAGGGTTTCTAAAGCTCATTACTCTAGGACTTTAGCTGTTTCTTGGGCAGAGAGGTCGAAGGCTTCCACATTGGAAATTTGCAAGGTGGCCACCTGGGCTTCTCTTCATACTTTGTTATGGTATTATCTCTTGGATGTAGTCTCTTCTACAGATTCAGCTTTTGGTGGGAGGTTGCTTGTGAGCCAGAAAAGAGCAGTGAAGAAAAGAAAGACTTGCACTTCCCACTTAGAGCTGCCAAGACAAGTTGCTTTGAAGCGCACACAATGGGAACCTATGAAGACCAATTTGGGTGTGAAAGTGGATGTCACAGGGAAGTACTGCCAACCTCCAGTCCCTGTGAAAGAAAGCAAAGCGGCAGTGTGCAAACTAGCCAGACGTGTAAAGTGAACCACAGAGAACATGGTAGAGGAAGCTGGTGAGCAGCTGGCACTCTTGTGACCCTCTGCTCTTCTGAGGATTGCAATCTAGGCATATGCTTGGAGTGACCAATGTTGATTTCATGTGAATAACTATGTTTTCAGGTGGTGAGCCAAAAGTAGACAATGAAGTGTGTACAGAATTTTTAATATATTTTAAGTAGGTACAATAATTCCCTAATTGTTCAAAGAACTCATAGAATTTTATTTTGCCAAGTTTTGAAATAGACCAGTTCAATTACAAAGAAATATAAAAATGTTGCAATGTTGTGTCCATGAAATATTTTATTAGCATTCACCCAGTGCTATGAATTCTACCTAAAAATTACCCTTTTACTTTTGCACTTAACGTTAAGTTTCTTAAAGGTTTTTTAATTTGGGGGATATTATATTTTAAAGATTAATGTAAGTACTGGAAAGTTTCTCAATCTAGAGTTATCCACCAGCAAATAAAAAAATGGCTTAGGAACACTTAAGAATATTATATGTTTCTTAATTGTCATGAAGATAAGCAGATGGTGTCTACCATCTGATCATTTTGTTCATTGAATAAATATAATGTATTCTGGAGTTAATGTTAAATACAAGGTAGTGAACTTTTTTCCTAAGACTTAAAGTACAACTCAACAATGGCAAATAGTTACTTCCAGAAACAGATATACAAAGATTATACTTCAAGATACTGTTATTCTTCTAGGGTAAATACCTCTTAAAATAAGCTAGTTTTATGGGCTTCTGTGGAGTATTCAGACAAATTGGTTTTGAATAGTGCTATATATATATTCCATAAAGTTTTTGAGCAAACCAAAGGACATATATTCAAGATGAAATTGCAATCTTTTTTCTGCTTGTCTACTTGTAGTTGAAACAATTATATTTACATATGATCCTCTATTAAAATAACAAACTCTTATCATCGTATACCAACAGAACCTTTGGTTCTGTTTATTGACAAAAAAATTTAGAAACATTTTCTGATCAAAGAGAAGGAAACAAATTCATAATCATTGACTATAAAAAAAACTAACTAGTACTAGAACAGTGACTTAATCATTAAAAGCACTGGTTCCTCTTCCAGAAGACCTCAGCACAGTTACTAGCACTCACTTTGAGCAGTTCAAAACAGCTAGTAACTCCAATTCCAAGGAATCCACTGCCCTCTTCTGTCCTTGATTGGTCATGTATGTGTGTGATACACATACATACACTCTGGAATACACACACACACACACACACATACACAAAATGAAAAAATAAATCTTAAGGGGGAAAAAGAGTCAACCATTGTAGATTTAGTTGACATAGACTGGTTAAAGCAGGTTAAAATTACCTGTGTGGGAAAACTGCACACACAGTAGATACATATACATAAAAGTATAAATATATAAATACATAAGGAATATATTCAGTAAGATGTAGGTCGATGCCAGTATTAGAGTGATATAGGCGTATGCAAGATACAGAGCTGCTATAAATGTACAGCTTGATAAAATCTATATGCTAATCATATTCATGTTTGCTACTCATGCCGAAGTGTTTTCCATTGTTATATGTAATTTCATCAGATTTTCATTGATAAACATTCAGGTGTTCTGTACTTCATTTGTTACCACTTGGTATAGGTTATGGAAAATATGGCAAAGTGTCTTATAGTTTCACTACTCTAGCTGGAAGGTAAGTTTCTTATGTGCAATTGTTAATTAAATGGGCATGTTCACAAAAAAGATAAAAAGCCACAAACTAGAAAGAAGAATTGTAAAATACATGTCTGATAATGGATTCATGTCAAAATATACAAAGAACCTTTAAAATTCAACAAGACAACACATAACCTGATTTGAAAATACATCAAAAAGCTGAGCAGACATCTCACCAAAGATGACAGATGGTGACTGGCTAAGCATATGAAAAGATTCAACAAAATAGTACATCACTATGGTAACACATTTTAAAACAAGATATTACTATATACCTATTAGAACAGGTAAAATTCAAAAATGCTAAAATGCCACTATCTGTCATATATGCAGGATGAAAGTAACTTTATTATTGCAGCTAGAAGTGTGAAATGACACAGCATCTTTGCTAGTCAGTTTGGCGCTCTCTTACAAATCTAAACATAGTCTTACCATATGATCTAGGATTGCACTACCAGGTATCTATCCAAATGAGTAGAAAACTTATGTCCATACAAAAGCCTGCCTACGAATGTTTATGGCAGCTTTATTCATAATTGCCAGAATTTGGAAGCAAGTAAGAAGTTCTCCAGTAGGTGAGTCTATAAACAATCTGTGGTATATCAATACAATGGAATATTAATCATCAATAAAAAGATTATCAAGACATGAAATGATATGGAAGAACCAAGGATGCTTTTTTGCTAAGTAAAAGAATGCAATTTAAAAAGATTATATACTATGTAATTCCAACTATATAGTGCTATGGAAAGACAAAACTATAATCATTGAAATGATCTGCACTGACAGGAAATGGAGCAAGCAATGGTGCATATATTTCAGAGGGAGATCTTTAGAGCAGGGAGACCATTCAATGCGAAACATTAGTAGTAGAGACATGAAGTCACAGACTTGATAGTGTTCACAGAATTACTTAGGATAAAGACTAAATCCTAAGGGAAGATGTGAACATATATAATAATATCTTAGTTCATTAGCTGTAACAAACATACAATATCATTGCAAGATATTAAACACAGGAGAACTTGGGGATGTAGAGATAGCTTGGTAGTTAAAAGTACTTTCTGCTCTTGGAGAGATCCAAAATGTCATACAAGGGTAGCCTCAGTGACCTTTTTTCCACTAGGACACATCTATTAACTGATCTACCACATTCTAATAGCTCCCTAAACTATTAAGGCTTTAACTTGCTTGTCATTTAGGGATACTTACTCAAACAAAAATGGAGCTGTGATTACTTAAATAGGCATTTTGCTAGCATTCAGGGTACACAAGTATTCAAATTAACTTTTTCATCAGAACAGAATATATTTCATTCTGGGGAACTCTGTTCTTTAGAAATTTTCATAATTAAATTCATAGAACCACATTAAGGAGGAAAACGCCACCCATCTACTAAAATAAATTATTGGTCAGATCTCTACTGAAAAAAACTACCAGTGTGGTTTGTTTAGAAAAATCAGAAAAACTAATCACTAAAATCCCTTAAAGGCTAAATAAAACTGGATTATAGTATGTAATTTATCATCCTATGCTAACTCCAAGCCACACATAGGTAACTTCTAAATAATTCATTTAATCAAACTATGATTTATGCAATCTTGATGTTAAAGTGGAATGATTTCTTCTTGTGTTTATTTACATTTTGAGGTTCTTTTCTCCCACCATGGGAAAGAGTGAGTTTTTTTTTTTTTTGTTATAAAACTGAACATTTTAAAATTATTTCCATTTTAAGAGTTAGTGATTATGTCATGTCTGTCTCTATCTCAGTGTTTGTGTTTTTTAAATTACCCATTGTAATTACTAAGAACATACCTTTTCTCTGGATATACTGTTGTTTTTCTTTGCATTTTGTTCTTTAATGATGATGATGATGGTGGTGGTGGTATATGTATCTATTTCTGTGTATGTACATGTGTTCAGATACATGTGCATGTTTTTATGTTCAGGTAGAAGCAACAAATCAACATTGGGTGTCTCAGTTCCTCTCCAACTTATTTAATTTTTGCATTTGTGTTACATTTATTGTGTGTCTCTGTGTGTGTTTCTGTGTGTGTATGGGCGTGTGCGAGCCACAGGACACATGAGATAAGATATAAGGGACAAGGTTCAGGAGTTCATTCTCTCTGTGTTGTATGGTCATGGGTTCCAAACTTTGGTCATCAGGCAGGGGCTTTTACTTGCTATACCATCTTGTAGACCCACCAGATTATTTGTTTGAGACAGTCACTGAATCTGGAACTTTACCTAGAACCTACACTGAGACAAAGGATCTGTATTTGTGTAGACTTATATGCATTATATGTCAAGTAGTAATATAATTAACATATACATTTAATTAAGTTGTATATTCAAAGCAATCTGTATCTTGTATATGCCTGCCACCAAGCTATATCTTATTGACTATATTCCCTATGTATCCACATATGTATATGCTTATGTGTATATATCTACTGTGTATGTGCTTTTCTATATAATTAATGTGTGAATAACATTTACAATAGTTTGTTCTTTTTAAATGAGTTTTATTTTTTTAATATGTATGTGTGTATGCCAGAGTATATGTATGTGCATCACATGTGTATAGTGCTTGGGATGCATGCAGACCAATGACTGGAGAGAGCATCATATCTGTGGAACTAGAGTTAGAGGCAGTTTTAAACTGCCTGAAGTAGGTGCTAGGAACAGAACCTGGGTTTTCTTGAAGAGCACTAAGCGTTCGTAATGACTTAGCTGTCTCTACAACCCTGTTTTCCTTTCTTTCTTTCTCTTTCTTTACTTCCTTCCTTCCTTCCTTCCTAACTTCCTCTCTCTCTCTCTCTCTCTCTCTCTCTCTCTCTCTCTCTCTCTCTCTCATCTCTATCTCTATCTCTGTCTCTCTCTAGTTCTTTTGTTTTAATTATTTCCTTTGTATTTGTTTCCATTTCTTTCCTCAGGTATACTGGAGAAATCTAATAAGGCAGCCATGGTGAAGAATCATATAGCAAAGGAAAACAATACTCTACCAGAGTCTTTATTACCAGTAAAAGAGGTGAGACATTTTATTTACATATAATATGATTACCTTTGTAAATCAAAGTATCTTTTCCTAAAAATAATCTTAATTGAAATTTTCTCAGAAGTTTTAGGCAAAAACCCAGAAGTATTATTGTCAAGTAACTAAAAAACAGATTCTGATAAGAATGTTGGATAAATAATCTTTCTACACTGTTGGTGGGAATGTTAGTAAGGTCAGCCACGATGGAGATCAGTGTGGAGTTGCCTCCAAAAAGTGTGAGGATAAACGTATCCATATGAGCTTCCTATCTCACACACACACACACACACACACACACACAGAGAGAGAGAGACTCTCATCCTGTCTCCATTAATAGTAGCCAAGTTATAGAGTCATTCTAGGCATCTATCAGTTGTATTGGTGGATCAAAATAATACATTATATATACAATATATTTATTCATTCATAAAACAAGTATGCATATGCATTGTAGATACTTAGTTGTTGAAATGTAAGAAAATGAAGAAAGACAGTAGGCTGAAAGGACATGACATTTGACCCGATCTTTGTTCGTTTACTCTATTTATATGGAATGAGATTTTCATATCAAATGAGTAAGCAAGACTCAGAAAGACAAATAGATATATTTTCTCAAAGTGTTGATTTTGAACTAGTCAAGAGCAGTAAGTGAAGTGAGGGGAAAAAGAGTTGATGGGGAAAAGACAGTGGACATGATTCAAACGCTATGGGTAAGGCAGTGAGGATCTCATGACAGAGTCCATTAATGCATGCAAGTGATATGAGCTAACAAGCTAAAAACACTGTCTGCAAAAGCAAAGTTGGGTCATTGTTCTCTTGCACAGTCAGGTTCATGGAATGCTATAAAAAAAATGAGTCAAGAAATTTTTGTTCCCATATTGGCTCAGGACCTGTATGTTGAGACTGTGAACCACAGATAATTATTGAACAGATAATCATGTCTACCAGGCTGTTTGCTTTCTGAATTGTAGTAATGTCTGTATAGTTAAAAGTATTGATGAAATATTGGAATCCAGAAGTTTCAGAAAAAAATTGTAATTTCCTGTCCCTTGCTTGTGTGAGCCCCTGGAAGTGTTGTGAATCTTTGTGTTGCACTCTGGTCACACTACAGTCTGCATGCAACTACAGTCCCACTTGTCAGCTGTGACTTACATTATCTTCTGATGACAGGCTTGGTCTGTTAAAGCACAGTACCTTTTCTTTGCTTTTGCAGTCCTTGGAGTGATTGTGATTCCATGCTGAGTTGTGCTTTACACTTTCTGCTTAACCACCCCAATATTCCTTCACCTAAGTTGCTATTAGTTATCTTTGCATCACTGTGACAAAATGCCTGGCAGAAGAACTTAATCAAGGAAGGAAGAATGTGCTTGTTTTATGGTTTCAGATTTCATCCTGTCATGGGGGTGGAGGAGCATGACACTGGAAGCAGCTCAGTCCATGTCAGCAGGAGCCTGAGGTGGCTGCCCATATCATTGTAACAGACTGGAAGCAGAGAGTGGGACAGGAAGCATCCAAAATCAGTACAACCCAAAAGCATATCCTTAGTAACCTACTTGGTCCTACCATCCCTACTGTTCCACAGCCTCCGCAAACAAGAGCAACTTTGGGAGCATCTGTGCAAACATGTGCTTATAGAGCAGAGGTTATTCCTACTGCTACAACCCTCTAATAAACTTCCTCATGTTGCAGTGACCACAATGATAAAATTATTTTGTGACTACTTCATAACGGTAATTGTGCTACTGTTATGAATTTTAGTGTAAATATCTGATATGCAACCCCAAAAGGGTACCATTTCACAGGCTGAGAACCATTGATATAACATAAAACCATAACAGTTACCATTAAATACTTCCTTTTGAAATTCTTTGAGTGGATTCTGCTTTGTCGCTTAATTGTTAGTAATACACAGTATAAATATTTTAAAAGACCAATGTCTGTGTAGTTTATAACAGTTCCCTGGCTCAGAGAGTTTCAACAACAGAGCATCAATAAACTCATCATTAGGTAATAGAAGATAGATTTAGTAATGCCTAACTGTTATGCACTGAAGAGAAAAATCATTCAGTTCCTCCTTGTTTTCTTGGATTTACTAACAAATGTTCTTTAGTTTAAATGGAATGTGTGTGATGCCAGATATCAGATAGGAGGAGAAGATATAAGCAGTTTTTCATGAAAACAAATAGACTTTTTGAAGATGTTTTTACTGTGAAAAGGTTTTCACAGTAAAAGAGGAAGGAATGTGGAGGAGCAGATTACAGTCAGATATCAATTATCCCAGGAAAACATAGCCCTCTGCACAAGATGTAGAAAGTGACTCTAGCCACAGCAATCAGTTGCAAATTTTACCAAACAAGTTTTTTTTTTATTTTCTATATTTTTTATTTACATTCCAAATGATTTCCACTTTCCTGGTTCCCCCCTCCCCGAAAGTCCCATAAGCCCTCTTCCCTTCCCCTGTTTCCCATTCAACACCCTCTTGCTTCTCTGTCCTGGTATTCTCCTGCACTGCTACATCCAGTCTTTCCAGAACCAGAGGTCTCTCATTCCTTCTTGGAAATAAAATAATATGTGAATTGTAGCTTGGGTATTCAGAACTTCTGGGTTAATATCCCCTTATCAGTGACTATATACCATGTGTGTTCTTTTGTGATTGGATTACCTCACTAAGGATGATATTTTTCAGTTCTGACCATTTGGTTAAGATTTTCGTGAATTCATTGTTTTTAATTGCAGAGTAGTATTCCATTGTTTATATATACCACATCTTCTGTATCCATTCCTCCGTTGAGGGACATCTGGGTTATTTCCAGCTTCTGGCTATTATGAATAAGGCTGCCATGAACATAGTGGAGCATGTGTCCTTATGGCGTGCCAGGAAGGCCACGGGGTATATGCCCGGGAGTATAACAGGATCCTCCGGGAGTGTAACACCCAGTTTTCTGAGGAACCTTCAGACTGCATTCCAGAATGGTTGTACTAGCTTGCAATCCCACCAGCAATAGAGGAGTGTTCCTCTTTCTCCACATCCTCACCAACAACTGCTGTCTCTTGTGTTTTTGATCTTAGCCATTCTGACTAGTGTGAGGTGGAATCTCAGGGTTGTTTTGATTTGCATTTCCCTAATGACTAAGGATGTTGAATACTTCTTTAGGTGCTCAGCCATTAGATATTCTTCAGGTGAGAACTCTTTGTTTAGCTCTGTACCCCATTTTTTAATACGGTTATTTGGCTCTCTGGAGTCTACCTTCTAGAGGTCTTTGTATATATTGGATATAAACCCTCTGTTGGATATAGGGTTGATAAAGATCTTTTCCCAGTTAGTTGGTTGCCACTTTGTTCTTTTGACAGTGTCATTTGCCTTACAGGACCTTTGTAATTTGATGAAGTCCCATTTGTCAATTCTTGATCTTAGAGCATAAGCTATTGGTGTTCTGTTCAGGAATTTTTCCCCTGTGCCCATGTGTTCAAGGCTCTTCCCTAGTTTCTTTTCTATTAGTTTCAGTGTGTCTGGTTTTATGTGGATGTCCTTGATTCACCTGGAGTTGGGCTTAGTACAAGGAGATAACAATGGATCGATTTGCATTCCTCTACATGCTGACCTCCAGTTGAGCCAGCACCATTTGTTGAAAAGGTTATCATTTTTCCACTGGATAGTTTTAGCTCCTTTGTCAAGATAAAGTGACCATAGGAGTGTGGGTTCA
Source organism: Tokudaia tokunoshimensis (assembly GCA_036184795.1). NCBI lineage: Eukaryota > Metazoa > Chordata > Mammalia > Rodentia > Muridae > Tokudaia > Tokudaia tokunoshimensis. Next base: position 4,419,262 of record BTHU01000009.1, read on the forward strand.
TTTCTGGGTCTTCAGTTCTGTTCCATTGATCTACATGCCTGTCACTGTACCAATACCATGTAGTTTTTAACACTATTGCTCTGTAGTACAGCTTGAGATCCAGGATATTAATTCCCCCAGAAGTTCTTTTACTCTTGAGAATAGTTTTAACTATCCTGGGTTTTCTGTTATTCCAGATGAATTTTTGAATTGCTCTTTCTAACTCTATGAAGAATTGCGTTGGGATTGTGATGGGGATTGCATTGAATCTGTATATTGTTTTTGGAAAGATGGTCATTTTTACTATATTAATCCCGCCAATCCATGAGCGTGGAAGATTTTTCCATCTTCTGAGGTCTTCTTCAATTTCTTTCTTCAGAGACTTGAAGTTCTTGTCATACAGATCTTTCACTTGTTTGGTTAGAGTTACACCAAGATACTTTATATTGTTAGTGACTATCATGAAGGGTATCATTTCCCTTATTTCTTTCTCAGTCTACTTATCCTTTTAGTATAGGAAGGCTACTGATTTGCTTGAGTTAATTTTATATCCGACCACTTTGCTGGAGTTGTTTATAAGCTGTAGAAGTTCTCTGGTGGAGTTCTTTGTGTCACTTAAGTATAGTATCATATCGTCTCCAAATAGTGATAGTTTGACTTCTTCCTTTCCAATTTGTATCCCTCTGACTTCCTTTTGTTGTCTAATTGCTCTAGCTAGAAATTCAAGTACTACATTGAAAAGATAAATAGAGAGAGGGCAGCCTTGTCTAGTCCCTGATTTTAGTGGGATTGCTTCAAGTTTCTCTCCATTTAGTTTGATGTTGGCTACCGGTTTGGTGTAAATTGCTTTTACTATGTTTAGATATGGGCCTCGAATTCCTGATCTTTCCAAGACTTTTAACATAAAAGGATGCTGAATTTGGTCAAATGCTTTCTCAGCATCTAATGAAATGACCATGCGTTTTTTTTCGTTGAGATTGTTTATGTAGTGAATTATATTGATCGACTTCCTTATATTGAACCATCCCTGCATTCCTGGGATGAAGCCTACTTGATCATGGTGAATAATCATTTTGATGTGTTCTTGGTTTCGGATACCACTCCTAGGCATATACTCAGAGGCCTTACCTGCATGCAATAAGGACACATGCTCCACTATGTTCATAGCAGCCTTATTTATAATAGCCAGAAGCTGGAAAGAACCCAAACGCCCCTCAACAGAGGAATGATTCAGAAGATGTGGTATATTTATACAATGGAATACTACTCTGCAATTAAAAACAATGAACTCACGAAATTCCTAGGCAAATGGTCAGAACTTGAAAATATCATCCTTAGTGAGGTAACCCAATCACAAAAGAACACACATGGTATGCAGTCACTGATAAGGGGATATTAACCCAGAATCTTGGAATACCCTAGACATAATTTGCATATCAATAGATTTCCAAGAAGAAGGATGGAGAGACCCCTGGTCCTGGAAAGACTGGATGTAGGGAAATGCCAGGACAGAGAAGCAAGAGAGGTTTGAATGGGGAAAAGAGGGAGGGAAGGGGGCTTATGGGACTTTTAGGGAGGGAGGAAACAGGAAAGGGGAAATGAATTGGAATGTAAATAAAAAAACTTAGAAAATAAAAAAAAGAATATTATTGAACATTTTTGCATCGATATTCATAAGGGAAACTGGTCTGAAATTTATTTTCTTTGTCGGATCTTTGTGTGATTTTGGTATCAGCTTAATTGTGAGTTCATAGAACGAGTTGGGTGGTGTTCCTTCTGTTTCTCTTTTGTGGAATAGTTTGAAGAGTATTGGTGTTAGGTCTTCTTTGAAGTTGTGATAGAATTCTACATTAAAACTGTCTGGACCTGTGTGTTTTTTTTTTTGGTTGGAAGACTTCCAATGACCACTTCTATTTCTTCAGGGGTTATGGGACTGTTTAGATGGTCTGTTTGATCCTGATTTAATTTTGGAATTTGGTATCTGTCTAGGAAACTGTCCATTTCCTCCAGATTTTCTAGTTGTGTTGAATACAGGCTTTTGTAGTAGGATCTGATGATTTTTTGAATTTCCTCAGTTTCTGTTGTTATCTCTCCCTTTTCGTTTCTGATTTTATTAATTTGGATACTGTCTCTGTGCCCTTTGGCTAGTCTGGCTAAGGGCTTATCTATCTTGTTGATTTTCTCAAAGAACCAACTCCTAGTTTTGTTGATTCTTTGTATGGTTTTCTTTGTTTCTACTTGATTGATTTCAGCCCTGTGTTTGATGATTTCCTGCCTTCTACTCCTCTTTGGTGTATTTGCTTCTTTCTGTTCCAGGGCTTTCAGGCATGCCATTAAGCTGCTAGTGTATGCTGTCTCCCTTTTCTTTTTGGAGGCACTCAGGGCTATGAATTTTCCTCTTAGCACCACTTTCATTGTGTCCCATAAATTAGAGTATGTTGTACCTTCATTTTCATTAAATTTCAAAAAGTCTTTGATTTCTTTCTTTATTTCCTCCTTGACGAAGTTATCATTGAGTAGAACATTATTCAGCCTCCATGTGTATGTGGGCTTATTGTTGTTTTTGTTGATATTGATGACCACCCTTATTCCATAGTGATTTGATAGGAGGCATGGGATTAGTTCTATCTTCTTATATCTGTTGACGTCTGTTTTGTGACCAATTATATGGTCTATTTTGGAGAAGGTACCATGAGGTGCTGCGAAGAAGGTATAGTCTTTTGCTTTAGGATGAAATGTCATACATATATATATATATAAGAATCTGTTCGATCCATTTAGTCCAAGGCTTCAATAAATTTTCCTGTATCCCTGTTTAGTTTCTCCTTTGCTGATCAGTCCATTGTACAGGGTGGGGTGTTGAAGTCACCCACTATTATTGTGTTAGATGCAATGTGTGCCCTGAGCTTTAGTAAAGTTTCCTTTATGAATGAGGGTACCGTTGCGTTTGGAGCATAGATGTTCAGAATTGAGAGTTTCCCTTGGTGGGTTTTTCCTTTGACTATTATGTTGAGTCCTTCCGTGTCTTTTTTGATGACTTTAGGTTGAAAGTCAATTTTATTTGATATTAGGATGGCTACTCCGGCTCGTTTCCTGGGACCATTTGCTTGTAAAATTGTTTTCCAGCCTTTTACTCTGAGGTAGTGTTTGTCTTTGACACTGAGGTGCCTTTCTTGCATGCAGCAAAATGCTGGGTCCTGTTTACGTATCCAGTCTGTTAGTCTATATCTTTTTATTGGGGAATTGAGACCATTGATGTAAAGAGAGATTAAGGAATAGTGATTATTGCTTCCTGCTATTCTTGACGCTATCTTTATGTTTGAGTGGTTATCTACTTTTGGTTTTGATGCAAGAAGGTTACTATATCGTTTTTTCCAGGGTGTTTTTTCTCTCCTTGTATTGACGGTTTCCACCTATTATCCTTTGCAGGGCTGGGTTTGTGGAAATATATTGTGTAAATTTGGTTTTATTATGGAATATCTTGGTCTCTCCATCTATGGTGATTGAGAGTTTTGCTGGGTATAGTAGTCTAGGCTGCCATTTGTGTTCTCTTAGAGTCTGCATGAGATCTGCCCAGGATCTTCTGGCTTTCATAGTCTCTGGTGAAAAGTCTGATGTGATTCAGATAGGTCTTCCTTTATATGTTACTTGTCCTTTTTCTCTTACTGCTTTTAATATTCTTTCTTTGTTTAGTATATTTGGTATTTTGATTATTATGTGATGGGAAATATATCTGTTCTGGTCCAGTCTGTTTGGAGTTCTGTAGGCTTCTTATATGTTCACCAGCATCTCTCTCTTTAGGTTAGGGAAGAGATTTTTGTGTTTCTTCCTTATGGGCTTCCATCTGTTGTTCCATATTCTCCTGCATTTCTTTAAGCGATTTTTGTGTTTCCTTTGTAAGGGCATTTACCCGTTGATTCATGTTCTCCTGTATTTCTTTAAGCGTTTTTTGTGTTGCCTCCTTATGGGCCTCCATCTGTTGGCCCATATTCTCCTGCATTTCTTTCAGCCATTTTTGTATTTCCTTTGTAAGGGCTTCTACCTGTTGATTCATGTTCTCCTATATTTCTTTAAGAGATTTATTTATGCCCTTCTTGAAATCCTCTAATAGCATCATGAGAAGTGATTTTAAATCCAGATCTTGCCTTTCGGTTGTGAGGGGGTATCCAGGACTTTCTGCTGTATGAGAGTTGCGTTCGGATGGTGCCATAGTGCCTTGATTTCTATTAGTAATGTTCCTACATTTGCCTTTTGCTATCTGGTTATCTCTGGTGTTGGTTGGTCCTGCTGTCACTGGCTGCTGCTTGAACCTCCTGTGATCCTGCAAGGCTATTTCTGCACCCCTGGATGACCGAGTTTCCCCTGGCACCAATTGCTGAGGGACTGCCCTGCTCCTGAGTGTCTTTGGAGCACTATACTTGGGATATCTCTGTTTATCTGGAGTCTCTGTCTGGCCTATTACCTGAGCAAATGTGGCGGAGGCTGCTGCACTCCCTCCAGGCAGGGCTCACTCTGCAGGGCAGATGTTCCACAGCAGAGCTGAGACCCAGACTACCACTGAGCGGCCCTGCTCTTGGGCACAAATGGAACCCTAGCAGGCTCTGTCCCAAGTGATGTTATACTTGGGAAATCCCTGGGTACCTGGAATCTCAGTGTAGTCTATCACCGGAGCAAAGGTGGCTGAGGGGAGGCTGTTGTGCTACTTCCAGGCGCGGGTCTCTCTGCAGGGCAGATGTCCCACAGCAGAGCTGGCATGCAGATGACCACAGAGCTGCTCAGCTCTTGGACGCAGGTGGTACCCTAGCTGGCTGTGTCCCAAGTGATGTTATGCTTGGCTATCTCTGCACCTGGAGGCCCTGTCTGCTCTGTTGCCAGATCAAAGATGGTGGAGGGTACTGTGCTCCCTCCAGGCGCGGGTCACTCTGCAGGGCAAATGTCCCACAGCACAGCTGGCACCCAGACGACCACAGAGCTGCCCTACTCTTGGGCGCAGATGGAACCCTAGAAGGCTGTGTCCCTAGCGATGTTATACTTGGGAAATCCCTGGGTACCTGGAGTCTCAGTGTAGTCTATCACAGGAGCAAAGGTGGCTGAGGGGAGGTTGCTGAGCTCCCTCCAGGCGCGGGTCACTCTCACAAGTTCTTTAAATGTATGAGAGATTTTAATGAATATTTGTGCTTCAATAGAGAAAGAAGCAAGAATAGAAACTAGGGCCTTCTTTTGTTTCTTTCTTATTTTTTTCGAGGTAGTTTCCTTTAACATTTTTATCATAAGTATGTCCCAACACGTTACTGTTATGTCACTGACTGTAATTTTTCTATCTCTAATGACCTAAGTTTGATGCCTGCATCCCAGATTCCTGAAAGTTGTCTTCTTACCTTCATATATAAGCAAGGAGATTAAGTTATTGGTTAATTATACTCAAATAAAATTGAGAGATTGCTTTCTGGTCTGTGCAGATAAAGGATCAAATAGTATTTAGACAGGAAAGTTTAGTTACATTTTAACTATAGTAAAACAAGAGTTTTTATTTTGACTACTGAGTTGTAGACTCATGAGCTATATATAAACAATACTTTTTATTTTGTATAGTTGTAAAAAATGTTTAAAACCTTTTGTTGCATTTGTCTGATTTACCAAATTAGGCTAATGATTTTGATCTCCATAATTCATAGGTTGATTCTCACTCATTATTTTATATGTGTACATGTTCATGAATGTGAGTGCAAGTGACAATGTATACATGCCACGTTTATGATGGAGGTTAGAGGACAATGTTCAGGAATCTGTTCTTTCCTTGGACCATGGGCTTCAGTCATCAAGCTGAGATCCTCAGGTTCAGGTTTGCATAGCAAGGCCATTTGCCATCTCACAAGTCCTACCCTCAGCACTCTTAGACTGAAAGGGGCCATAGAAACCATCTAGTTTGGCCTGCGCCACCAAGAGAGTGAAGAGTGCACTCCGCCATGTTTACTCCAGTGGCCAGATAGTTGGGACTGCCAGGCTCAGAGACAGACAGGCATAATATCGCTTGGGTCTCAGGCGGCTTGTGTGTACCCTGCTCCCAAGAGCTGGGTAGATCTGCAGTAACCAGCGCTCCAGCTCTGCTGTGGGACTTCTGCCTGGCAGAGGGAGCCGCGAACTGGGTGGGAGCCTACCAGCTTCCCTTTGGTGACCTCTGTTCCAGTAGACTGCACTGAGGAGACAGGTACCCAGGTTTGCCCCAATATAACATCTCTTGGGACACGGCCTGTTGGGGCTTCCGTCTGCTCCCAAGAATGGGACAGCGCTGTGGTAGTCTGGGCGCCAGCTCTGCTGTAGGCCATCCCCTCTGCAGGGTGACCTGCACCACCAGGAGAGTGCAGAGTGCACTCCGCCATCTATGCTCTAGTGGCCAGGTAGTTGGGACTGCCAGACTCAGAGAGAGACAGGCATAATATTGCTTGGGTCTCGGGCAGCTTGTGTGTACCCTGCTCCCAAGAGCTGGGCAGATCTGCAATAACCAGTGCGCCAGCTCTGCTGTGGGACTTCTGCCTGGCAGAGGGACCCCCCCCCCCCCGCACTGAGCGGGAGCCTACCAGCTTCCTTTTGGTGACCTCTGTTCCAGTAGATTGCACTGAAGAGACAGGTACCCAGGTTCGCCCCAATATAACATCGCATGGGACACGGCCTTTGGGGGCTTCCGTCTGCTCCCAAGAATGGGACAGTGCTGTGGTTGTCTGGCCGCCAGATCTGCTGTAGGCCATCCCCTCTGCAGGGTGACCTGTGCCACCGAGAGAGTGCAGAGTGCACTCTGCCATCTTTGCTCCAGTGGCCAGGTAGTTGGGACTGCCAGGCTCGGAGACAGACATGCATAATATCGCTTGGGTCTTGGGCGGCTTGTGTGTACCCTGCTCCCAAGAGCTGGGCAGATCTGCAGTAACCAGCGCACCAGCTCTGCTGTGGAATTTCGGCCTCGCAGAGGGACGCCCCCTCCCCCCCACTCTGGGAGAGATCACACACCCCTGCACAGGGCAGGAGCATACCAGCCTCCCTTTGGCGACCTCTGCTCCGGGAACCCACTATCCTGGGCCTTTGGATGTGCAGGGACTCCCCAATATAACATCACTTGGGGCAAGGCACATCAGGGCTCCAAAGTCACTCAGGAGCAGGGCAGGCTCCAGAAATCAGTGCCGGGGGAATCCTGGTAATCCAGGGGGGCCAGAAATAGATTTGCAGGCTCACAGGAGGTCTAACCAACAGCCAGTGACAGCAGGACCAACTAACATCAGAGGTAACCAGATGGCAAAAGGCAAACGTAGGAACGTTACTAACAGAAATCAAAGTAATGTGGCACCATCCGAACCCAACTCTCCAACAGCAGCAAGTCCTGGATACCCCACCACACCTGAAAGACAAGATCTGGATTTAAAATCACTTCTCATGATTCTATTAGAGGATCACAAGAAGGACACAAATAAATCTAATAAAGAATTACAGGAGACCATGAATCAACAGTTAGAAGCCCTTACAAAGGAAACACAAAAATGGCTTAGAGAAATGCAGGAGAACATGGATCAAAAGATGGAGGCCCACAAGGAGACAACACAAAAATCGCTTAAAGAAATGAATCAACGGGTAGATGCACTTTCAAAGGAATCACAAAAATTGCATAAAGAAATGCAGAAGAATATGGGTCAAGAGACAGATGCCATCATAGGGAGGCAACACAAAAATTACTTAAAGAAATGAATCAACGGATAGATGCCCTTACAAAGGAAATACGAGAACTGCTTAAAGAAATGCAGGAGACGATGGATCAACAGATGGAATCCCATGAGGAGGAAACACGAAAATCGCTCAGAGAAATGCAGGAGAACTTGGGTCAACAGGCAGAAATTCTGAAACAGGTAATGCAAAAAATACCTTAAAGAAATACTGGAAAATACAAACAAACAAGTAAAGGATCTGAGCAAATCCATCCAGGATCTAAAAAAGGAAGTAGAAACAACTAAGAAATCACAAAGGGAGACAACTTTGGAGATAGAAAACCTTGGGAAGAAATCAGGAGTCATAGATGCAAACATCAACAATAGAATACAAGAGATGGAAGAAAGAATCTCAGGTGCTGAAGATACCATAGAAAGCATCGACTCAACAGTCAAAGAAAATGCAAAATGAAAAAAACGTGTAACCCAAAACATCCAGGACATCCAGGACACAATGAGAAGACCAAACCTAAGGATTATAGGTATAGATGAGAGTGAAGATTTGCAACTTAAAGTGCCAGTAAACATCTTCAACAAAATTATGGTGGAAAACTTCCCTAACCTAAAGAGAGAGATGCCGATGGATGTACAAGAAGCCTACAGAACTCCAAACAGACTGGACCAGAACAGAAATACCTCCCGTCACATAATAATCAAAACAACAAATGTACTAAACAAAGAAAGAATATTAAAAGCAGTAAGAGAAAAGGGCCAAGTAACATACAAAGGAAGACCTATCCGAATCACATCAGACTTCTCACCAGAGACTATGAAAGCCAGAAGATCCTGGGCAGATCTCATGCAGACACTAAGAGAGCACAAATACCAGCCTAGACCCAGCAAAACTCTCAATCACCATAGATGGAGAGACCTAGATATTCCATGATAAAACCAAATTTTCACAATATCTTTCCACAAATCCAGCCCTGTAAAGACTAATATGTGGAAACCGCCAATACAGGGAGAGAAACAACACCCTGGAAAAAATGACATAGTAACCTTCTTGCTTCAAACCCAAAAGTAGATAACCACTCAAACATAAAGATAGCATCAAGAATGGCAGGTGGCAATAATCACTATGCCTTAATCTCTCTTAATATCAATGGTCTCAATTCCCCAATAAAAAGACATAGACTAGCAGACTGGATACGTAAACAGGACCCAGCATTTTGTAGCATGCAAGAAACGCACCTCAGTATCAAAGACAAACACTACCTCAGAGTAAAAGGCTGGAAAACAATTTTACAAGCAAATGGCCCCAAGAAACAAGCCGGAGTAGCCATCCTAATATCAGATAAAATTGATTTTCAACCTAAAGTCATCAAAAAAGACACAGAAGGACAGTGCATACTGATCAAGGGAAAAATCCACCATCAAGAACTCTCAATTCTGAATATCTATGCTCCAAATGCAAGGGCACCCTCATTCGTAAAAGAAACTTTACTAAAACTCAAAGCACACATCGCAACTCACACAATAATAGTGGGTGACTTCAGCACCCCGCTCTCTGAAATGGATTGTTCAGGAAAGCAGGAACTAAACAGGGACACAGTGAACCTAATTGAAGCCTTGGACCAAATGGAACTAACAGATATATATAGAACATTTCATCCTAGAGCTAAAGAATACACCTTCTTCTCAGCACCTCATGGTACCTTCTCCAAAATTGACCATATAATTGGTTACAAATCAGACCTCAACAGATATAAGAAGATAGAACTAATCCCATGCCTCCTATCAGATCACTATGGAATAAGGGTGGTCTTCAGTGGCAACAAAAACAAAAGAAAACCCACATACACATGGAGGGTGAACCATGCTCTACTCAATGATAACTTGGCCAAGGTGGAAATAAATAAAGTAATCAATGACTTTTTGAAATTTAATGAAAATGAAGGCACATCATACCCTAATTTATGGGACACAATGAAAGCAGTGCTAAGAGGAAAATTCATAGCCCTGAGTGCCAGCAAAAAGAAACGGGAGACAGAATACACTAACAGCTTAATGGCACACCTGAAAGCCCTGGAACAAAAAGAAGCAAATAAACCAAAGAGGAGTAGAAGGCAGGAAATCATCAAACTCAGGGCTGAAATCAATCAAGTAGAAACAAAGAAAACCATACAAAGAATCAGCAAAACGAGGAGTTGGTGCTTTGAGAAAATCAAAAAGATAGATAAGCCCTTAGCCAGACTAACTAGAGGGCACAGAGATAGTATCCAAATTAATAAAATCAGAAACGAAAAGGGAAAGATAACAACAGAAACTGAGGAAATTAAAAAAATCATCAGATCCTACTACAAAAACCTGTATTCCACACAACTAGAAAATCTCGAGGAAATGGACAATTTCCTTGACAGATATCAAATACCAAAATTAAATCAGGATGAAATAGACCATCTAAATCGTCCTATAAGCCCTGAAGAAATAGAAGTCGTCATTGGAAGTCTTCCTACCAAAAAAAGCACAGGTCCAGATGGTTTTAGTGCAGAATTCTATCAGACCTTCAAAGAAGACCTAACACCAATATTCTTCAAACTGTTCTACAAAATAAAAAAAGAAGGAACACTACCCAACTCGTTCTATGAAGCCACAATTACACTAATACCAAAAACACACAAAGATCCGAATCTCAGGCCAATCTCTCTTATGAATATCGATGCAAAAATACTCAATAAAATTCTTGCCAACCGAATCCAAGAACACATCAAAATGATCATTCACCACGATCAAGTAGGCTTCATCCCAGGGATGCCGGGATGGTTCAAGATAAGGAAATCCGTCAATGTAATCCACTACATAAACAATCTCAAAGAAAAAAACCACATGGTCATCTCATTAGATGCTGTGAAAGCATTTGATAAAATTCAGCATCCTTTCATGCTAAAGGTCTTGGAAAGATCAGGAATTCGAGGCCCATATCTAAACATAGTAAAAGCTATTTACAGCAAACCGGTAGCCAGCATCTGTCTAAATGGAGAGAAACTTGAAGCAATCCCGCTAAAATCAGGGACTAGACAAGGCTGCCCTCTCTCTCCATATCTTTTCAATATAGTACTTGACGTTCTAGCTAGAGTAATTAGACAACAAAAAGAGGACAAAGCGATACAAATTGGAAAAGAAGAAGTCAAACTATCACTATTTGCAGATGATATGATAGTATACTTAAGGTACCCAAAGAACTCCACCAGAGAACTCCTACAGCTGATAAACAACTTCAGCAAAGTGGCTGAATATAAAATCACCTCAAGCAAGTCAGTAACCTTCCTATACTCAAAGGATAAGCAGGATGAGAAAGAATTAAGGGAAATGATACCCTTCACGATAGCCACAAATCATATAAAGTATCTTGGCGTGACTCTAACCAAACAAGTGAAAGATCTGTATGACAAGAATTTCAAGTCTCTGAAGAAAGAAATTTAAGAAGACCTCAGAAGATGGAAAAATCTGCCATGCTCATGGATTGGCAGGATTAATATAGTAAAAATGACCATCTTACCAAAAGCAATATACAGATTCAATGCAATCCCCATCAAAATCCCAACTCAATTCTTCATAGAGTTAGAAAGAGCAATTCAAAAATTCATCTGGAATAACAGAAAACCAAGGATAACTAAAACTATTCTCAAGAGTAATAGAACCTCTGGGGGAATCAGTTTCCCAGACCTCAAACTGTACTACAGAGCAATAGTGTTAAAAACTGAATGGTATTGGTACAGTGACAGGCATGTAGATCAATGGAACAGAATTGAAGACCCAGAAATGAATCCACACTCCTATGGTCACTTGATCTTTGACAAAGGAGCTAAAACCATCCAGTGGAAAAAAGATAGCCTTTTCAACATATGGTGCTGGCTCAACTGGAGGTCAACATGCAGAAGAATGCAAGTTGATCCATTCTTATCTCATTGTACTAAGCTCAATTCCAAGTGGATTAAGGACCTCCACATAAAACCAGACACACTGAAACTAATAGAAAGGAAACTAGGGAAGAACCTTGAACATATGGGCACAGCGGAGACTTTCCTGAACAGAACTCTAATAGCTTATGCTCTAAGATCAAGAATAGACAAATGGGACCTCATTAAATTACAAAATTTTTGCAAGGCAAAGGACACTGTCAAAAAGACAAAGTGGCAACCAACTAACTGGGAAATGATCGTTACCAACCGTACATCCGACAGAGGGCTAATATCCAACATATACAAAGAACTCAAGAAGTTAAACTCCAGAGAGGCAAGTAACCCTATTAATAATGGGGTGCAGAGCTAAACAAAGAGTTCTCACCTGAAGAATATCTAATCGCTGAGAAGCACCTAAAGAGATATTCATCATCCTTAGTCATTAGGGAAATGCAAATCAATACAACCCTGAGATTCCATCTCACACCAGTCAGAATGGCTAAGATCAAAAACACAGGAAACAGCAGTTGTTGGTGAGGATGTGGAGAAAGAGGAATACTCCTCCACTGCTGGTGGAATTGCAAGCTGGTACAACCACTCTGGAAAGCAGTCTGACAGTTCCTCAGAAAACTGGGCATGACACTCCCGGAGGATCCGGCTATACGACTCCTGGGCATATACCCAGAGGCTTTACCTGCATGCAATAAGGACACATGCTCCACTATGTTCATAGCAGCCTTATTTATAATATCCAGAAGCTGAAAAGAACCCAGATGTCCCTCAACGGAAGAATGGATTCAGAAGATGTGGTATATTTACACAATGGAATCCTACTCTGCAATTAAACACAATGAATTCACGAAATTCCTAGGCAAATGGTCAGAACTTGAAAATATCATTCTTAGTGAGGTAACCCAATCACAAAAGAACACACATGGTATGCAGTCACTGATAAGGCGATATTAACTCAGAATCTCAGAATACCCTAGACACATTTCACATATCAATAGATTTCTAAGAAGATGGAAGGAGAGACCCCTGGTCCTGGAAAGACTGGATGTAGGGGAATGCCAGGATAGAGAAGCGAGAGGGGGTTGAGTGGGGAAAAGAGAGAGGGAAGGGGGCTTATGGGACTTTTTGGGAGGGAGGAAACGGGAAAGGGGAAATGATTTTGAATGTAAAAAAAATAAACCTTAGAAAATAAAATTAAAAAAAAAAAAGAAACCATCTAGTTCAACTAAAAATCTCTAATATCAAGAAAAACAAAAATCCAATCAGGGATACATGGCCCAGGATCTACCTTAAAATTATTTTTATTAGTTTTTCTATATATGTACAGGATTATGTATACATATGAGCAGGTGCCAGAGGAGGCCAGAAAGTAAGGCACTGGGTTGCTGGGACTGGAGTTACATGAGGTTTGGAGTCTCATGATGTGTGTTGGGAACAGAACTCTGGTTGTCTGCAAGAGAATTCAAGCACTGCCAACTGCTGAGTCATTTATTTAGTCCTGATACCATTATCTTCTGTAGCTGGAGTAGGTGACAAGTTACAACAAGCAAGGTGCACTAAAATGGTGCTTGACTTTTAAGCATAGATTTAATCTGCCTACTATGCATAGCTATAGAACTCTAGAGTGCATTAGGGAGTTTAGAAGACATTTGCATTCACAGGTATATTTCCACATGAGACCAAGACTTAAAACAAAATTGAAACAATACCAATTCGTTTTTGTCAACTTGACACAAGCTAAGGTAGTCTGTGAAGACAGACCTTTAACTGAAGGACTGCTCTTTTCAGAATGACCCGTAGGTGATTCTGTGAGGTATTTTCTTGGTTGATGATTGATTTTGGAGAATCCATCCCACTGCTGGCAGTGCCAACTCTGTTCCTAAATTGAACAGATCTGAGTTGAACAAGCTATGGAGAACAAGACAGTAAGCAACACCCCTCCACGGTTTCTGCTTATGTTCTTGTCTCCAGGTTCTTGCTCAGACTTTCTTCAATGATTAGCTGTGATTGCTATGTCTAAGCCAACGAAACCTTTCCATCACTAAGTTGCATTTGCTCATAGTACATATTATCACAGCAATGAAAGACAATTAGGACATCAAGATTATGATGTTCATTTTTTGGTTGTGTTGTTTTAAGCAAGAGAAAAAATATGAAGTTCAGTGGATAGGTAGATCTCGGGGTAGGGTAGAAAGAATATGATCAAACTGTATTTGATAGAAACTGTAAAATATAAAATAAAGTAAAAGGAAGAAAAGAAATATTGTGTGAAGGAGCTGCATATGAAAATGGACTATAAAATAAAAATATACTGTGATACCACAAATAAGAGTGATTATGGTGCCAGCGATGGTCTTACCACATAGAAGGCAATGTAGACCACTTTACATCCTCCTTGCTTGGGACAACACTATTAGTGTCTACCCCTTTGTGAATGGAGGGAATCAATAAAATTCTAAGCAAGTTAAAACCTAGAAAGGTGCAATGTGTGTTTTCTCCAAGAAATTTATTTTATATCTGTTTTCCTTTTTTAGCTCATCTGGAATACAGAGATTAAAAAAAGATATCAAATATTGAATATTAAATGCTAACATGTTGTAATTCTTGTTAATAATAAACTGTAAAAAGGCTATAAAAATCTAATCTAGAGTTTACTAAATGTATTGAATTTAAAATTTGTTTTATGTGATAGACTGTAACTGTAGCTTTCATCACTCATTAAAGATAGTTTTATTGCCGGGCGGTGGTGGCGCACGCCTTTAATCCCAGCACTTGGGAGGCAGAGGCAGGCAGATTTCTGAGTTCGAGGCCAGCCTGGTCTACAAAGTGAGTTCCAGGACAGCCAAGGCTACACAGAGAAACCCTGTCTCGAAAAACCAAAAAAAAAAAAAAAGATAGTTTTATTGAACTATACTTAAAAGATTAAATTTTGAAAAAAGTTTTTTGTTAAATCCACAGAGGAATTAAAATGAAATGTCACTATATTGCTATGTGTAAAGAATGCACATGTTTTTGTGTATTGTTTCATTCACAAGGTAATATTCTTCAAATTGCAAGAATGGTTTTGAGAGTATATCATAGGACACCTGTATTCAATATGTTGAATGAAAATACTAATTTTATATCTATATCTATTCAAAAACTTGCTTCTATGTTAAATGAATATGATTTTATATACATTTATATTTCAGGCTACTTTACTGGAGTTTGGCTGGAGAAATGCATTTAAAGAAGTATCTCTTGCTGTAGCACACTGCATATCCGCAGCCATTGAAGGTTTTTCCACAAAAGTTCTCCAACAGGAACAAACTGAAAGGACCTCATCTACGAGCTACACTATAAACCTTGTAAATGTCCCACAACTTTGGTCAGAAGGTCACATATTTCCAGGGGAGGAACAACCAAAGAGAGTTGCCAAGGCAAGTATCAAATGAGATCTCTTTAAACTGCTGCCACTTTCCAAGGCATTACATCATATTTATTCTCTTCCTTTTTGGAAGACTGTAAAAGCAGCCTGTATGGAAAGCACATGGTACCCAGTCCACTGTTGGTTTTCTTCTCTGGTGTCTATAGTCCAGAACTACCAAAAGGACCTGTGTCTCTTTGTTTATTCTGAGGCAACCTGAAGGGGGTGTCAGCGAGTTGGGAAGTGCTGACAGAGCTGGAATGTGTCAGGAGACATTTGAGAGGTAAAGCGGAACCAACTTGTGTTACAGCAAGCTTTAAAAGTCACCCTCCACCTGAGTGACTATTCTAGCCTATTTTGAAAGTCCCCAGAACCTTTCGAGATGTAAAGAAATTTAGGACAGATACTCTGCAGTAAACCCACTGTAAAGTCAGTAGTCAGTGATGGGGTTTTGTCACCCTGAGGAACCCTCCTGACTAGAGGCAAGATGGTGCCTTCAGCCCCTCTCTCATCAAAGAGACCAGATACATATTAAATAGCAAAACAGACACAACACTTTTGAAAGATGCTGGCTCCTTAGCCATAAGAAGAGATTACATGAGCTGTTGCTTCTGAGCTATTTAGGCCAAACTGATATTCTATGTATTGTTTTGTAAAATGTGGATACTTAGTAGAAGAAAATTAAGTGAAATTCAAAAGTAATGTGAAATTAATATCAAGAGTACATATTATTTTGAGTTATTTTGATTACACATAAAAGTATTGTCATGTAAAGTTGGCTCATGAGTTTTTCATAATGTCTGTCTGGTGCGCATAAGGTTTGAAGGTTATATATAGAGAGACATCATTTTGTTATTTTCTTATTTGACATGAAACATTTAACTTTCTACAACTGAAAAATTGATTGTTATAAAGCTGCATCATTATATTTATGTTTGGTGCCAAATTCATTATTTAGGAATTTGGCTCCATTGTCTATAAATTACACGGTGCTGTCAAAATACAAATAACTCTATGCCACATTTATTTCTCCCTAGTTTTGTTCTGACATCATGGAAAAGCTTGATACAATGCTTCCACTGGCGCTGGCATGCCGAGATGATTCTCCTCAGGAAATTAGAGGGAAACTGGTGGAGGCCTGCTGTAAAGTGGCAACAGCTGTCCTGGAAAGACTGCAGGAAAGAGGCAAGGAGGTTCCTTCCAGAGCACCTCTGAAGAACTTGCACATCATCCTGTCCTCAGCAGCATACGTCTCGCAGCGGTTCACACACTATGATAATCTGATGAAAGAGACAACTAAGAAGTGAGTGTCTTTAAATGAAGCTGATGTTCATGCTTCAGGAAACACACACTCTTCAGACTTCACAAAATTTAAATGTTGACATTAAAAACTGAGGAGCACATAATAATAGTGGATTATTTTCATCTTTCTCTATTAGGGAATATTTAAAAGTTCAAATATGGGTCATGTTAAACAAATGTGTAGTTACTAACAAAGGCAATCTCTACTAGAGACATATATGAAGGAACACACGAAGTTCAGCATGGTTTTATTCCAAGACTGAATTTTACCCTGTCCTTTTCCTAATATATATTAAACTGACCACATAGAAAAGGAAAATTGAACTTGTTTCTGTCCTGCATATAAACATTCGTGAAATAGTCACTTCTTGCTTCTCCTTCCAATCCAACAGGCTGGTAGGAACTGCCAGAGTGAATAAATTGCATTTCAATCCATCGTTGTGCCTAGTATAACCATATTGCAGGACATCTATTTAGTAATAAACTATCCATAATATTTGAAGAGGAAGCATCTGCCAATCTTAATTCTCATGCACTAATAGTCTAAAAATACAATATGTTTTCTGTATAGAGATAAAAATTGCCATGGGTGCTATCAAGTAGTCCTTTTGGTTACACATGAATGTTGTAAATCCTACTATGGTTCCTTGAAATGATCATGTGGATTTGCCAGTCCAGAGCAACACAAGAATCTATTCTATATTCTTTATTCAACCTTCATAGTATCTTAAGCTATGAAAGACAGAAGTGTGATATAAATAGCTGAAGATAAAAGTAAAATAAATTTGGCTCTGTAGGATACAGTTATGCTATTTTTTTAATTCTCATAAGTTGTCAGATGTTGTGATTCATACTTGAATTTATAAACAAAATATGGCAGAAATCACTTCATTTCAGAAGACTATTCTAAAACACTTTATAAGATAATTGACATCTACAAAATTACAATTTTTAAAAAATAGTGTGGATGAGATGTGTGATAGCTTTAGAACAGTTCGTTCTGACAAGTGTATGTTGTTCTCCGGTAATAATGTTTACCTAATGCCTAAATAATGCACTGATCTCTAGGAATAGGCTCACAAAGAATACTTTTAGCTTTGAATGATGTATTGACAATACAGTTTGTCTCCAGTTGAAGTGCATATTTGTAGAACAGCGGATGTACATTTCAAAGGACTTGCTAAACAAAGACAGGCTCACTTTTCTTTTTGGAAAGTGAATGTGGATACAACCTTCAACTTTGGGAGGAAATGAATGATTGATATCTAATAATGAAAACCATTTGTAGTGCTGGGGATTGTTACCTCCTTCTGCACAGGCCTTAAATCTCTTTCTCTTTGATCATTCCCTCTGAACAGAGCCATATTCCTGGTGCCTATCCAGCGATCTCAGGAATTCATCAACACTGTACAGTTTCAGATTACGGACTACTGCGTCAGAGTTTGTGCTATGAGCATTTTACAGGATGCTGAGAGCCACCACTGGGATGTTGACAAAGCTTTTCATGAGGTGTGAAGTTAAGTTTACTATTTGTTCTTTTTACACAAATATGTTTTACTGCCTACCTGCTTCTAGCTAATTAGAAACATGAGCTCTATATTACTAAAACACGAAGTCTGTTAGGATAATATTTTTTAAATATTGAATTTGTACTTAGTAAAAAACACTGTCTTTAGAAACCTGAAATAAACTAGACATCAGAACTCCCCTTCTGCTTAAAAGTAAAAATAACTTAATTTGAGTTGCAGGATTGCAGCACTGTCTGAACCAGGGTATAATGAGATTTAATGACAACTCAGATATAACAAGAGCTGATTGGATCCTTTGTGCTTTTTCCAAAGCTACCAGTAATACGTGTCCTTGCACCTTTCCTTGGTGTATATTTTCATCCTGTTTAATACATGCTTATTATTAAGTAGCCTTACGTTTATGCTCGTTTGTTTTACTTCTCATTCTTAAGAGCACATCTTACCATTTTGTATTTCACTATTTCCATTCAGCTTGTTTTGAAATCCCAAACATCTCCCAAATGATAGCTAAATAATCCCCAACATAACCGAAGTGATAGTCAATTCAAATTCTCACTGCTGGTCTTCACTCATTTCTTTTTCACTAAATCCCACAGATCATATGTAGACCACATAATATTTGAAATTAAATCCATGCAAGGGTAAAATATTTATATCTTTAACATTTTTTGAGGTTTGAACATTTCAATGGCTAGCTCCTCTTTCTTAACTTTTTCATCGCACCCTTTCTTCTGGATGACATCTTATGATATTCATTTTCCTTGATCATCTGAGCCACTGGGGAGTATTTAGAAAAGGAGAATGGGTTTTTCTCAGCAATCTCTCTTGCCATTTCTTGGCATGGGCAGTATTTGTGACTGAGATATCATAGGTGTTGTTAAAACAGAGCAGCCGCTCATAAGAATCTCTTAAAGACATTCCTGTTCTCCTCAGGCTGTCTCTTCTCTCTTTAAAACCCTTCCCAGGTAGCAGAGTCATAGATGAAGGGGCAACTGTACAGCTGACAGCCTAAAATAAGAAAGAAAGTGTTGATCTCCCCTCTCCTGATAGCATTGCACACTCTGCTTGCCTTGAGGTAAACACAGAGACAGAAAATAGAGCCATCTTGTTTCAAACTGTTTCAATATGTCCAGGTACTAAAGAACAATTTTGTATGATGTTTCCAGCAAGGAATAGATATCATTTTTGTACATACTCAGGATATTTGTTTCCTCTTATGCAAATCAAGGACTAGAACAATTATGCCCTGTAAATAAAAAGTCTATGTTTTGAGAACCTGTTATTGGAGTAACCAAGTATTTACAACAACAAAAAAAAAGTACCATGTAGCAATCACCCAACTCTTAGATCTTATGACAAGGCTCTATCTTCAAAAAGAGAAATAAACTGTTACTTTGTGATTACATGGTACTTGAGTTTCCTTATACTTACACGGTCAGTAGTTACAATTTAATTGCGGAGTTAATGGTTGTTCTTTGTGTGTAAAGGGAAAATAAAGTGATCCTGTTTTCTATTTACCAAAAATAAGATGGTTCATAAAATAGCCCCGGTTTTAAACTGTTTTGACAAGTGGTATACCTGACATGGGTGTATCTCACTTATTGACTCCTTTTTAACTCCTCTGCCTCATGTCATCTGATTTGTGGGAAAGGACTACATTAGGAAAAGTGAGATGATGCACAGCTGATTGGAAATGAAGGGTTGGACAGGGATCTCAGAGAAACCAATGCCCAAGTGCATAGCAAAGTAGAGAAAACATAAAGAATCTAAAAGCTAGGGAGTGCTCATGTTTTCTGATTGCAGGTAAACTAGACACACACATTTCTATATTCTAAACATGTCAGGCTGCAGGATCCAAAGAGCCAGGTCCTTTCCATTGAAGTTTTGTTGAGGTGGTACAATGGGTATTGAGACTGCATGTTTAATATTAAGCTTTCTGTATAGGTGACATATGCACAATTTTAGTAACTTGTGTTTTCCGATAGTCAAAAAATGAAGAATTATCTGTTCAGCATGAAACAGTTTATAGTCTTTAAAATGTACATAGTACATTTTGAGCAGAAAGCAACATCTCTGTGCTAAAGGATAAGTATAAAATGAACTTGTTTCCTATATTTTAAAATCATGGTTAAGTTTTGTTGATCACACTGGTACTCAGCTACATCTCTAACCACCATTCCCCGCATTAGCTGGGCCCAGGGGTCCCTTTCATTTACAACATCTGAAACTCTGAGAAAATCAAGCTTTAAGACTCCTATCTTAGTTTAACAGATGTTCCTACATGATACTACAAACCAATGGAGAATTAAATTTACTTTGCTTTCTTATTCTTTAACTAGTTTCTAGCCCATCTCATTGGAAAGTCAGAAACCACTTACTCAAAGTCCTTTTCTGTTTGAACTTTACTCTGATACTTTAAATCCAAGTTTCCTACAAAATAATAGTTCCATATATTTTTGTATTATCATTTGAAAATCAATCACTATTATTTTAATGACTACAGTAGTAATCAATGTAACTGCCAATATAATGCCATGTGAAGAAATATCTCCTTGAGAAGCTAGTAACTTTGGGGTTAAGAGAAGAGCAGACTCTTTTAGTTGTTTTATGAGACAGAATTTTATTTTATAACACAGAGTGGCCTGAAACTTGTTGGGTTTCACAGCCTGGCTTCAAGCTGCATCAGTCCTCCCTGCCCTGCCACTCCAGAGCTGGAATGAAAGAGAAGCCCATCTCACCAGGCAGGAGTAGGTATTTATTAGTTAACATGTATTTGAAAACTATGCTAGTAGACACAGCAGATTGCAAAAGAGAAATATTAAGGTATGAAATAGGACATTTTAATGCCTTATGTTTTGATATATTAACATAATGAAATTAAATTTGAAGAACCTATTCTATTCTCCCTATTTCAGATAATCTTTTGGTCTGGTTTGAAGAGATGAGGTCAAACAACTACCACATATCCCCAAGAGCGTATTACTAACTAGTGCTTGCTTGTGAATCTCTATCTTCTCCTTACTGCCTGCCCCCTTTGGCCTGGCCACTTTTGGTTTCCTTCTGAGATCAGGCAAAAGCTAGCATATGAGGTCTCAGGAGGAATGGGGGAAAAAATGAGAGCCTGACACCTTAGAAGTATATAAAAACATTATGGGCCTACACTTTACAAAATGGTGTAAAATTAGATTACTATTTATCAATTGCTAGTATAAACTATTATTAAAGCACCATTAATCAAACATCCTTATGTACTATTCAGTAGTTAAGCACCACACTTGGTTTTGGGAATGTGCCTAAGATTTAATACACATTTGTTTTTAGTCCTCTCGTTCTATGAGAATATGGAGTCTGAAAGAATTTTAAAATTAACTCAGTAATGCTAATCATCTCAGAGAGGTGTCCTTCATAAACAATGTAAACATATTTTTGTTTTAGATAATCAACATGACTTGTTAGATGATGACACAGCTCCTGCTTAAAGTAAACTTTAGAAGGCAGGCTGGGACCAGGTAGATCAAGAATTGGTTCAATGCTTGTTGTCTGGATTTGCACTAGAATAACTGATTCATAACTGAAATAAAACATATGTTCAATAGGATGTTTAACATCTTGTTTAAAATCTTTCATGGTCATCTAGTATGGCAGACTCTCTAATTATTTCTTTTCAGACTGAACTAATTAGGTTCATAGGGAGAACACTGACATTTTGGAAGATGTTATTCTGTTGTTTAATATGTGGTGATTTTGCCAGGGGGAAAGATGTTCCTTTGCCATCCAGATGTGGCATTACTTCATCTGGGCCCTGCGTCATGATCTCTGGACCATACTGCCCCCAAAGCTGGCCCAGGAGATTTTAACAGAGCTTCTGGAGAAATCCTTGGGTCTACTTGCTTCCAGATATGCTCAGGCCCACCCCAGTTCTAAGAGAACTTTACAGATAAGGTAATAAAACATGCTGCTTTTCAAGGAGACTGTTTTTGAGATCAACTTGTTGTGGTTTTCATGCTTGAGACAAAACTTGTGTGTTTAGTGCAATTGTAATATCTAAGAGGAGAGGGCGCCCGTTCTTACATCTGCATCATTTATGTAGGGAAGTGGAGCTTGGTCTGAATGATAGCCCTGCTCCTTCACCTTACAATTGCATGAGAGCCCCTTTGCTTGTAGGAAATATTCCCAAGTGTGACCGGGTCAATTATACACAATAAGATAGCAAATTAAGGCCCTGTAGCAGAGAAACCAGCAATTAAGCTACAGCGAAGACATGAAGTTGACTCCTGCTCCTCGGCAACCAAAGCATTTTAGCATTTTCATTTTGTTATGTTTTGTTTTGTTTTACTTGGTTGCTGTACTTTTCCAATGGAGTAGCTATTCTTGTTAAGGAAACTACATTGTTTTAAACCTACATTTGCCCACCATGGTGGTTCATGTGTTTGATCCCAGCACTTGGGAGGCAGAGTGAGGCAGATCTCTGAGTTTGCAGTCAATTTGGTCTACAAAGTGCACTCCAGGACATTGAGGGCTACACAGAGAAACCCTGTCTTGAAAAAAAATGAACAATAAATATATTCTAATTTGTTGTCCTGGCTTTCCCTTCATTCCCATTTTTGACCCTCTCTGTATTACTGAAAGTCAACTGAAGAAAATGGGAATCTGTAGAGAATGAGAAGCAAAAAACACTAGGTTTTAAATAAAACACTGAATTAGAGTATAATTCTAATATTTTGGTAGTGAATATAATGCAGATGAGCTTAATGATAACAGTGAGGTACATGGAAGAAGGCATTTGTTTTATATGCACTTGGTCTAATGCAATTAAAATCTGCATATATGTATGACATAATATTTTCAGATGTATTTTTGAAGGATCCCACAGACACCAGAGACTTCCTTTTGTCTTTATTTTTGCAAGGACTCACTTCCTAAAATCATTTTCTTATAAAGCACACTGTGATTTGAAGGGCATTTAGGCCCCACCGGAGTGTTTCAATGATCAAACTGTTTGAAAAATAAAATGGAACTCAAAAAACAATGGATCTTTGAGGAATAGATATAAAATTTCTTTTTAGAGGAAAGAATACCTTCTCTTTCTAATTAACCACCAATCACTTTTGACTGTTATGTGGCCAATCATTATGAGATATTTGTAAAATCAAATTTGAGTTTACTGTTAGATCATGAAATAAATAATATATTTAATTAATTAATTAAATAGTAGTACTATTGAGACTTTGGCTTAATGACTGTAGAAAAGTCTTATGCAAATTTAGAATGATTGCTTCTAATTTTTCTATGTAAAACATAAGAATATATTTCAAAGGTTAATATGAATGTATTATTGTAGAAATCAAAATGTGTGTGTGTGTGTGTGTGTGTGTGTGTGTGTATCTTGGATTAGAAACGATAAACAATTAAAAGTAAATAAAACTAAAATTAAAGCTTCCTAAGGTGATAACTACCATTAGTTGTTATATTCTACTGGTCTTCCTATAACATATACACATATACATGATTTATGCATGTGTTATATGTGTTATGTGTTACATATATATATATTTCACATATTGTATTCTTATTATATTCATGGGTTGAGATATTGGATCTCAAATATGTGTGCAATTAGTATGTCGATTACAATAAAATGTACTTAAAATTTAAAAAAAAACACATGAGCAATAAAAATAAAACAGTAATGAGCATGATAAATAATGCAGTCTTCTTTCACAAATAAGCATATTTTTAGAAATTTCTGATATAGGCATTTCAATTTGTACTTTGTCATGCCTTCTTACCACTCTCTCTCAGGAGGAGCATGTTACTTGACCTTATGACTTATTTCTGATGGTTTATATGTGGATAAATTGATACATGTTCTGCTATCAAAGATTGACCTACAGTCTGTGTGTGTGTGTGTGTGTGTGTGTGTGTGTGTGTGTGTGTGTGTAATAGCACATTTTCTTATCAACTAGCTTGTATTTTTCTCACAATAATTTCAAGACCAGCTCTTGAGCTCCAGGAAGAGAATTCTGATAGTACAAAGTAAATACTGTTTTATAAAATATTCCTATATGTAACAATTATTAAAGAAGAGGTCATAAATTGGAGAAGGAGCAAAGAAGGAATCGGAAAAGGAGGGATGTGCAGGAATTATTTTCATGCAACATTCATGTATGAAGTTCTTAAAACAATAAAAATGTTAAATTAAAACAAACAAAACTCAAAACATAGCTAGAACACCATTGCAGCTCTTGCCATTCCTAAAAGTAATGACATTTTGGGCCATCCATAATATCATGGCCATCCATAGACATTCAACAGTGGTTTTGGTTTTCTTGGTTTGGGTATATCTATGTAGATATCTCTGATAATCCAGCCATATCTTTCCATTCTTACATAAGCTTATAAGACATACAGATTAGAAGTTTATTGCATGCAAAACTACTATTTTATTTAACATGATATGTTTTTCTCTCTTTCCAATAGACTTGATGTCACAGCAATCTTAATATGTACTGAGAACATGTTATGGTCAGTTTGTACTTCTGGACAGGAAATTTTGAATCCTCATAAATATAACAACCATAAAATTTTAAAAATTCATACTCATTGCAACAATCTCATTACAACATTAGCAATTTTGACATCACCATTAACTGAATTATATAAGTAAGTATCAAATAACTTCTTTAACTGAGTTATTGTCAAACTGCTTATTGAACTCTATATTAAATACCAATTAAGTACTCTGAAGTATATTCTTAATATCATAAATTATAATATTTTATAAATTGAACATGAACCAATTCCTGAAACTATTCAGTCACTCTGATGTGTTTTGTGTCTGTAGGTCCCATTCAGTTAATAAATTTTAAGCTTCATCTTTTTGATTTTCTGGTTTTTGAAACATTCTTGCTATATGGACTTTACTGACTTCAAAGATGAAATCTTTCTACCTCAGGCTTCTGGGTGCTGGGATTATGAGCTTCTACAGTCATGCCAGGCAGGACCTCTCACTTTTTGACTGCAATCTACTGTGTGTGTGTGTGTGTGTATACCTTTTAGCTTTTTAAAGACTCATTTTTAATTATGTATACATGTGCAGGGATGTACACAGATGGGTGATGGTGCCTGTGACTCCACAAGTTGTCAGATTCCCTGGAACTGGGCCTCAGAGTTTTCATTTTTTATATAATATAATTGGATCTAATTTTAATAAATGCATTTTTTTTATTTTATTTTATTTTCTAATTTTTTTTATTTACATTCAAAATCATTTCCCCTTTCCCGTTTCCTCCCTCCCCGAAAGTCCCATAAGCCCCCTTTCCTCCTTCTTTTCCCCATTCAACCTTCTCTCGCTTCTCTGTCCTGGCATTCCCCTACATCCAGTCTTTCCAGGACCAGGGGTCTCTATTTTTAAAAATCTAAATGTGCTGAAATCAGAGATTTAAGGGTCTTATATTTTCAATGAATCTGGCATATATTTTAATATTAGGTTTCAGTGTCTTAAATAATAATGGCAAGTGGATGCTGATGGGTAAATGTATTGGAAAATTAAAATATTTTTCTTACAAATAAAAGTTAGTAAAATATAAAAATTTCAGTCTACTTTTAATTGCAAGTTAACTTGAGTCTATAGGGAATATCATAAACCTTGGAATAAACCTGATAAGCAGACTTAAATGAACAAACTTGTAGAGTGCATACAATCAACAAAATCACTATTTTCTTTAACTTTTTTTCATATGAATTAACAATGATAATTTTAAAAAATTCTCTCCAATGTTTGTTTTTATTTTAAAAGACTATATCATTACATATTCTTACTTTATTGAATAGTAAAAAGATCATGTAATAGTTTTTACTGAGATTAAAAATTAGGCAGACTGTTCCTTTCTATGCATTTTGGTTAGTTTGATATGCATGTTTTTATTCAGAATATATTCTAAGAATAATTAACAACTTCATTTACAGTTTCCCTACTCCAACTTGAAGTATAAGCATTGCTAAAAGGTTCTTTCTTCTTGTAAAACAAGCTGAGAACTTGTTTTAGAAGCAGAGAATACTTTTATGGAGCAGAAGAACAGTGAATGAAGGCACCATAAGGCTGAGATTATATATAAATGGCTTATAATACAAAAAGCTTAAATTTGAACCCCCTAATAAATCCTAGTGAAATAAACTGATTTACCATAGATGAGAACGCAGCTTTGCATTCAGTTCAATGGGTCAGTTCATCTCAGAAAAAGGCCTTGTGAAAACCAGGAACAAAGCTGACAAATTTCATGGATTGGCCATGGTGAAGCAATATTGAATTTCATGGTTTGTCACAAACAAGTTGAAAGAATATAGCCCAAAGGCATTTGTAAAAACAAATAAATTATGATCACAGATTGCATATATTAGTAATAAAAGTGAAACATACATTCTTTATTTTTAACCTATAGCCTTTTGTTACATTTTAACTATGTAAGTTCTCAAATCTCTGTGATTTATACATTTGTAACCTCACACAGCAAATTTAAATTGCTAATATCTAACATGATTATGGAACTTTTCTAAACACTGCCTCTAGTTTTTCTTAATTTAAAACATAGGTCTATGTCACTTTTTGTGGAATAGCAAAAAATCCAAGTGCATCTTCAGAATTTTGATAGTACTCAGTGCAAAAATATTCAAAACTTTTATGTTTTCATGTTGATTCAGACCTTTGAAATGTATTTTGATTTTTGCGACAAGAAAAATCTTTAAGGCAGTGTCTTATTCGCCAAGGAAGGAGACATGTGTATTCTGTAAAACTCTATTGGCTTTGAGCTGCTTTACACAACTAAGAAAGGAAGTTGTCAAGATTATTAACATTCTAAAAAGCCTTCATCTCTACCTCATGATAAAAATTAGTCCATATGCTTTGAGGACTTGGGGAAGGAAAAGTAACAATAGGATGTTGAAAGTGTTGAATGTTTATGAACTGTTGCTGCCTTTGTCGCTTGGCATGCATGTCACGCCTTGTAAGGAGGGCTCTGCCTTTGTTTCCAGTGGTTTTGACAGATAAGCTGAAAATGTGTTCACTCTGAGCCTAGTGTAGTATCACTACATCCCAGGGCAAGAGCATACGACTTTTAAAATCTTTTCAGGAAGAATTAAACCTAATAAATATGTGTTTTATTTTCTAAGCTTCACCTCATGAATTTCTGATAGAATGTTGTGAAACGCTTACTTTAGATTTGGCCTCCAAGGAAAAATATCTACTGAAACATAAAACACCTATGTGAATTTTCCAAACTACATGTTAGTTGTTCCTTTTTGGAGGTGGTTATTCATAAGCAGCCACTCACAAACAAACATGCACACATATGGCTTTCTACACTGAAGTTCACTTGCAGATTATTTGTTTTATTTTGTAGAACAATTTAAAAATTAATCCCTAAAGGGGTAAGAGGTATGACACATAAGTACATATGAGCATTTGAGATCAATTCCTAGACCCCTACTGTCCCACACCAAACATGTCTATTCTAAGAATTTAGACAAATAAACAATTTCTGTTTAAGACAAATACAAAACACTGTTGCCTTCCAAAATACCATGATTATATGCAAGTGTCACAACAGCGAGCTATTAAGTTGTCCTCAAATAATTTTAGGAAAGATTGATAAATTCTAAATGTTAGAATTAACTACTATTTATCCAAAATATTTTGATATGCCAAATATCCTAATTATAAAAAGTTGGTATAAATTGGAAATCCCAACATTTAACAACATAAAGGAGTGGTGTTTCAGTAGAAGTGTTGATATGCCAGTCAAAGATTAGCATCACAAGAAACAGAAAAGGACATTCAACAGTAAGCCAAAGAATAGTAGATTTATGTTAGAGTTCATTTGAAATGACTCAGATGACTTTTGAGTCACTGAATTCCAGAGTACTACTTACTACACTAGTACCCATAGTTCTACTTAAAATTAGGCTAATGTTAGGTCCTTTAAGATTGGGGGCTTATGGGACTTTCGGGGAGGGAGGAAATGGGAAAGGGGAAATGATTTGGAATGTAAATAAAAAAACTTAGAAAATAATAAAAAAAAAGATTATGATCTTAGTCTCTATATATTTTTCCTATTTCACAGTCCCCTATAGTAGGATATATTTTCAATGGCAACCTTTTCATATCTCAAGAATGATAAACACAATTTGAAAAACTGGCAATTCTTTAAAATATTGGATACAACATATGTTCATGTGCAATGTTGACCATATGATCTTATGACCCCACAATGAAAACACATAAATTCAACCATAAATACATAAAAACACCATAAATAAAATATGTAAACATAAATTGTATGGGAGAGGGCATGATGGCACTTTTCTCAGCAACACAAGTAGAAACCACCCTGACACCCATGAACAGACAAGAGTCAGCAGAAACATACAGAGAAATACTATTCTCCAGTATATATGCCACAGCAACAATGAACACAAAAGCATTATGCTAAGTACAAACAGATAGACATCCATTCATTAGAAACATGAAGCATAAGCAGAACTGTGGATGAGAGTCTACTAGGGATCACTGGTGGTTCAGAAGAGAGTAGAATGAGGAGCTAATGGATATGAGGGCAAAGCTACCTTGAATGTCAAAGAAATGATTAGGTGCATGTAAATGTCGTGATAATTGACTTATATATATTAATAACGCTGCTACCACAAATCTAGCTTAGCCTAGCTTAACGGCACATACCTATGGCTAAGCCAAGAGTATTGCAGGGTTTTAGGTAGCCTGTGCTGCATAGCAAGAACTCGTCTTAGAGGGAAGAAAGTATTGAAGAAATAAAAATATTTAAAATTGGAGGAGAAAAGTGATTGACAATGCAAAATTCCCAAAGACAAGTTTCTTATCCTAGCAAGTTTGTTTTATTTATTTATTTTTTTATTATTTTCTAAGTTTTTTTGTTTACATTCCAAATGGTTTCCCCTTTACCGTTTCCTCCCTCCCCGAAAGTCCCATAAGCACCCTTCCCTCCCTCTTTTCTCCATTCAACCCCCTCTCACTTCTCTGTCCTGGTATTCCCCTACATCCAGTCTTTCCAGAACGAGGGGTTTCTCCTTCCATCTTCTTGGACATTTATTGATATGTGAACTGTGTCTTGGATATTCCGAGATTCTGGGTCAATATCCCTTTATCAGTGACTGCATACCATGTGTGTTCTTTTGTGATTGGGTTACCTTATTAAGGATGATATTTTCAAGTTCTGACCATTTGCCTAGGAATTTCGTGAATTCATTGTTTTTAATTGCAGAGTAGTATACCATTGTGTAAATATACCACATCTTCTGAATCCGTTCCTCCGTTGAGGGACATCTGGGTTCTTTTCACTTTCTGGCTATTATAAATAAGGCTGCTATGAACATAGTGGAGCATGTGCCCTTATTGCATGCAGGGGAAGCCTCTGGGTATGTGCCCAGGAGTGGTATAGCAGGATCCTCCAGGAGTGTCATGCCCAGTTTTCTGAGGAACCGTCAGACTGCTTTCCAGAGTGGTTGTACCAGCTTGCAATCCCACCAGCAGTGGAGGAGTGTTCCTCTTTCTCCACATCCTCACCAACAACTGCTGTCTCCTGTGTTTTTGATCTTAGCCATTCTGACTGGTGTGAGATGGAATCTCAGGGTTGTTTTGATTTGCATTTCCCTAATGACTAAGGATGTTGAACATTTCTTTAGGTGCGTCTCAGCCATTAGAAATTCTTCGGATGAGAACTCTTTGTTTAGCTCTGTAGCCCAGTTTTTAATAGGGTTATTTGGCTTTCTGGAGAATGACTTCTTGAGTTCTTTGAATATATTGGATATTAGCCCTCTGTCGGATGTAGGGTTGGTAAAGATCATTTCCCAGTTTGTTGGTTGCTGCTTTGTCCTTTTGACAGTGTCCTTTGCCTTACAGAAACTTTGTAATTTTATGAGGTCCCATTTGTCAATTCTTGATCTTAGAGCATAAGCTATTGAAGTTCTGTTCAGGAAATTCTCCCCTGTTCCCATATGTTCAAGATTCTTCCCTAGTTTCTTTTCTATTAGTTTCATTGTGTATGGTTTTATGTGGAGATCCTTGATCCACTTGGAATTGAGCTAAGTGCAAGGAGATATGAATGGGTCAATTTGCACTCTTCTGCATGTTGACCTCCAGTTGAACCAGCACCATTTATTGAAAATGCTATCTTTTTTCCACTGGATGGTTTTAGCTCCTTTGTCAAAGATCAAGTGACCATAGGAGTGTGGATTCATTTCTAGGTCTTCAATTCTACTCCATTGATCGACATGCCTGTCACTATACCAATACCATGCTGTTTTTAACACTATTGCTCTGTAGTACAGCTTGAGATTCAGGATACTAATTCCCCCAGAAGTTCTTTTACTCTTGAGAATAGTTTTAGCTATCCTGGGTTTTCTGTTATTCCAGATGAATTTTTGAATTGCTCTTTCTAACTCTATGAAGAATTGAGTTGGGATTTTGATGGGGATTGCATTGAATCTGTATATTGGTTTTGGCAAGATGGCCATATTTACTATATTAATCCTGCCGATCTGCGAGCATGGGAAATCTTTCCATCTTCTGAGGTCTTCTTCAATTTCTTTCTTCAGAGACTTGAAGTTCTTGTCAGACAGATCGTTCACTTATTTGGTTAGAGTCACACCAAGATCCTTTATATTGTTTGTGGATATCATGAAGGGTATCATTTCTCTTATTTCTTTCTCAGCCTGCTTATCCTTTGAGTATAGGAAGGCTACTGATTTGCTTGAGTTGATTTGATATCCGGCCACTTTGCTGAAATTGTTTATCAGCTGTAGGAGTTCTCTGGTGGAGTTCTTTGGGTCGCTTAAGTATACTATCGTATTGTCTGCAAATAGTGATAGTTTGAATTTTTCCTTTCCAATTTGTATCCCTTTGGCCTCCTTTTGTTGTCTAATTGCTCTAGCTAGAACTTCAAGTACTGTATTGAAAAGATATGGAGAGAAACGGCAGCCTTGTCTAGTCCCTGATTTTAGTGGGATTGTTTCAAGTTTCTCTCCATTTAGTTTGATATTGGCTACCAGTTTGCTGTAAATTACTTTTACTATGTTTAGATATGGGCCTTGAATTCCTGATCTTTCCAAGACCTTTAAAATGAAAGAAGACTGAATTTTGTCAAATGCTTTCTCAGTATCTAATTAAACGACCATGTGGTTTTTTTCTTTGAGATTGTTTATGTAGTGGATTTCATTGATGGACTTCCTTATATTGAGGCATCCCTGCATCCCTGGGATGAAGCCTACTTAATCGTGGTGAATTATTGTTTTGATGTGTTCTTGGATTCAGTTGGCAAGAATTTTATTGAGTATTTTTGCATTGATATTCATAAGAGAGATTGTCCTGGGATTCTCTTTCTTTGTCGGATTTTTGTGTGATTTTGGTATTAGTGTAATTGTGGCTTCGTAGAATGAATTGGGTAGTGTTCCTTCTGTTTCTATTTTGTGGAATAGTTTGAAGAGTGTAGGTGTTAGGTCTTTTTGAAGGTGTGATAGAATTCTGCACTAAAACCATGTGGACCTGTGGTTTTTTTCTTGGAAGACTTCCAATGACCACTTACATTTCTTCAGGGGTTATAAGATGGTTTAGATTGTCTATTTGATCCTGATTTAATTTTGGTATTTGTTTTCTGTCTAGGAAATTGTCCATTTCCTCCAGATTTTCTAGTTTTCCAGGGTTTTGTATTAGGATGTGATGATTTTTTTAATATCCTCAGTTTCTGTTGTTATCTCTCCCTTTTCATTTCTTATTTTGTTAATTTGGATACTGTCTCTGTGCCCTCTGGCTAGTCTGGCTAAGGGCTTATCTATTTTGTTGATTTTCTCAAAGAACCAACTCCTAGTTTTGTTGATTCTTTGTATGGTTTTCTTTGTTTCTACTTGATTGATTTCAGCCCTGAGTTTGATGATTTCCTGCCTTCTACTCCTCTTGGGGGTATTTGCTTCTTTCTGTTTCAGGGCTTTCAGGTGTGCCATTAGGCTGCTAGTGTATGCTGTCTCCCGTTTTCTTTTTGGCTGCACTCGGGGCTATGAATTTTCCTCTTAGCACCTCTTTCATTATGTCCCATTAATTAGGATATGTTGTGCCTTCATTTTCATTAAATTTTAAAAAGTCTTTGATTTCTTTCTTTATTCCCTCCTTGACCAAATTATCATTGAGTAGTGCATTGTTCAGCCTCCATGTGTATGTGGGCTTTTTGTTATATTTGTTGCCATTGAAGATCACCCTTATTTCATAGTGATCTGATAGGAGGCATGGGATTAGTTTGATCTTCTTATATCTGTTGCGGTCTGTTTTGTGACCAATTATATGGTCTATTTTGGAGAAGGTACCATGAGGTGCTGAGAAGAAGCTGTATTCTTTTTTTTTATGATGAAATGTTCTACATATATCTGTTAGTTCCACTTGGTCCAAGGCTTCAATTAGATTCACTGTGTCCCTGTTTAGTTTCTGCTTTCCTGAACAATCCATTTCAGAGTGCGGGGTTTTGAAGTCACCCACTATTATTGTGTGAGGTGCAATGTGTGCTTTAAGCTTTAGTAAAGTTTCTTTTACGAAAGAGAGTGCCCTTGAATTTGGAGCATAGATATTCAGAATTGAATGTTCTTCTTGGTGGATTTTTCCTTTGATCAGTATGTAGTGTACTTCTCTGTCTTTTTTGATGACTTTAGGTTAAAAATCAATTTTATCTGATATTAGGATGGCTACTCCCGCTCGTTTCCTTGGACAATTTGCTTGTAAAATTGTTTTCCAGCCTTTTACTCTGAGGTAGTGTTTGTCTTTGACAGTGATGTGCATTTCCTGCAAGCAGCAAAATGCTGGGTCCTGTTTAAGTATGCAGTCTGTTAGTCTATGTCTTTTTTTTTTTTGTTTGTTTGTTTGGTTTTTTTAATTTTATTTTATTTTCTAAGTTTTTTTTTATTTTCATTCAAAATCATTTCCCCTTTCCCGTTTCCTCCCTCCCCTAAAGTCCCAGAAGCCCCCTTCCCTCCCTCTTTTCCCCATTCAACCCCCTCTTGCTTCTCTGTCCTGGCGTTCCCCAACATCCAGTCTTTCCAGAACCAGGGGTCTCTCTTTCCATCTTCTTGGAAATCTATTGATATGCGAATTGTTTCTAGCGTATTCCAAGATTCTGGGTTAATAATCCCTTATCAGTGACTGCATACCATGTGTGTTCTTTTGTGATTGGGTTACCTCACTAAGGATGATACTTTCCAGTTCTGACCATTTGCCTAGGAATTTCGTGAATTCTTTGTTTTTAATTGCAGAGTAGTATTCCATTGTGTAAATATACCACATCTTCTGAATCCATTCCTCCGTTGAGGGACTTCTGGGTTCTTTCCAGCTTCTGGCTATTATAAATAAGGCTGCTATGGACATAGTGGAGCATGTGTCCTTATTGCATGCAGGTAAAGCCTCTGGGTATATGCCCAGGAGTGGTATAGCCGGATCCTCCGGGAGTGTCATGCCCAGTTTTCTGAGGAACCTCCATACAGCTTTCCAGAGTGGTTGTACCAGCTTGCAATCCCACCAGCAGTGGAGGAGTGTTCCTCTTTCTCCACATCCTCGCCAACAACTGCTGTCTCCTGTGTTTTTGATCTTAGCCATTCTGACTGGTGTGAGATGGAATCTCAGGGTTGTTTTGATTTGCATTTCCCTAATGACTAAGGATGATGAACATTTCTTTAGGTGCTTCTCAGCCATTAGATATTCTTCAGGCGAGAACTATTTGTTTAGCTCTGTACCGCATTTTATAATAGGGTTACTTAATTCTCTGGAGTCTAACTTCTTGAGTTCTTTGTATATATTGGACATTAGCCCTCTATCGGATGTAGGGTAGGTAAAGATCTTTTCCCAGTTTGTTGTCTGCCACTTTGTCTTTTTGACAGTGTATTTTGCCTCACAGAAACTTTGTAATTTTATGAGGTCCTATTTGTCAATTCTTGATCTTAGAGCATAAGCTATTGGAGTTCTATTCAGGAAATTCTCCCCTGTGCCCATATGTTCAAGGTTCTTCCCTAGTTTCCTTTCTATTAGTTTCAGTGTGTCTGGTTTTATGTGGAGGTCCTTGATCCACTTGGAATTGAGCTTAGTGCAAGGAGATAAGAATGGGTCAATGCACTCTTCTGCATGTTGGCCTCCAGTTGAACCGGCACCATTTGTTGAAAAGGCTATCGTTTTTCCACTGGACGGTTTTAGCTCCTTTGTCAACGATCAAGTGACCATAGGAGTGTGGATTCATTTCTGGGTCTTCAATTCTGTTCCATTGATCTACATGCCTGTCACTGTACCAATACCATGCAGTTTTTTAACAGTATTGCTCTGTAGTACAGCTTGAGATCCGGGATACTGATTCCCCCAGAAGTTCTTTTACTCTTGAGAATAGTTTTAGCTATCCTGGGTTTTCTGTTATTCCAGATGAATTTTTGAATTGCTCTTTCTAACTCTATGAAGAATTGAGTTGGGTTTTTGATGGGGATTGCATTGAATCTGTATATTGCTTTGGGAAAGATGGTCATTTTTACTATATTAATCCTGCCAATCCATGAGCATGGCAGATTTTTCCATCTTCTGAGGTCTTCTTCAATTTCTTTCTTCAGAGACTTGAAGTTCTTGTCATACAGATCTTTCACTTGTTTGGTTAGAGTCACACCAAGATTCTTTATATTGTTTGTGGCTATCGTGAAGGGTATCATTTCTCTTACTTCTTTCTCAGCCTGCATATCCTTTGAGTATAGGAAGGCTACTGACTTTTTTGAGTTAATTTTAATCCGTCCACTTTGCTGATGTTGTTTTTAGCTGTAGGCGTTCTCTGGTGGATTTGTTTGGGTCAATTAAATATACTATCATATTGTCAGCAATAGTGATTTGCATTTTGCATTTTCTTTGACTGTTGAGTCGATGCTTTCTATGGTATCTTCAGCACCTGAGATTCTTTCTTCCATCTTTTGTATTCTATTGTTGATGTTTGCATCAATGACTCCTGATTTCTTCCCAGGTTTTCTATCTCCAAAGTTGTCTCACTTTGTGATTTCTTAGTTGTTTCTACTTCCTTTTTTAGGTCCTGGATGTATTTGCTCAGATTCTTCACTTGTTTGTTCATATTTTCCTGTATTTCTTTAAGATATTTTTGCATTTCCTCTTTCAGGATTTCTGCCTGTTGACCCAAGTTGTCCTGTATTTCTTTAAGCGATTTTTGTGTTGCCTCCTTATGGGCCTCCATCTGTTGACCCATATTCTCCTGCATTTCTTTAAGTGATTTTTATGTTTCCTTTGTAAGGGCATCTAACCGTTGATTCATTTCTTTAAGAGGTTTTTGTATTGTCTCCTTATGGGCCTCCATCAGTTGACCCATGTTCTCCTGCATTTCCCTAAGCGATATTTTTGTTTCCTTTGTAAGGGCTTCTACCCGTTGATTCATGTTCTCCTGTATTTCTTTATGAGATTTATTTGTGTCCTTCTTGAAATCCTCTAATATCATCATGAGAAGTGATTTTAAATCCAGA
This sequence comes from Tokudaia tokunoshimensis, assembly GCA_036184795.1. Taxonomy (NCBI): domain Eukaryota; kingdom Metazoa; phylum Chordata; class Mammalia; order Rodentia; family Muridae; genus Tokudaia; species Tokudaia tokunoshimensis. Next base: position 4,454,696 of record BTHU01000009.1, read on the forward strand.
TCTTGCCTTTCGGGTGTGATGGGGTATCCAGGACTTGCTGCTGTTGGAGAGTTGCCATATTGTCTTGATTTCTGTTAGTAACATTCCTCTGTTTGTCTTTTGCCATCTGGTTACCTTTGGTGTTAGTTGGTCCTGCTGTCACTGGCTGTTGGTTGGACCGCCTGTGAGCCTGCAAGGCTATTTCTGCCCTCCCCCCCTGGATTACCAGGATTCCCCTGGCACCGATTGCTGGGGGGCTGCCCTGCTCCTGAGTGACTTTGGAGTCCTGATGTGCCTTGCCCCAAGTGATGTTATATTGGGGAATCCCTGCAAGTCTGAAGGCTCAGCATAGTCAATCCCCAGAGCAGAGATGGCCAAGGGGAGGCTGGTACACTCCGTTCCTCTCCGGGTGTGCTTTCTCCCATTGCGGGTCCCTCTGCAGGGCAGATGTCCCCCAGCAGAGCTGGCATGTAGGTGTCCACAGAATTGCCCAGCTCTTGGGAGCTGGGAATGCACAAGCTGGCTGAGTCCTAAGGGATATTATGGTTGATTGTCCCTGTGCCTGGAGTTCCCAATTGCCATGTTGCTGGAGCAAAGATGGCAGAGTGCACTGTCAAGTTTGTTTATTAGTTATATCCATTTGTATGCCTCCATATAAATATTACTTGAAGTATTATTTTTAAAAATACAACAGCTTTCTGTGTGGTCCTAGAAAATGACTAGGCGTTAGTTTTGGAGACAGCCTGAATGGTGAACTCTCATTTAGCTGGCTCTGCCGTTCATGGGTTTCAGTCATTTCTCTCTTCTCCCCAGATGTCCTTGGACTGGCCTGCCCTTGTAGGATGCTCTTCACACATGAATATGAATTCAAACATAAATTCATCTTCCTGTTCTCTAAGCACCTGGTCTGACAACTTCTACTTTTCCCCCTTTTCTACTCTGTACCCACTGTGGACTATGCATTTTGTTAGTCATTTTGTAACTTAAAGTTATCATTTCTTAGCAACAGAGTGCTATTTATCATTTGAGAAATGCAAGCCAGCAATTAATGAAATGTTCAACATTCTTAGTCATCAGGAAAATGCAAGTCAAACGACCCTGAGATTCCACCTCACACCTGTCAAAATGGCTAAGAACAAAAACTCAGGTGACAGCAGATACTGGCAAGGATGTGGAAAAAGGGTAACACTCCTCCTTTGCTGGTGGAACTGCAGGCTGGTAAAACCACTGTGGAAATCAGTCTGGTGGTTCCTCAGAAAATTGGAAATAGTTCTACCTGAGAACCCAGCTATACCACTCCTAGGCATATGCCCAAAAGGTGCTCCAATATAATACTTTAAGTGTCTTACTTTGATACATTTAAAAATCATATGTCCCAGAGAAAAACATGTTTTTATTGGTTGGGTGGTTGGTTGGTTTAGGCTGTTCTGGAACTCCTGAGGTAGACCAGGCTGGCCCCAGACAGTGACAATCACCTCCTCTGTCTCGCATGTGCCAAGATGGAAGATGACAGCCACCACCTCTACTTTATTTTATTTTCTCTTGAGACAAGATCTGACTAAGCAGCCTATGCTGGCCTCAAACTTACAAATGACACTTAGAAAGAGTAAAACAGGGAATTCTATTTAAATCTTGAAGTGTTGGATTGAATAATGTTTTGAATAGTGTTTTAGAATGTTTGTGGTTGCTTGTGATGATTGCATCAGAAAGGCCCTTGTCTTGGTAGCCTATGTTATCACATAGTTTCTGTTTAATTTCTAATTCAGTTTTGACCTAATTCTAGTTCCAAGATTATAGATTTTTCTTGTATATATAATTGAACATGTCTAATGGCCCAAGCACTTGTCTATTCATAGAAGATAGACCTGATACCCTCACCTTTATAGAGCACCCTCTGTTGAGATGCCTTAATCTAATCCTGGAGGTACACTCTGTTAACATCTTATTCTGAGAACCTCTCTGTTGTGCCTTCAGCCAAATTCCAAGTGCCACCAGCCAAGCATACAACCAGCTAATTCTTTTTAGCTTTTGGCTGTTCTCATTTCTGGGGTTCCTTGGATTTATTTTATCCTAGTAACATTAGCCCAAGAACAAATTTGTTTGGGAAAGAAAAAGATGATAACACATGCATGAGAATCAGAGAAGCAAAAGAAACTGAATCTAGCTAGAGGGTCCTGGGTGATGGCCTGGCCAGTGCAAATGCAGTGTGATGTGAAGGAGAGGATTGGGAACTGGTTTCTCATGCTGGAAGATAGACAAGTCATGTTTATGCCCCTAAGCAAAGCTCTCTTTAAATTCTGATAATCTACAGAGAAGATGAGTATTCTTCCCCAATCTGAAAAGCACTTAGCAATTTTTATGGAAGGGAATTTTAGGAATGGGGGCTTGAGGTGGAGCCAAAAACATCAAAGAAGACCCACAGAACCAACTAATCTGAACTCATGTGGGCTCCCTAAGTCTGTACAATCAGGGAGCATGCATAGTCTAACCAGGTCCTCTACATATATGTTACAGTTGTGTGGCTTGGTCTTCCTGTTGGACTCCTAACAGTGGGTGCTTGGGCTGTCTTTGTCTCTTTCATCTGGTTTTGGAATCCTTTTCTTCCTTCTGTGTTGCCTTGTTCAGCCTTAACATGTGGAGTTACCTAGTCTTATTGCCACTTATATACCATGTTTAATTGATATCTGTGGGAGGCCTGACCTTTTCTGAATAGAAATGGAGGAGGAGTGGATGGGAGGGCATCTTGAAGGAGACAAGAGGAGAAATTGTGTTCTGGATATAACACATGAGCAAAGAATAAAAGAAATTATATATTAGAGAAAATATGACTTCATAGGTTTAAGGGTCGTATTTTATGCTCTGATATCAATTATCCAGAGTATCATCACTTTTAACTGTATATTGAAGTGTCATTAGAGGTTATCTAATAGAAAATTCATAATCTCATCTCCCCATCGAGTTTGCAGACCAATTTTCACCTGCTTATACTCTCTAGAATAATGAAACTAATTTGGGTTCTTGCTGTGGAATTAAATGCTCACACAGATCACACCCCCTCTGAGACCATAAACATCTGCCATAATATCCTGTATAGTTAAATAACCTTACTACTGCCAGACCCGAGGATCTGTGAGATCCCAACATAAACACCACCAAATACTGTGTTTTCTTCTGTTTTTAATCTAAGAAAATTTGGCAACAGTTAATTATTCCACTATTACTAGTTTCTGTGATACTTTTTCTGCTATTGATGATAAAATCACAAGTGAGTAATTATTTAGACTATTAGGAATTTAATATCAATCTTGAGGTGTTTCTGGGTCTTTGTTTTTTAATGGCACCTTGCAGTTTTTCTCATAAAGATACCTTGCCTTTTCTGAACCCTTTTTGACACTGAAACACTGTACTTGATAAGCATTAGTTTACAGATCCACATTGTAATATCCCTATTCTACAAATTGGAAAACTAAGGTTAAGTAAGTTGCCAAAATAAATAAATAAATGAATAAATAAATAAATAAATAATGCTTACACAGCATCCAAAATTTGATCCATTTCTCCTATATGTAATAATTACTGCTTCTGAATAACTGTCAGCTACCCTTTCCTAGGTGACAGAAAATACAAAAGATTAAATTAAAGTAAAGAAAGAAAGAAAGAAAGACAGAAAGAAAGAAAGAAAGAAAGAAAGAAAGAAAGAAAGAAAGAAAGAAAGAAAGAAAGAAAGTTTGAAGGTAGATTTAAATCCTTAGAAGAAACAAAGAGAAATAAGATCATAAAAGACAGTGACTCTTAGGTAGAGTGGCCAGGGAATTCTTGTAAAGAAAAAAGAAAAACACACACACACACACACACACACACACACACACACACACACTCGCGTGCTATAGATTTAACTGACCATGATGAAGAGGGCATTCTCCATGAGGTATGCTTTCATTTCTGGACAAATAGAGATGTATACAAAAGGACTCAAAGGCAAAGAGAAGAGATATGCATAAGCTGTGATGCTCGTGCCTGATTCCTTATCAGCCCATTATCCTGGTCTGTCATTTCCTTTGACACTGTTTTTTACAAGCTTTAACTGCATTTCCCATCTTCTTCAACAGTACCTTTTTCCTAACTCATTGCTGTTGCATGTGTCTCCCCCGACTTCTAGCTGACCTGTAACAACACTGGGACTCACAACTAGATCATCACCTATGTCTTTTTGTAACTGTTGACACTGCTGAGTAGCTCTTCCTTCAATTGTTCTCAACTTTAGTCAGTTCTTTGACCTTGACTCATTCTATGTTTTCTTAGCAGCCTTGTACTTCTGTTAGAAAATATAGGCCACTCTGCATTTGTTTTACCCTCTCCCATTTTTTTTCTGATCCAGGAAGCTTCCAATGGTTTTTATGCAACTATTCTAACACTAGGCTACATCCCTAGTCCATATACTTTTATTTATTTATTTATTTATTTTTATTTATTTATTATTAGTATTAGTATTAGTATTTATTATCTCAAATATTACATCTTGGTTATAGTTTCACCTTCCCCCTAGTCTTGCCCCCATCTACCTCCCCTTTCTTCTGGACCTACCCCTATATCACCTCCCTTCAGAGAAGATCATGCCTTCTGAGGAAGTCAACCAAATATGGCATAACAAGCTACAATAAGACCACAAAACATCTTTTCAAATCAAGGTTGAACAAGGCAGTCTAGCAGCTGGAACGGATACCGAAGGCAGGCAGGCAAAATATTCAGAGACAGACACTGCCTCCACTGTTAGGAGCCCCACAAGAACACCAAGCTACACAACCATAACATATATGTAGAGGATATATGTCAGACATATACCAGCCCCCTGATCTCTGTGAGTCCACTTGAATCCTGAACAGTTGATTATGTTGGTCATATTCTTGTGATGTCTTTGGCCACCCTTCTGACTTCTCCAATCTTTCCTCCCCATCCTCAACAGAACTCCCTGACCTCCACCTAGTATTTGGCTGTGGGCACTGCATCTACTCCAATCAGTTGCTGGATGAGGTCTCTCTGATGATGATTACACTAGGCTCCAGTCCCAGCACATCCTGCAGACATGACAAAGTATAGGTGGGAGTTTTCCATGTCCATTCTTAATAAACATTTTCATCCCAATTTACCCCTACATTTCATGCTATGCCTTTGATCACTGTGTCTCTTTTCTCAGCTAGAGATCATCTTTTCAGCTATTCTCCTGGTAAATTTTATCAACCATTGTGTGACCTTAGTTTTTGAAGTATAACTTCTTCCTGATGCCTAGTGCCCCTGACTTTCTCCCATATTAGAAGCATTTTTCGTCCACTGTTATGTTTGCATTCAGATCCATTAATTGTGTGTCCTACCACTAGGTCAGTCACTGCATTTTCATTTCTCCCTCCATCCAACCAAACAAACAAGGACAATGGCATTCACATTCATGCTATGACTAACTCCTGTAGTCTCTTCTGTTTACCTTCTCTACAGCTGTGGTCATTGTTGGCCATCTTCTTATCAGCCTCCCTAAGATAATTTCATCCTGGATCTTTGCCTTTCCTCTGATTTTCTTTTTTTGCTGTGGTTTCATTTTGCTACTTCTTTTTCTCATGCCATGTTTTAAAGATTGGTCCAGAGATCTGTCCTCAGCTATCTTTTTATCTCATATCTTTCAGTGGTGAATTTATCCACTCACGTGTAATGACTTCCACATGAATATCTTCAAATCAGATTTCTTTTGAATATACTGAACCAGGAAACTTAAGTTCCTTCTCTATGCCTCTCCTTAGATGTATTTCAAGTGTCCATGGAACTCTGTGACTAAACTTCAGTGAAATTTCTGTCAGTTTCTCTAGGCTACTCCTTTACACTCACCTTTCTTCCTATCGTCACCCTCATAACATCTTAATCCCCTTGTCATTAAAGAATGACTATTGCTCTTTCTATTAATTTAGGACTTATGTTTGTCTCCTAGATTAGGCTCTTCTCACTGATCTAGTATCATATCCTTGTCATTATCCTTAATCTCCTCCAATCTATATCCCTTACTGCTATTGAACGCTGTATTACAAGACATGAAACTCCAATATTCCCTGAGCTCCATCCAGTGTTTGGCTGTGGATCTCAGGGATTCTTGTGGAAGAGTTGGTAGAAAAGATTGAGGGACCTGGAGGAACTTCACAAGAAGACAAATACAGTCACTAACCTGGATCCTTGGAGGTTCCCCAGAGATGAAAAACACCAAAGAGTAAGCATGGGCTGAACCTAGGTCCCCTGCAAATATGTAGCAGATGTGCAGGTCAATTTTGATCTTTCTAGAGTTCCTCCAACAACTAGAGCATGGGCTGTCCCTAAATTTGTTGCCTGCTTGTAGATCCTATTCTCTTAACTGAGCCGCCTTGTCTGACCAAAGTGGGAGAGGATACACCTAGTCCTGCAGTGACTTGATGGGCCAGGTTGAGGGGATACCCCAGGGGTCCTGCCCCCATTCTCAGAGGAGAAGGGCAAGGGGTGTGGGAGGAGCTGTGTGAGAGAGAACCAGCAAGAGTGGGGTCTTTAAATTCTTCAGGAATTCCTCATTGCTCATACAAATGAGAGACCCCTTCGAAAAGCACAACCTGGTACTGAGCTAAGCTTCTGATTGCTATTTTCTTTCCCTCTCTGGATTACATTGAGCAAATATATATACCTGACTTTGACAACTGTTTGGGGAGTTTTTCTCTGATTTGAAATTAATGAAGCTAAAGCAAAAGTGTTTTAAGGAGATAATGATGTAGTGAATGTCTAAAGAAAAATCTCCCAAGTAGATTTATTTGAAGATGATCCATTTCTACAAGACAATGAGGGGAGAGAAAAGTCAAATTTAGGAAATAAGACAATATGAAATGTAAGATGACAGTGAGAGGCAATAGGAATGGCATTTTTCACAACAAAGGCATATTCTATTTTGACCAGGTTCTACCTTATACACTAGTTATTGTTGTTTTTTAGGTCTTACTTGTTTAAGCTGTCATTTCTAGGAGATACAGCAGACTTTCTGGTCCTCTGGCTCTTACAATCTTTCTGCCTACTCTTCTGTGATGTATCTGTTGAGGCTGTGTTCCTCAAGATACATCAATTCCTTCATTATGAGAGAGAAGGTGGAAAGTGATGTAATTATACTTTAATTTTTAAAAAGATAATATTGCTTCATTATATGAAAAGTACCACTGCACACAATTCTATCTTTAAAAGCCTTTACTCTTGACTTGAAGTGGGAAAATATGTAATCTAGTTATAAAATTTTATTTAGCTAAACTATCTACTAAGTACTTGTATATTCTTCCTTATTAGATCAAGAGCTGTAGTTGAATTTGAGCCAACTTAGAAAAATATTAGTCATTTCCAAAAGGTGACTGTAGACAAAATATTCTGGACAAACTATTTTATATTTTAAATCATGATAATTTATCTCTCAATTTAGTTCTTCTAGAAAACTCTCTGGGTCATTAAAAACCTATAAAGTTAATTATGTTTGTGTCTATTGTCTAATATATATAAAAATCATTTTAATGGTTAAAAATATACCTCATGTTAAATCTGTAGGTTGATTAAAACTGTATGAAATAGAAGAATACAAGTTGTAAGAGATTATATTCATTGTACTTTATATGGGCATTGACAAATTTCATAATGTGAATTTCTAAAATTAAATAGTAGTAGCATAACTATACCTTTCTCTATGTAAGGATTGTTCTACAATGGTTTATTACGATCCTAATTCTTGAGTCTTCATTTGAGTGTTTTGTGTGTGCGTGTGTGTGCGTGTGCGTGTGCGTGTGCGTGTGCGTGTGTGTGTGTGTGTGTGTGTGTGTGTTTCCGTTGTTTCTGTTGTTGTTTTGGTGGATGAATTGTCTTCAATTTATATAAAAATAAATTGGCTTGTGAAAACTGGGTTAATTTCCAAAATTATTTCAGTGCTCTCCATAGTTAATGTTTCCTGCATATTCTAAAATAATTATTTTTGTTTCCCCAGGACTTTTCAGCATGGTATGGATGAATCAGCTTCAAATTCTTTAATTCCATTATTTAACCAGCCATTACACTGGATTTCAGGAATGTCACAGTTCTACCTTTCTCTCCTCAGGTGAGAACTTCCAAATTCCACACCTCTAATTCTGTGACTCTTTTACACATTGTACAAATTTGCTTCTTCGATGTACTGGAGTCTTACAAAAGGAATTTGATAAGAACTGAGGAAATGGATAATTCCACAATTTTTTAAGCCCCCAAATAGAAGCCACAGCACTCATAACCGTTCCTCCAAGTCATAACTTAAGTTATGTTATAGAAAAAGGTAGATTTTGAGAACTTCATTCTATCAAAGCTAATTACCTGGCTATTTAAAAATTCATTCTTGATCTTTGATTGGAAATTTGACAGTTCTGCAGCTAATTACGTGATATAGACAGCAAAACTATATAGTCAATTTAGATTAACTCAGAGTCTTACTTAGAAGTTGAGGAGCGTAACTTTTATAATTATGAACAAGATTTTTCATTTTTATTATTTAATTAACCACTCTTAAAAGTCAGAAAAAGCATTCACAGTGTAAAATGTACTTCCAAAAAAAAAATCTGATGACATTTTGTGACATTATATAGTATAGCAGTTTGATTCTTTGAAGAATATATCATTGGACAAATGCCTTTTTTTTTTTTGTATCTCAGAATAAAATACCATGAAAAGCTAATGGAGATTATGTTGATCTGACTGCAGACTTGATGCATGTTAGAAAAACATTATTAGTCATTAGAGATTGGTTAGAGCTGGGGTCCTCTCTCTACCTGCCCTCTCAGTGCTAGGACCCATTTGGCTTCTCCTGTGAAGGTCTGATGCATGTTGTCACCATCTCCCCAAGTTCATATTGCATATTCATATGAGCATGTTTGTTCTCTTTGGAGCCACCCATCCCCCACTGGGTGAGACTCCGAAGTATTTTTACTTTCACCTCTGCTTAGCTCAGCTCAACTAGGGAAGTTATCACAGAAATGACTTTACCTTTCAAATAGTTAATTTTTACATTTATTGTCTACTTTTTCTATACCTAAGTATAAATGAAACAAGAAGTTCCTTGCTTTCTGCTTCTGTTAGTAAACAATCTGTCACTCTAACAGAACGATTTGGTCCTGAGAGTCCTTGTTCATCCCCAGTGTAAAATGGCATCTGGTGCCAGCTTTCTGGGACCATGTTAGTAGCCTGTGCTGAAACCTTAAAAAAGTCTTTGGAAATCCACTTCTAGAAATTTATTTTTAGGGATAAAATGGAGTTGCTAGTGAGATTTTATATGTAAAAATATTTATTAAAGTATTGTTTATAAGAGAAAATAGAAAATTCATGTTCTATACTGCTATTGGAAAAAATCACTTATAGGCTAGTTATAACAATAGGCCAGTAAGGAATCAATAAAACAATTGATTTTTAAGGGTATATGACAACTGTAAATCATTGTGATTTATAGTTAATTGGATTAGTCAAGCCAGCCCCATTGGGAGCCCCATTGTGTAGCAGACATGGTACTACTGCCTCCCACCTGTTCACCTCTTAGCCTCGATAACTTTACTGGGTACATAAGCACTGTGTAGAGAAAAAGGTGCTGTCTGAGGCAGGTAGCAATTTCTGAAGAAAAAGAAGTTGGAGATCAGGTCTACAAGCCGGTCCTATTACACTTGATTTAGTCCTGACAACAGCACCTTTCAAGGGAAAATCATTCAGAGTGGATGTTAACATGTATGCCTGAAGAATTTCCCCCAACAGTCTTCTTGTTATTCACTGGGTTAAATGTCCTTTTGATTATTCAACTCTGCTTGGTCCCTCACATACTGGTTTTCAGTGTTTATCTCCAAGGGAGATTTGAGGTAACTGATAGGTGCCCTAAACTCTCTGGATAAGGCAAGTCATGTTTTCTAACAAGCAACAGTTATTAAGAAGTTGGATACAATGGAGACGCACTGGGCTGTACAATTCCATTCTACATAGAGCATTGCAGAAAAAATGCAAATAAAACAAATCCCATCAGATGCTATAGGGTGTTGACCAAAGAGGCCTTTTCGTTTTTATGTCTGGTGGGATTTTGCACGTGATTTTGTTTTTATTTATATTTTCAAAATTTCTTATGAGTACAATTTTACTTCATTAAGATAAAAAAAATTAAGAAACCAAGAAGCAAACTCGTTTTCTCTGATTTTTTCTTTGTTCTTTAATGGCTTGATTTGAGAATACTGTATCTCCATATTTCTGGCGGAGTGCTAGCCTTTTCCCCAGCATTTTATGTCCAGCTGTCCATATTTCTTGTGTTATCTAGTGTGATAGTGACTTGTCATTCCTTCTCCTTGCTTAGATTACAATATGGAAGCATCGCTCATAAATCCTTAAAAGACAGATGTTTCTGAGTTTTTTATTTTGCCTATTCTTAGGCTTTAGTCTTGCCTGGCCTTATCATGGCCAGTAAACATTGTCACAAAAATCCTTCTTCCCCAGATCAATGTAATGAACTTTATTCAGTTTAGTATTAATTATCATGTGTAGAAAAGATTTCATTATGTATCTTCCTTCCAGAATCCTAAATTAGCTTGTTTTCACCCCTGTGCCTTGTTTGCCAAGCACCCATCATTTTTCTCTGCTCCATTTACCTCACTGTCCTTATGCATGATCAGGGCTTGGCAATTGTTAACTTTTATTTGTTGATCATTCTCTACTTTAGACTTTTTTTCCCCTGTGGTTTCTACTTGTGGAACTCCTTAGGCCTGAATTTCCCTGCATGAATGACCTGTATGATATGGTCACCCTTTCCCTGCCTCCCATTGCATGTCTGACATTCTGACATTCTGTTCACTGCTAGGGCCATGTGATGTGCTGAGAAAGGTTTGATGCTTGTGCCATACAGCCCAACATGTTTAGAACAGTGATATAATCTGGGCATCAAGAAAAATGATTTCAAAAGAAATTATTATTGATTTGCATCTGCCAGGCATGACAATGGGGCGGGGGGGGGGGTGTCCTAAGACAAGCAATGTGTAGATTCAGAAGTCATTCCATTTCAATCCACTTTCCACACTTAAGCCAGCTATCTCTTTTTCTATTTTACCTTAAATTCTTCTTGAAATCACTCTCTTGCAACAAAAATGTTCTGGAAAATATATGAGTTAGACAATAACAAATGAAAAGTTAGTTTTATCTTATAAGAAAGTTTATTTAAAGAAAGGGGAAAACATAGGAAAGAAGTGACTGAGATAACTAATTTTATGAAATTTCATAGTGATGGATTTATTTTATTTATTTGCTTGTTTCTTTCTTTTTAATTTTTTTCATTTTTTATCATTTAATTGAAATTATAATGTAATTACAACATTTGACCCTTCCCTTTCCTCCCTTCAGACCCTCCTGTATATCTCTCCCTATTTTCTTTCAAATTTGTGGACTTTTTTTATTCTTTTTTTCTTTTTTATTGAATATATTCTTCATTTACATTTCAAATGCTAAAACCTTTCCTGGTTTCCCCCATCCCTGGAAATCTCCAACCCCTCCTCCCACCCCTTGCCTCCAAGTATATGCCCCTCCACCTGACCCACTCCCACCTACCACCCCCTCGATTTCCCTTTGTTGGAACATATATTGAGCCTTCACTGGACCAAGGACCATGCCTCCCACTGATGCCAACAAGGCATTCCTCTCCCACATTTTTGGCTGAACCATGTGTACCCCTTGGTTAATGGTTTAGTCCCTGGGAGTCCTGGGGTGTCTGGGTGACCAACATTGTTGTTCCATGGGGCTGTAAACCCCTTCCACTCCTCCGGACTGCCCTCCAACTCCTCCATTGGGGACCACAAGCCCAGTCCAATGGTTGACTGCTAGCATCTGCCTCTGTATGTGTAAGGCATAAGGACATGAGGTAAATGGAGCAGAGAAAAATGATGGGTGCGTGGCAAACAAGGCACAGGGGTGAAAACAAGCTAATTTAGGATTCTGGAAGGAAGATACATAATGAAATCTTTTCTACACATGATAATTAATACTAAACTGAATAAAGTTCATTACATTGATATGGGGAAGAAGGAATTTTGTGACAGGGCCCCTCCGGAGACAACCATGACATGCTCCTTTTGGTATGCACTTCTTGTAGTCCATAATAGTGTCGGGGTTTGGTAACTGTTTATAGGATGAATCCCTGGTAGGGCAGTCTCTGAGTGGCCTTTCCTTCAGTCTCTGCTCCACACTTTGTCTCCTTTATTGCGCCTATGAGTATTTTGTTCCTTTTCTCAGAGGAACCAAAGCAACGCCACTTCAGTTCTCCTTCTTCTTGAGCTTCCTGTGGTTTGTGAATTGTAACTTGTTTATTTTGAGCTTTTGGGATAACATCTACTTATCAGTGAGTGCATACCATGTGCGTTCTTTTGTGATTGGGTTACCTCGCTCTGGATGACACTTTCTAGTTCCATCCATTTGCCTAAGAATTTCATGAATTCATTGTTTTTAATAGCTGAATAATCCATTGTGTATATATACCATAATCTCTGTATCCATTCTTCTGTTGAAAGACATCTGGTTCTTTCCAGCTTCTGGCTATTATAAATAAGGCTGCTATGAACATAGCAGAGCATGTGTCCTTATTACATGTTGGAGCATCTTCTGGGTATTTGCCCAGGAGTGGAGGTAAATGGAGCAGAGAAAAATGATGGGTGCGTGGCACCCATCAGGTAGTACTATGTCCAATTTTCTGAGGAACTGCCAAACTGATTTCCACAGTAGTTTTACCAGCTTGCAATCCTGCCAACAATGGAGAAGTGTTCCTCTTTCCCCACATCCTCTGCAGCATCTGCTATCCCCTGAGTTTTTAATCTTAGCCATTCTGACTGGTGTGAGGTTGGATTTATGTGTTGTTTTGATTTGCATTTCCTTGATAACTAAGGATGCTGAACATTTCTTTAGGTGCTTCAGAGCCATTCAAGTTTCCTCAGTTGAGAATTCCCTGTTTAGCTCTGTACTCCATTTTTTAATAGGGTTGTTTGACTCTCTGGAGTCTAACTTCTTGAGTTCTTTGTATACAGTGGATATTAGCCCTGGGACAGGTCATAACTTTGTTATGGAAGTCAGACAACTTGTAGAGTCCACTCTCTCCTTCCTCCTTCCCTTGGTTTCCTGGGAATTAAACACGTCATCAATCTTGGTGGCAAGTACTGATCGTTGCTGAGCCATTTTGCCAGTTGAACATCTTAATGAATATGATATCCATTTATTTTGTACCTTTACACTATTTCAGGAAAGACTTGAGTCAGCTTTCAGAAGAGTTAAAGATACTTAATTAAATGTAGGCTAGAAGTTAGAAAAGAGCAAGTAAAACAAGAAAACCCCAACAGAATCAAAATGCAGAAAATTATATAGAAAATAAACTTGTCTATATTGTCAGGGACATAACAAGTAAAATTAATTTTTATGCTGTCCGAGACTCTGGGAATACAGTTGTGAAGACCTATTTTTAGAAAAATTAATGTATTTCCAAAGCATTAAGTAAAATAAACTACATTTAAGGACTATCCCAATGGCATGAGTCAACACTATAGATGGCTTAGAATAATCGGTTTCATAGTAGACTGGGCTAAATCAACTGGTGACTATCTCCCTAACAAGATCAAAGCATGATAATATAGTGATTTCATGTAAATGTTCAAAAAAGAATATTGTCTTAGTAATTGTACTAGTCACAGGTCTCTAGAAAACCAGATATGATAGCATGAATCTATATATACTAAAAGATATTTATTGTGGCTTTTATAGACTGTTGTCTGGCTAGTCTATTACTGTCTCCCAACAGACAGACCAAGAATCTGATAGTTGTTTAGGGTTAGTCAAAGAGGATTGGTGTCTCAGCTGATCTTCAATCTCTGTTGGTCTCCAGATGAAGTAGGTTCTAAGGCCAGTGAAGGAATGTCTCAGCAGCAGGAGAGATGAACTTGCCAGTGAGTGAGAGCAAACAGACAAAGAGCAAAGTTTCTTCTGGGCCATTTTATGTAAACCGCCTTGAGAAGATTCGGTCCCAATTTAGGATGGGGTTTTCCACCATAAATGATGCAGTGAAGAGTAATTCCTCACAGTTGTACTGGAATTCTTAGATTTAACTTGATTTCAGATGTGGTCAAGTTGACAACCAAGATTAGCCATCATAGTAATTTATACTGTTTCTTTCTAATATTTTTTTTATGTTTCCTAAACTTGAATCTTCATTAAAATATTTGAAAATTTCCGAGTAAATTTCAAGTCTTCCTTTACTAAGTAGTTCACAAGTGCACTCTGAACATGAGTGGCACCATTGTCATGAATAAACAGGGCATTCATTTCTGCTGCTCATTGTCTTCTTTAAGGTCACAATATTCTGATACCAGGCTAGTCACTCCTTGGCTGCAGAGCTTGTTTTCTGTTGTGCTTTTACTTAAGAGAATACTGTTTATGTTTATATATCATCTCCCAGCTAAACATATTAAATAATATTTGACCTCACTATATGATACTATGTAAATGTTTTTCTAATTCAAGATATAGGCACTTCTTTCTTAAACATATTTCACAGCTTTTCTCCATGTAAGCTACGTTGCTATGCATTACAGGTAACAGAAGAGGTGGTTAGAAAATTGGAACAAAAATTCCTCTCCTCGATACAATACAGCAAACTAAATTATGATACCAACTTGAGAACCACACAGTACTATTGACTTCCACCATCTTGGGACATTCCACCAATTTCCATCTTCCTTTCTTCTTACAAATTTTATGTCCTTTTCTTCCTACATTTCCTCCTGTCTTTTCCTCCTACATTTGCACCCTATTGCTCAGTCTCCATGATTTTAACCCTTTAATCTACCATCCATAAAGCCACTCTCACCTTATTCCAAACCACCATAATCTCTCTCATCATTACTGCAATGACTGTATTGACATCCTAGCTTTGCTTTTTCCAGATAAGGCTGAGCCTGTCAAGCACTCTACCACTAAATTACATCCTGAACTTCACTGTGCAAGTTATCTATAATTTAACTGTTGACTTTTATTTTCATTATTTTCTAAACTATAGCTTGAATTTTTCAAGCCCAAACCAGTTTTTCAAACTCAAACTTTATTTTTCCGTACCTATGACTTAAAGTCTTCCTATGAATACCATACACATGTAGATATACATGTACCATACCACGTATATACCATACCATGTACATGTATACACAGATATACACACAGGGATACACACACTTAACATGATCTACAAAAGTCATGGGCATGTGGGTTTTCTATTCCTCATCTCCAAACTCTCTCAGAACAATCACAAAGTGAAGTATGCTCTTCACAATTGCCTTTTCCACCTGAACTCGCTACCTCTTCATGTTTATTTAATGAATGAATGCCCATTTGCCTCAATATCCTCAGCTCAGCTGACTTTTGTAGGGAAGCCTTTCAACTCCAAAGATTAGTTTTGTTGTATTGCTTTATCTTAGTTTGTCTTTCCTCTGTTCAACTTTTATAGCGATAATTTTGTCTTTATTTATATAATCATTTAAACTATAATTAATCCTTTTCATATAATTGCTTATTCTTCTGTCTCCCTGTTCTAGAAGTCAACCAGTATATAGTAGTTGAATGAATGAATGAGCAACTTAGTGCAAAGTAAATATGAATTATTTCTGAGATTTGATATGCATAGTAGATCTCAGATATGGAAAGTGTAATTTTGATTAACTGATTACTTCTAATATCCGCAGGAGAGATCTTCTAACAAGGAGGACAAAAATCTGTCTCCTAGGAAAGGGATGGGGGAAATTATATGCGTGTATCTTAATATAAAATATTTTAAGAGTCTTCTTGCTATTGCTGACAAGCTTTTACACAGCATTGAGGAAAAGCACTGAGAGACTGTACTCTGAGATGCCAAGTGAAAGTACAGAGCCATCTAGGGGAAGAGCACTGAGAGCTTTTACATAGCTCTTCTGGAGGATCAGTGGAAAATAACTGGAGCTTTGGAAAAATTTTCAACACCAAAGGCAGTATGTGTAATAGTTACTAAAAACTAAAAATGTCAGCTGAATTTGGAATTTCAGATAAATGTATGGGTATGTGGATGGATGAATGGATGGATGGTAGATGGGTGGATAAATGGGTGGATTGGTAGATAGATAGATAGATAGATAGATAGATAGATAGATAGATAGATAGATAGATAGATAGATAGATAATCTTAAAGTTTATATTTCCTCTTCCATTATGACTTTAAAAATATTATGTGAATAATAGAGAACTTCAGACTGCACTGTGACCATTCAGACACTACATGTTTTCACAGTAGACAATGTGTCTTCTATACTTCTTTTGGTTTTTGATCTTGGAAAATAACCTGCATGAGCTTCTGTTTCATTTAATGTCTGATGAGGAAGTTGAGACATAAATATTTTATAATCTTATTGAGCTACTTAAATATTCCACATAATACTATTGTTTATTTTCTCTATCAAAAAAATATCTTCTTCCCTTACCTTCCAGGATATTCTTAAGGTGGGTTTATGAGAATTCAATGTTATTTAACTTGCCTCCAAGCCACTCTCCACATCACAGAAACTGGTCAATAAAGAGCTATCTATTTCAAAAAGTAGAAGAGTTTATCAATTATCTAGACTTGTTAAAAGTATCCACTACAAAGCTGATAGTGTGGAAAGAAAATTGAACTGGTTTCCTACTGGATGTCCACACTTATCAGAAGTGTGATGTCAAAAACAAAACAAAACAAAACAAAAAACCAAACCAAACAAACAAGCAAAAAATCTTTCTGGAACTATCAGTAATAGGGTCTTATCTGATGTCAGGGACTGATGGTAGTCTTTGTCTCCAGGAAGACAACTTGGCTCCTGAAAGGGGGTAGCCAATGCTTCCTGGTCTCTGCTGCCTCACTCATGGCTGTATTAGGACTTTAGAGAGACCCTTAAACTCATGACTGAAAAGTTACATTATTCACAAAATTAAAATTAATTAACCTTAAAAACATGTGTTTACTTTTTCTTGTCTTTAGCTCTTGGTTCATAATAGATGGACAAAAGGGGAAGAGATACATACACCCTGAATATCCCTAACATTTAGACAATATTGGCCATAATGCTAGGGAATTAAAACCCCTAGAGAATAGAGCTAGGAAATATAATTGGTAATTATATTAATTAGTTTTTCCTAGCATGTTCAAACCCCCAGTTTATTCCCTATTCAGGTATGGGGATTCACACATGTAACATTTTTTTTAAAGAATGTAAATCTATGTTAGTGGCCAAAGCTAGCTTCACTGTCATGTCAAGTCTACATATCTCCATGAAGATGAGTCTCACCAAATTAAAAATTATCTTCTTGGAGAAAGATGGCAAGGTGACTTTAAATGTATCCTTCTCTTCTTTTCTTTGAAAGATCTGAAAGATAAGTTATAGAAAATGAAGAGTCATAATTCTGGGACTTCCATGATCCTGTTCTTCACCTCCCCCCACTACCACCACTAGAACTGATACCCTCAGCTTGTCTTGAATTGTTTTTGACTTTGTTCTCTGAATAATGTACCTTATGCTTTCTGGTATAAATTTCTCCTATTAATACATGCCAGAAACCATCTGGTTGAAATCATTTCCTATATCTTAACTAAAATGGCTCCAATTTGGTATATAACCCAAGACCAGATTCAGTCTAGGGTTAAAAACTTAGTATCTTTAATCAGAAGGTTTGAATGGAGCCAAACATCTTGTATGCCAAAAAAATGCAACTTATTCACAAAATATCCATCAAGCTTAATGAGAGACAACATGATATTAAGGAATGAGCATTGGTTTAAAATCAGGAATGAACATTGGTTGAACCTGGATGTAAAGCAGCCACATCTATTAACTAAATGTCCTTGGAGTATGTGCTCCATATTCTTTTTTTTTTAAGCTCTTTATTTTATTTATTTGAAATTTATTTCTGTTTCAAGTATTATCCTCTTACCCAGTTTCCCCCTCTCCCTGAAACCTCCATCCCATCCCAACTCCCCATGCTTCCATGAGGGTGTTCCTACACCCACCCACCCACTCCCACCTCCCCACCCTCGATTCCCCTACAATGGGGCATCTATCTAACCTTCTTAGGACCAAGGACTTCTCCATCCATTGATGCCTGGCAAGGCTGTCCTCGCTACATATGCGCCAGGAGTCTTGGTTGGTGGCTTAGTCCCTGGGAGCTCTGAGGGTTCTGATTGATTGATAATGTTGTTCTTCCAATGGGGTCCCAACCCCCTTCAGCTCCTTTAGTCTTTTCTCTAACTCCTCCATTGGGAACCCCACACTCAGTGCAATGGTTAGCTGCAAACTTCTGACTCTGTATTTGCAGGGCCTCTCAGGAGACAGTTATATCAGGCAGGCTCCTTTCAGCAAGCCTTTCTTAGCATCCACAATACTGTCTGCATTTGGTGACTGTTACAGGAATGAATTCCCAGGTGAGACAGTCTCTGAATGGTCTCCTTCAGTCTCTGCTCTGCACTTTGTCTCTATATTTGCTCCTGTGAGGATTTTGTTCCCCTTTCTTAAAAGGACCAAAGCAACCACACTTTGATCTTCCTTCTTCTTGAACAGCATGTGATCTATAAATTGTATCTTGGGTATTCAGGGCTTTTCGGCTAATATTCGCTTATCAATGAGTGCAGACCATGTGTATTCTTTTGTGATTGGGTTACCTCGCTCAGGATGACACTATCTAGTTTCATGCATTTGCCTAAGAATTTCATGAATTCATCATTTTTAATAGCGAGTAGTACTCCATTGTGTAAATATACCACATTTTCTGTATGCATTCCTCTGTTGAAGGATGTCTCGGTTCTTTCCAGCTTCTGGCTATTATAAATAATGCTGTTACAAACATCGTGGAGCATGTGTCCTTGTTATAAGTTGGAGAATCTTTTGTATATATGCCCAGGAGTGGTATAGCTGGGTCCTCAGGTAGTATTATGTCCAATTTTCTGAGGAAACACTGGACTGATTTCCAGCTTGGTGTTACCAGCTTGCAATCCCACCAACAATACTGGAGTGTTCCTCACTCTCCACATCATCATCAGCATCTTCTGTCTCCTGAGTTTTTGATTTTAGCCATTCTGACTGGTATGAGGTGGGATCTCAGGGTTGTTTTGATTTGCATTTCCCTGATGACTAAGGATGTTGAGCATTATTTAGGTGGTTCTCAGCCCTTCGAGTTTTCTCAGTTGAAAATTCCCTGTTTAACTCTGTACCCCATTTTTAATAGGGTTATTTGGTTCTCTGAAGTCTAACTTCTTGAGTTCTTTGTATATATTAGATATTAGCCCTCTATCAGCTGTAGGATTGGGAAAGACATTTTTCTTGTCTGTTGGTTGCCATTTTGTCCTAGTAACATTGTCTTTTGCCTTACAGAAGCTTTGTAATTTTATAAAGTCCCATTTGTGGATTCTTAATTTTAAAGCATAAGACATTGGTGTTCTGTTCAGGAAATTTTCCCCTGTGCCCATGTGTTTGAGGCTTTTCCATACTATCTCTTTTGTTAGATTTAGTGTATCTGGTTTTATGTGGAGGTCCTTTATCCACTTGGACTTGAGATTTGTACAGGGAGATAAGAATGAATCAATTTGTATTCTTCTACATGTTGACTGCCAGTTGAACCAGTACCATTTGTTGAAAATGCTCTTTTTTTTTTTCCCAATGGATGGTTTTAGCGCTTTTGTCAAAGATCAAGTGACCCTAGGTGTGTGTGTTCATTTCTGGGTCTTCAATTCTATTCCATTGATCTACTTGCCTATCACTGTACCAACACAATGCAGTTTTTATCACTATTGTTCTGTAGTACATCTTGACATCAGAGATACTGATTCCTCCCAGAAGTTCTTTTATTGTTGAGAATAGTTGTCACTATCCTGGGTTTTTTGTTATTCCAAATCAATTTGAGAATTGTTCATTCTATCTCTATGAAGAATTGAGTTGGAATTTTGAGGGGGATTGCATTGAATCTGTAGATTGCTTTTGGCAAGATGGCCAGCCATTTTTACTATATTAATCCTGCCAATCTATGAGCATGGGAGATCTTACCATCTTCTGAAGTCTTCTTTGATTTCTTTCTTCAGAAAATTGAAGTTTTTGTCATGAAGATCTTTCATTTGTTAGGTTAGAGTCACACCAAGATACTTTATATTGTTTGTGGCTATTGTGAAGGGTGTTGTTTCCCTAATTTCTTTCTCAACCTGTTTATCCTTTGAGTATAGGAAGGCTTCTGATTTGTTTGAGTTAATTTTATATCCAGCAATGTTACTGATGTTGCTTATCAGCTATAGAAGTTCTTTGGTGGAGTTTTTGGGGTTACATATGTATACTATCCTATCATTTTCAAATAGTGATATTTTGACTTCTTCCTTTCCAATCTGAATCCCTTTGACCTCCTTTTGTTGTCTAATTGCTCTAGCTAGAACATCAAGTACTATAGTGAATAGATAGGAGAGGAAAGCCTTTTCTACTCCCTGATTTTAGTGGAATTGCTTCAAGTTTCTTTCCATTTAGTTTGATGTTGGCTACTGGTTTGCTATATATTGCTTTTACTATGTCTATGTATGGGCCTTCAATTCCTGTTCTTTCTAAGACTAACATGAAGGGATGTTGAATTTTGTCAAATGCTTTTTCATTATCTGATGAGATGATCATTTGTTTTTTTCTGTTGAGTTTGTTTGTATAGTGGATTACATTGATGAATTTCCTTATATTGAACCATCCCTACATCCCTGGGATGAAGCCTACTTGATCATGGTGAATGATATTTTTGATGGGTTCTTGGATTCGGTTTGAGAGATTTTTATTGAGTATTTCTGCATCAATATTCACATGGGAAATTGGTCTGACGTTCATTTTCTTTGATGGGTCTTTGTGTGATTTTGGTATCGGTGTAACTTTGGCTTTATAGAGTGAGCTGGGCAGTGTTCCTTCTGTCTCTATTTTGTGTAATAGTTTGAGGGTATTGGTATTAAGTCTTTGAAAGTTCGATAGAATTATGCACTAAACTCATCTGGTCCTGGGCTTTTTTTGGTTTGGAGACTTTTAATGACTGCTTCAATTTCTTTGGAGTTATGAGACTGTTTAGATGGTTTAACTGATCCTGTTTTAATTTTGGTATTTGGTACTTGTCTAGAAAATTGTCCATTTCATCCCGATTTTCCAATTGTGTTGAATATAGACTTTTGTAGTAGGATCTGATGATTTTTTGGATTTCCTCAGTTTCTGTTGTTATATCTCCCGTTTCATTTCTGATTTTGTTAATTTGTGTACTGTGTCTGTGCCCTCTCATTAGTCTGGCTAAGGGTTTATGTATCTTGTTGATTTTCTCAAAGAACCAGCTCCTGGTTGTGTTGATTATTCGTATAGTTCTTTTTGTTTCTACTTGGTTGATTTCAGCCCTGAGTTTGATTATTTCTTGCTGTATACTTCTCTGGGGGTGTATTTGCTTCTTTTTGTTCCAAAGTTTTCAGGTATGCTGTTAAGCTTCTAGTGTATACTCTCTCCAGGGTTTTTTTTGTTTTGTTTTGTTTTGTGTTGTTTTGTTTTGTTTTTTGTTTTCGTTTTTTTTTTTTCTTGGAGCTACTCAGAGCTATGAGTTTTTCTCTTAGTACTGCTTTCATTGTGTCCCATAAGTTTGGGTATGTTGTGCCTTCATTTCACTTTAATTCTTAGAAGTCTTTAATTTCTTTCTTTATTTCTTCCTTGACAAAGTTATCATTGAGTAGAGCTTTGTTCACCTTCCATATGTATGTGAGCTTTCTGGGTGTTTTTGTTGCTTTTGATGACTAGCCTTAATCCATAGTGTTCTATTAAGAGGCATGAGATTATTTCAGTAGTGTTATATCTGTTGAGGTCTGATTTGTGACTGATTGTTTCATCAAATTTTGAAGAAGGTACCATGAGTTGCTGAAAATAAGGTATGTTCTTTAGATTTAGGATGAAATGTTCTATAGATATCTGTTAAAACCATTTGGTCCATAACTTCTCTTATTTTCACTGTCTCTGTTCAATTTGTGCTTCCCATTATCTGTCCCGTTGCTGAGACTAGGGTCCACTATTATTGTGTGAGGTGCAATGTGTGCTTTGAGCTTTAGTATAGTTTCTTTTATGAATGTGGGTGCCCTTGTATTTGGAGTATAGATGTTCAGAATTGAGAGTTCTTCTCGGTAGATTTTTTCCTTTGATGAGTATGAAGTGTCCTTCCTTATCTTTTTTGATGACTTTTGGTTGAAAGTCGATTTTATTCTATATTAGAATGGCTACTCCAGCTCCTTTCTTGGGACCATTTGCTTGGAAAATTATTTTCTAGCCCTTTACTCTGAGGTAGTATTTGTCTTTGACACTGAGTTGTGTTTCCTGTATGCAGCAAAATGCTGGGTCCTGTTTATGTATCCAGTCTGTTAGTCTATGTCTTTTTATTGGGGAATTAAGTTCATTGCTGTTAAGAGGTATTAAGGAATACTGATTGTTGCTTCCTGTTATTTTTTTACATTATTTTTATGTTTGTGTGGCCCTTTAAGTTGGGGATCTTTACTCTCTTCTATACCTATAATTCTTAGGTTTGGTCCTCTCATTATGTCCTGGATTCCTGGATGTTTTGGGTTAGAAGCTTTTTGCATTTTTCATTTTCTTTGACTCTTGTGTCAATGTTTTCTATGGTATCTTCTGCATCTGAGATTCTCTCTTCTATCTTCTGTAATCTGTTTGCAATGCTTGCATCTATGACTCCTGAACTTGAATATTCTTGACAAAGAGTCCCTAGTAAAAAGATACAAGTTGAAGTCATTTATTTTCAAAATGGAGGGAACAATGGGAAAGAAAATATAGTGAAGCAATGAGAGACTGGGACCATCTTTCAAGGCAATTATTGAAAGACTGGCTGAACTTCAATAATACCCAAATAGTGCCTGGAAAGAGCTATCTTTATGTGTGCTGTGATTATAGTGTCATACCCACAATGTGTGTGTGCTGAGATTTCAGTTTCATCCCCACACCTGTGTATATGAGGAGATTACACATGTCATCCCCACACGTGTGTGTGGTAAGATCACAGAGTCATTCCCATACCTGTGTGTGTGGTGAGATTACAGATGCCATCCCCATACCTGTGTATCTGCTGAGATTACAGGTATCCCCAAACCTGTGTGTGTGCTGAGATTACAATGTCATTCCCACATTGTGTGTGTGCTGAGATTACAAGTGTCATCCTCACACCTGATTCATGTGGTGCTGGGAATTAAGTTTGGAGTTATGGATGCTAGGCAACTGGATTATTTTTCCCAGCTCTTCTCTAAGAATTTTGACTCTCAGGCATTATAGTTTATCATGCCCCAAAGTTAGGGAAATTAAAGCATTCCTTCTACTTTGATCCACCTAGCACGAGCCAAGAGTTAGAGTAAAACAACTGCAGAGTCTCTGACTTCCTAAGTGGTCTGTTTCTATACCATTGAGATCATTTCCCCATGATTCTTCACAATGAAGGCTGGTTACAACTTCTAAAAGCAGAAAAAAATAAATGGAGGGAAGGAAAGAAGAAAGAAAGAAGGAAGGAAGGAAGGAAGGGAAAAATGATGAAGGCCTGGTGGCACTCTCCTTTCAGCCTACATTGACACTAACCAGGTTCTAGGACAGAGCAAGTCCTGGGCCTGCCAAGGCTACACAGAGATCTATGTCTCAATCTCTCCTCCCCTCTCCCCACAACTGCAACAAAAAGTTTAAATACAGACTAGCACTTAGACAACTGGATTAGTTCCTGCTGTGGGTGTTTTTCTTTCTGTTTTCCAATTTGCAAGTGATAATCATCATTACCCTTATCATATCATTTTACTACCTCTTCTGTCTTCCTCTCACCACTGTTCTTCATGCCTACTGATTTATGCTGTTTTCCAAGTGGAGTCACTAAGACCTTCATCATCAAAGGCTTACCTGACAGGGGCCATAAGGGAATGGAGAAAAGACAGACACACAGACACATGTACAGAAAAACTGGGATCAGATGGGCTATAATCCATGATAGACTGGTAGACTCATTGTGTTTATTTTGTACATCTGGTTTATTGCATGTAGCTAAACAAGGAGTTGACTTAGGGAATCTGTACGAAGTAATCTCAGGCTGCGGTCATCTTGGAGGAGGAAGCTATGGTTGATAGTTTCTGCATACACTGTCAGTCTTTGGACTCAGACTGAGTACGGCTTTGGCAGTTCCCATTGGTCTGGGATATTGGGATTATTGTTCTCATATCAACAACACACACTCACATGAAAATTCATCTACTTTTCACACAATTATTCAGAGCTTTCTCTGATCCTACACCATGTCACCAAAGACATGGGCTGTTTCTCCCCCCCAAAAAAAAAAGCCTATGGGATTGAGGCCGTGGGAATATAAAGTAGATGCTTTCCCAGTAGATCACCACAAACTTCTGAAAAACAAACACTCACTCTTTCATCCCCTGGCGCCTAGACCTCTGTAGTTTGTTGGGGTCAACACCTTAAATGACAGTGCCATACCAGTGCTAGATATACACACAAGCTGTGTTGTCTCATAGTTCATTCCACCATCTAGTAGGTGCTTCTCCAAGGCACATATTTGGGATGATATGTTAGTTTACAATTATAAAACATGAGCAGTAAACCAGTTCATATCATATCTTGAGTATGATACAGAAGTTTCTCATGGCCTGGGCATTACAGTAAAGTGGAAAACTAGGAAAAGTGTGTACTAGGAAGGGGTGAATTCACTGATTCAGAAAATCCATGAGTATGTATAAAAATTTAAGAAATTATAAATGAGCTACTTTATAGTTATACAGCTAAGGTAGAGCTAAAATTTTTCATGATTGGGCCATAGGATTTTGTAATTTCCATAAACCAATAAAAATTGAACCTCATTACTTCAGGATTTGAGGAATTTGGGGCCAATCCATGGCCCAGAAACACATCATTTACTGGAGTATAATTTTACTACAATCCAACAATGTATTTATTCTATTTTCCAGGACAAAATGTATGAGTTTTGATGGATTTGTAAATTTTTGTTCTCTTCTGTATGTCATAGTAGAATTTGACACATACACATTGATACACACACATACATGAATTTTCCCTTTCTGTCATTTTTTTCTAGACTGATCTCACTTTCTCAGCTGTAGCAGCTCAGAGAAAGAGTGAACATATGCTTCTCCATATGTCCTACACAGGCTCTTCAGTGCATTCATTACTCAGAACTTGGGGACTGAGGAATGTTTGTATTGTTTTATTTTTCTTCATAGTGATTCATTCTATTGTACATTTCAAAATCTCTGGTAAGTTGAAACATCCAAGAATTGAGGTGTATCTAAGTGAATGGTTTCCCATTTGTTAAATGAAAGATTTTATTAATACCAGGAATTCTGATAAAGGAAAATTAAATGACATTCAATTATTTTGTTTTATGACCGAGGGACTCAGTTTAAAACACCAGTTATCTTTAATCAATTTTATACACTGCCACCACATCAGGAAATGCCTGTTTTAAACTCATCAACAGATACAAAAATCTCACCTTAAAATCTCCACCACCCCCCATGATCTTGCTTCTATCATCTTTAAACTGTCTGTCAGAGACCCTCACTGTATTCTAGTGAAATAGTCCTTCAGTTGTGTCATTAAATCAAACATAATACAGGCATAGGAAAGGGTAGCAAACCAAGGAGGACACGTGCAACCAACTGCCTCCTGATGTCTTTTGTCTTGTGGGCCTCTGAAGGGCTTCTTAGAACCCAGCATCCAAGGTTCAGGAAAGAAGTAATGAAGGCCTTTTGTGACTTTTGGAATCACATTAGAAACTCTTCTAAGAGCAGCATAGTAACCAAGGATTCCTGAGATGCCCCCAGCCATGGCTTTTACTTCTCTAATCTGAGACTTCAGTTGCTTGTCTCTTCTGCTCCAACAATCACCTATGGTAGGAATTTTCCCATCTCACATTGCCCAAATGCCTAAGGAGTTGCTCTTGCCTACAGTTATCAAAGCTTCACAAGGAAAGCCTGAATTGGATCAAAGTTTAAGTACAGACCGGAGAATTTTGTATGTCATGAAGTTGTGAAATGTTTCTGATGCCATGCCAAGGAGATGCTTTAAATTTTCTTTCCTCTTTGATCCTTCTTTCTTTTTCCTCTGTCTCTTGCATTATCTTCAAGGCATTCCAGTGTAGATGGAGAGATAAACTTTCACTGGATGAAATAATTGCTGAATGGTGTAAGCTTGTCATAAGTTCTTTAATACAGAGGCCACTCTAAAGAGAAACATTCAGTGATGAGTATTCAGAGAAAGTGGAATTTTTCTTAAATTTGTTATAGGGTGATGTCTTAGTTAGGGTTACTGTTAACAAATACCCCAACCAACAGCAAGTTGGGAATGAAAGGGTTTATTTGGCTTATGCTTACACATCATAGCTAATTATCCAAAGAAGTCAGAACAGGAACTCAAACGGGGTAGAAACCTGGAGGTGGGAGCTGATAGAGAAGCCATATCTCTTATTATGACCTTTAGGTGATCCAAACTGGGGGATTTTAAAGGGAGAAGTTGAACAATGTTTTCAATAGGGAATCCTGTTGAAAAGTTCAAGTAAGTATGAGGTACTGATACCCTTGTCAGTGAAAGCAGTCCTATGGGGAAGTTGGTTTTCTGTTCAAAATTGATAACAGATTAGAAAGAAGCCTGTTTATCTTGGAATTATTTGTCTTTGATGACATTACTTAGGTAGGTCACTGAGTGAGTGGTAGCATTAATTCTGATAATTGCATGTTGATTTAAGGATTTTCTAATTAAATAATTAGATTGTGGCTGGTCCTTCACAGAAGTTTTGAATCCCTTTAGTTTTACCTGCAAATTCAATATAGAGCAAAGTTCCAAGTATTCAGAAGCTCTCTAGAACATCTTTTCCCATGCAAGACAAGAAGCTAATAGTATATAACAGACAGTCATTACATATCTAGGGCGCAAACAAATGAAAACAGTCAAAATAAATGCATATTTAGTCACACACACCACACATACAAACACACACACACAAACACACTTACAGACACACACACAATACATACGCACACACATACATAACCACATATGCACAGAGAGAGAGAGAGAGAGAGAGAGAGAGAGAGAGAGAGAGAGAGATCTGTAAAATATAGGCATAGTTATTTGTATCAGTTTTAAATTTGGCAGGCTACCAATAGTTAATTTGCTAGTTGAATTTAAATGTAATTCCTTCCCTGAACAACCCTAAAGTAAACAAGCATGAACGCATTTTCTGAGTAATCTGGAAGAAATTGACATTTAAAGTAGTTAACATTACATCTGCACTTTAAGGCTATTCATTTCATAGATTAACTTCATTACTCTGTCTTATATTGAAAGGCCTCCATCAGTGGGAGGACTGTCTGCCCAGGGTCAGTTGAAACTGCTCTTATCCCAGCCTTGCTGTAAGTGGAACCTGCTTCTGGAGACCCTGCTTCATGGTGGTGGGGTCATACCGGGAATCCTGTTGAAAAGTTCAAGTAAGTATGTATAGTTGCAAAAATGTCCTAAATGCACAAACAAACAAACCATGCACATCAACTGCAAACAAACATTCATTACCAAAGTTGAATGGAACTTTTATTCTACTCAAATATCACCCTAATGGTGTAAGCTAAATACATATGCTGGCAGGTATGGGCAGTTACAGCAGAGGAAATGCTCTGCGGCTTGATTGAGCTTTTTATTTCAGGAATTCTAAGTAAAAGAATAATTTTGTATGATGTTGTTCAGTCACAAGTGCCAGTATATAGAAGGTATCTACATTCAGTCTTTGAAATGCCTAAGAGAATTGGAAGAAGGCACTTATACTTTCAAAGTACAAAGCTGAAACAGATAATAAATTAGTAGAAAATTGCATTAGAGAGCAGTCAAAGTTTTATTCTCCCTTGAAGAGTGCCCCAAAGCAATTCTACTTTTATCAGTATGCAAGAGCTTGTGGCTGTTTCAGATGCTTGAGCAATCTTCATCCTGGCTTCTTGCTTCTCTGAAAGTCAGTGTTCACCATTCTGGCTTCTTTATTTGTGCTCACCATTGCTTATATCTGAACAACGAACATATCCCTACCTACCTACATCCCATAATGAGGCCCACAGCATTTCCTTGTCCAAACAGCGCCAGTCATCCAATTTTCTAGTTTCTAGTAAGTTTTGGGTTTTCTCATTGCCACCAGAATCTCACTCTTAATTTTCCTCAGCACTCCAGTCCTTCTCCTGTGTTCAAAAATTCAGATAAGATACACTGAATATAATTAAGATAAGTAGAGTTCCTTGTAGACAATGGCCAAAAGTACTGTTGTACTGGTCTTCATTTCGTATCGGCTTAATACGATTTCTAAAATTTCTACAATAGCTTCTCTGAGGATTTTATGCCTGCCCAAATAATAAAATTTATTAAGCTGTCTTACAAACTATGGTACAGCTAGTCCAACAATTGCAGCTAATGAATGGTAGACCCAAAATTCCAATAGTTATTCAATCCACAAGGCTGGATATGCAAGATTTCCAAAGAAGTAGACCCTAAGCTAGTGAAAGAATGAACTTGATAGCAAGCAGAGAACAAATAGGCTAGGATAGAGTCAGCTTCCTTCTTCCATGTTCTTTATATAGGGTGCCAGCAGAAGGTGCAGTTCAGATTAAAGATCTCACCTCAAAGATCTGGATTGGACATGGGTCTTCCTACTTCAAATGATTTAACTAAGAAAGAAATTCCTCACAGGCTCTTGGGTTTTGTTAAATTTCAGATGGATTCAATTTGACATCCAAAGATAGCCCTCACACATGGCAAGCACCCAATAGCAGCTTCTAAGAGAAGTTTCCCACACACACCTCTTGACTATCATATTGTTCATTTTCCAAAAACCACCTCAGGGAAGGTGCCTCTCAGGAAAATACTGCTTTGTCCCCAGGACTTTCCAAAAAGACATTTAGGTAAGCCCACTACCTTAGTTTTTCTGTTTTAAAAAAGAAATTAGAACACATCTGTTCAAATTCCTGGCTCAGAGCCAGGAATGATCAGCCCAGAGTCATCAGGACACAGGAACCAAGGAACAGGCAGGGACTGGATCCTTCCTATTTCTATCTGTGCCCCAGAGCTGACCCTGTGCCACAGCTCTACATGCCCAGGTCCCGCCAGGTGAGAGATGTTCTCCCAGGAGCACTGGCACACCTGTGAGCACATGTAGGATCACCACTTTGGCTCCAATGAACCTGCCTGGATCCCTGAGAACACAGGAACTGAAGAGCAGCCTGGGACAAGATCCTTCCTGTTTCCATCTGCGCCTGGAACTGACCCTGTTCCACAACTCTCTGTACCCAGATCCCGCCAAAAGAGAGCAGATCTTTCAGGAGTGCTGAAACACCTGAGAACACTTCTGTTCAATTCCTGGCCTAAGAGGGACCCGAGCAGAGCCATCAGAAAATGAGAACCAAAAATGAGCCAGGGATAGGATCATTCCTGTTTCTGTGCCCCAGAGCTGACCCTGAGCCAACAGCTCTCCATAACCAAATTCCACTCAGAAAGAACTAGTCTCCCAAGAGTGCTGACACATAGGCTTACAGGAGGGACAAGCGACAATCAGAGACAGCAAGACCATATAACACCAGAGATAACTAGATGGCAAGAGGCAAGGGCAAAAACATAAGCAATAGAAATCAAGGCAACTTGACATCATCCGAACGCAGTTCACCCACAATAACAAGACCTGGATGCCGCAAGACACCAGAAAAGCAAAACTCTGATTTAAAATCACATCTCATGATGATGATACAGGACTTTAAGAAGGACATAAATAATTTCCATAAAGAAATACAGTTGGACACAGGTAAACAGGTAGAAGCCCTTAGAGAGGAAACACAAAAATCCCTTTAAAAATTACAGGAAAACACAACCAAACAGGTGAAGGAATTGAACAAAACCATCCAGGATCTAAAAATGGAAATAGAAACAATAAAGAAATCACAAAGAGAAACAACCCTGGAGATAGAAAACCTAGGAAAGAGATCAGGAGTCACAGATGCAAGCAGCACCAACAGAACACAAGAGATAAAAGAGAGAATCTCAGATGCAAAAGATACCATAGAAAACATTGAGACAACTGTCAAAGAAAATGCAAAAGGCTCCTAATCCAAAACATTCAGGAAATCCAGGTCACAATGAGAAGACCTAACCTAAGATTTATAAGTATAGAAGAAAGTGAAGATTTCCAATTTAAAAGGCCAGTAAATATCTTCAACAAAGTTATAGAAGAAAACTTTTCTAAACTAAAGAGATGGCCATAAACATACAAGAAGCCTACAGAACTCAAGATAGATTGAGCCAGAAAAGAAATTCCTCCCTGCACACATTAATCAAATCACCAAATGAACAAAATAAAGAAAGACTATTGAAAGGAGTAAAGGAAAAAGGTCAAGTAACATGTAAAGGGAGACCTAACAGAATTACATCAGAATTCTCAACAGAGACTGTAAAACCTAGAAAATCCTGGGCAGATGTCATAGAGACCCTAAGAGAACACAAATGACAACACAGGCTACTACACCCAGAAAAATTCCCAATTACCATAGATGAGAAACCAAGATATTCCATGACAAAACCAAATTTACACAATATCTGTCCACAAATCTAACCCTTCAAAGGATAATAGATTGAAAACTCCAACACAGTGTGGGAAACTGCACCCTAGAAAAAGCAAAAAAGTAATCTTCTTTCAGCAAATCCACAAGAAGATAGCCACACAAACATAATTCTCCCTCTAACAAGAAAAATAACAGGAAGCAACAATCACTTTTCCTTAATATCTCTTAACATCAATGGACTCAATTCCCCAATAAAAATACGTAGACTAACAAACTGGATAAGTAAACAGGACCCAGTATTTTGCTGCATACAGGAAATGCACCTCAGTGACAAAGACAGACACTACCTCAGAGTAAAAGGCTAGAAAAATTTTTTCCAAGCAAATGATCCCAAGAAAGAAGCTGGAGTAGCCATTCTAATATCGAATAAAATTGACTTTCAACTAAAAGTTATCAAAAAAAGGTAAGGAAGGACAAACACTTCATACTCATGAAAGGAAAAATCTACAAAGATCAACTCTCAATTCTTAACATCTATGCTCCAAATGCAAGGGCACCCACATTCATAAAGGAATCTTTACTAAAGTTCAAAGCACATATTTCACCTCACACAATAATAATGGGAGACTTCAACACCCCTCTCTTATCAATGGATAGATCATGGAAACAGAATCTAAACAGACACAGTAAAACCAATAGAAGTTATGCACCAAATGAATTTAACATATATTTATTGGACATTTCATCCTAAAACTATAGAATATACCTTATTTCCAGAACCTCATGGTACCTTCTCCAAACTGACCATATAATAGGTCACAAAACAAACCCCAAGAGATACAAAAAGATTGAAATAATCTCATGCATCCTATCAGATCACCATGAAATAAGGCTGGTCTTCAATAGCAACAAAAATAACAGAAATCCCACATATACATGGAAGGTGAACAATGCCCTACTCAGTGATGGCTTAGTCAAGGAAGAAATAAAGAAAGAAATTAAAGACTTTTTAGAATTTAATGAAAATGAAGGCACAATGTACCCAAACTTTGGGACACAATGAAAGCAATGCTAAGAGGAAATCTCATAGCTATGAGTGCCTCAAAAAAAGAAACTGAAGAGAGCATACACTAGCAGCTTAACAGCACAGCTGAAGGCTCTAGAACAAATAGATGCAAATACACCCAAGAGGAGTAGATGGCAAGAAATAAACTCATGACTGAAATCAACAGAATAAAAAACAAAAGAACTTTGCAAAGAATCAACATAACCACGAGTTGGTACTTTGAAAAAAATCAACAAGATGGATAAACCCTTAGACAACCAGAAGGCACAGAGACAGTATCCAAATTAACAAAATCAAAAATGAAAGGGGAGAGATAACAGCATAAACCTAGAGGAAATTCAAAAAAATCAAGAGATCCTACCTCAAAACACTCTACTCAGCCAAATTGTAAAATTGGGATGAAATGGACAGTTTTTTAGACAGATACCAGGTACCAAAGTTAAATTAGGATCAAATAAACCATTTAATTAGTCCCATAACCATTAACAAAATAGAAGCAGTCATTGAAAGTCTCCCAATCCAAAAACGCACAGGACCAGATGGGTATAGTTCAGAATTCTGTCTTACCTTCAAAGAAGACCTAATACCAATACTCTTCAAACTGTGCAAAAAAAATAGAAACAGAAGGAACACTACCCAATTCATGCTATGAAGCCA
Source organism: Tokudaia tokunoshimensis (assembly GCA_036184795.1). Taxonomy (NCBI): domain Eukaryota; kingdom Metazoa; phylum Chordata; class Mammalia; order Rodentia; family Muridae; genus Tokudaia; species Tokudaia tokunoshimensis. Next base: position 4,487,116 of record BTHU01000009.1, read on the forward strand.
CAGTTACACTGATACCAAAAACACACAAAGACACAACAAAGAGAATTTCAGACCAATTTCCATTTTGAATATCGATGCAAAAACTCTGAATAAAATTCTCACAAACTGAATCCAAAAAAAACATCAAAATAATCATTCACTAGGATTAAGTAGGCTTCATCCCAGGGATGTAGTAATTTTTCAACATACAGAAATACATCAATGTAATTCACTACAAAAAAAAAAAAAAAGAAGAGAAAACACACGATCATTTCATTAGAAAATGAAAAGACATTTCAAAAACTTAAACATCCCTTCATGGTAAAAGTCTTGGAAAGATCAGGAATTCAAGGCCAATACCTAGACATAGTAAAAGCAAAACACAGCAAACAAGTAGACAACATCAAACTAAATGGTGAGAAACTTGAAGCAATCCCATTAAATTCAGAGACTACACAAGGCTGCCCACTCTCTCCCTATCTATTCAATATAGTACTTGAAGTTCAAGCCCGAGCAATTAGACAACAAAAGGAGGTCAAAGGGATAAAAATCGGAAAGAAAGAAGTCAAAATATCACTATTGGCAGATGATATCATATTATACTTACGTGACTCCAAAAATTCCACCAGCCAATTCCTAAACCTGATAAACAACATCAGCAAAGTGGCTGAATATAAAATTAACTCAAACAAATCAGAAGCCTTCCTATACTCAAAGGAAAAGTGGGCTGAGCAAATCATTAGGGAAATGACACCCTGAACAATAGTCCCCAAAAATATAAAATATATTGATGTGACTCTAACCAAACAAGTGAAAAATCTGTTTGACAAGAACTTCAAGTCTCTGAAGAAAAAAATCAAAGAATACCTCAGAAGATAGAAAGATCCCCCATGTTCAGCGTTTGTCAGGGTCAATATAGGAAAAATTACCATCTTGCTGAAAGCAATTTACAGATTCAATGCAATCCCCATCAAAATTCCAACTCAATACTTCATAAAGCTAGAAAGAGCAATCCTCAAATTCTTTGGGAATAACAAAAAAAAGCCAGGATAGTGACAACTTTTCTTAACAATAAAAGAACATCTGGGGGTATCAACTTCCCTGTTCTCACACTGTATTACTGAGCAATATTGATAACAACTGCATGGTATTGGTATAGTGACAGTCTGGAAGATCAATGGAACAGAATTGAAGAATCAGAAATGAACCCATATACCTATGGTCACCTGATCTTTGACAAAGAAGCAGAAAACATCCAGTGAAAAAAAAGCATTTTCAACAAATGGTGCTTGTTCAACTGTTGGTCAACATGTAGAAGGGTGCAGATTGATCCATTCTTATCTCCATGAACAAAGCTCAAGTTGAAGTGGATCATGGACCCCCACATAAAACCAGATACTCTGAAACTAATAAAAGAGAAAGTGGGGAAGAGCCTTGAACGCATAGGCACTGGGGAAAATTTCCTGAACAGAACACCAATGGCTTATGCTCTAAAACTCAAGAATCAACAAATGGGACCTCATAATATTGCAAAGCTTTTGTAAGGCAAAGGACACTGTCAATAAGATAAAATGGCAACCAGTCCTAGGGCTATTATACAATATATACGAGGAACTCAAGAAATTAGACTCCAGAGAACCAAATAACCCTATTAGAAACTGGGGGGACAGAGCTAAACAGAGAATTTTCAACTGAGGAAACTGGAATGTCTGAGAAGCACCAAAGAAATGTTAAATATCCTTAGACATCAAGGAAATCCAAATCAAAACTACCCTGAGATTCCACTTCATACCAGTCAGAATGACTAAGATCAAAACTCCAGGGACAACAGATGCTGGCAAGGATATGGAGAAAGAGGGTCACTCCTTCATTTTTGATGGTATTGTAAGCTGTTACAGCCACTCTGGAAATCAGTCTGGGGTTTCCTCAGAAAATTGGACACCATACTACCTGAAGACCCAGCTATACCACTCCTGGGCATATACCCAGAAGACGCTCTAACATGTAACAAGGACACATGCTCCACTATGTTTATAGAAGTCATATTTATAATAGCCAGAAGTTGGAAAGAACCCAGATGTCCTCAACAGAAAAATGGATACAGAAGATGTGGTATATTTACACAATGAAATACTACTCAGGTATTAAAAACAATGACTTCATGAAATTCTTAGACAAATGGATGGGCCTAGAAAATACCATCATGAGTGAGGTAACCCAGTCACAAAATATCTCACATGGTCTAAGTGGATATTAGACAAGAGCATGGAATACCCATGATACAACTCACAGACCACATGATGCTCAAGCATAAAGAAGACCAAAGAGTGGATGCTTCAGTCCTACCTAGAAGTGGGAACAAAATAGTCAAGGGAAGTAGAGGGTGAGAGGGACTTGGAGGGTGAGAAGAGGGGGAGCAGAAAAAGAGGGGAAGAATTAGGTATCTGAGGAGATGGAGGAGATATACAGAGGGTCAGGAAATTGAACACAGTTGTGTACCAATGGAGGATGGGGAACTGTGGGTCGCAACCAGATTGTCCCAGATGCCAGGAAAGCAAGAGCCTCCCAGGACCCCTTGGGGATGACATTAGCTGAAATACCCCACAAAGGGGATGGAGATACCTGTTAAGACCATATCCAGAGGTTAGGCATTGCCCCCTGGTTAAGGGATGGGGCCACCCACCCATCTCCAAAATTTTAACCCAGAATTTCTCCTGTCTAAAGGAAATAGAGTAGAGTCGAGACTGAAGGAAAGGCCATCCAGAGACTGCTCCACCTGAGAATCCATCCCACATGCAGACACCAAACCCAGACACTATTGCAGGTGCCAAGAAGTGCTTTACCACAGGAGCCTGATACAGCTGTCTCCTGAGAGGCTCTGTCAGATCCTGGCCAATACAGATATGGATGCTCGCAGCCAACCATCAGACTGAGCACAGGGACCCCAATGGAGGAGTTAGGGGAAGGAGTGAAGGAGCTGAAGGGGCCTCATCTGGCATTAATGGCAAGGGAGGCCCTTGGTCCTGTGAAGGCTTGATGCCTCAGTGTAGAGGAATGCTAGGACAGTGAGGCGGGAGTGGGTAGGTCGGTGGGGGAGCACCCTCTTAGAAGCATGGTAAGTGGGTTTTCAGAGGGGAAACTGGGAAAGGGCATAACATTTGAAATATAAATAAATAAAAAATATACAATTTTTAAAAAGAGAAATTAGAAAACAGAAATTGATAAGAGAAAATGAATTTATTTTCATCTTGGCCAAATGAGTATGGAGAGGTAGAGCCTAATTTCATTCACTCCTTGCCTGTAGCCATGTTCCAATTTATAGGAAACCTGAGTCAAAGACTATAACAGCTACACATTTACTTACCAGATAGTTAACCAGTTTTGTGTTTGCTCTTGGGTGGCCAGCAGGCTATGGTACATAGGCAGGTTTCATTAACATCTGATTCAAGGAAAATGGAAAATTAAAAATCTCCCATTACTGAAAATAAAAGCTGTAATTCCTTTGTCTCTAAGTGTATTACATTGAGATTGTTAGAAATAAGTTTGGAGTTGTAAAGACAAAGATGATCACTCCAACTGAAGTATCTGGTATATTTACACAATGGAATACTACTCTGCAATTAAAAACAATGAATTCACGAAATTCCTAGGCAAATGGTCAGAACTTGAAAATATCATCCTTAGTGAGGTAACCCAATCACAAAAGAACACACATGGTATGCAGTCACTGATAAGGGGATATTGACCCAGAATCTCGGAATACCCTAGACACAATCCGCATATCAATAGATTTCTAAAAAGATGGAAGGAGAGACCCCTGGTCCTGGAAAGACTGGATGTAGGGTAACGCCAGGACAGATTAACGAGAGGGGGTTGAATGGAGAAAAGAGGGAGGGAAGGGGGCTTATGGGACTTTCGGGGAGGGAGGAAACGGGAAAGGGGAAGTGATTTGGAATGTAAATTAAAAAAATAAAATAAAATAAAATAAAAAAAAAGAAAAGAAACACTGAGACAGGAAGTGGTCTTGTTTTTTGTTCTAAATCAGTTAGTGACTGCTTTTTTTCCCATTGACAGGTCCCCAACCTCAGTGTCTTATTCAATTAGTGCATCGAATTAGGGAACTTCAAATGAAGGCAGAAGGGGAAAAAAGTCCTTGCTCCTCACCATCAAACTCCTGGGCATCAGTGATGGGTGTGGCAAAGATTTTACTCACAGGGTGGGATTAAAGTATTTGCCTAAAAGTCTTGCTAGGCGAAGGTTTTATAGTGTTATGGTATTTGATAGGATAGACCCACATTCCATATTTCTTATAGTAGGTGTCTAGTAGAAGCCTTCTGTGTTTTTGTTGGATGTCAGCTTTACTGACTCACTGCTATATGCCACTTACATTTTACAGAATAGGTGATATTTTGATAGCCTAGAGAGGAGCACCTTACCTTCAGAGCATCTCCTCACCAAGGCTGCACCATGATCACAGCTACAACATCATGGATAGTCAATGTTCAGCAAAATTCCTGAGACCTCCCTGTGCTGATGCAGTGGTCCAGAACTTATCCCTCTTCCCAAACCTATGTCTGATTTTTTCCTTGTCACTTTAGCATGCCAATCTCACAGAGTTCTCTTGAAGCAACATTTTTAGCTTCGACTGTAGCTCTACTCTTTTAGGAGGAAACCAAAAGCTCAAATAACCAACCTTTTGCAGTATATAAAATGTATTTATATAATAGTTCCATAATAGATGTCATGAGATTGCCAAGCACTTTACATTTAATATATAGTTTTATTCTTTACCCTTATGAAGTATATACTTGTTGTGGCATGGGTCTGCAATGTCCCATAAAGGCTTACATGCTAAGGCATTGTCCACAGTTCATCAGTTTTTGGGGGAGGGGTGTTGTCCAGTGATTGAATCATGAAAACTCTGCCTTTAATAAAGGAATACACTGATATGTTCCTAAAATGATGGGTTATTGGGAAGTGATGTATCCTACGAATTAGGGCTTAGTTGAATGGACTGAGTCCTTCAGGTAAGGTAATGACCTTGAGGACCAAAAGGACCATGGACAGAATCTATGAGCCATGATAAATATCTGCTCCTAGAAGTTAACTTTCTTAACATCAGAAAGTTAATAACCCAGAGCTATTATTATCTTAATGTTAAAAATAACAACACTGAAGTTTGAGATTAATATATTTGGCTTCCTATATCTGCAAGAATGGCATAAATAGAAAGGAATTGAGGAAAGAGTGTTGTTTCAGGAATTAATGCTTATTAACTTTCCTCCTAGTTATAGTTTCCTTAAGCATTAAGTTATAGCAAGTATTTGCACAGTAGTTAACTTGTTAAGAACAGATAATCTAGATATGATTGAGAAGACAGTCACAGTTTATGTGCAAAGGCTGTGTTGTTTATAAGTGACTGGAGCATCTTCAGATCTTTTAAATTAATTTCTACAATTCTAGTAATATTATAAGTATACTTTTAAAATATTTTAAATATTCTTTTATTGGAAATAGATCTACTGCAGGAGAAAGCATCTCTGATGATGGCTGAGTAATACCCTCAGCTATGAGGCTAGCAGAAAGTCATTAGAGGTCATTTTATTGCTATTTCCTTATCAGAAAAGTAGTATTTGGCTTTCCCCTATGTCCCTGACTTCTTTAGTCTCAGGTTCTTGGCCACCCAGGCAGTGTCAGGAATTGGTTCCATCTCACAGAATGGGCCTTAAATCCAATCAGATATTCAATGGTTACCCTCATAAGCTTTGTGTCACTATTGAACTGGCAGGTATTGTGGGCAGGTGTTACTATAGACTATGGAGATTATAGAGAACAGCTAATAGCCTTGGAAATAGTCTGGTTTGTTTTAGGGGTAAGAGATTGATTAGATGTAACCCATTCCTGGCACTGGAAGATTCATTTGGAGACAAGAGATGTTCACTTGGGACTGTCTCTCCTCTCATTAGAGTATTTCAGAGAGAACTTCTTATGTGTATTCTGAAATTTAGAGTGTAGCTAAATGACGTGGATAGTGACTGACAAATTTCAGAGAGCTACTTTGATATAATCATTGAAACTTAAGAACATTGTTCCATGGAAGTAGTGCTCCAATATTAATAAAGTAAAGCAATCTGGAAAAAAATCTATCCTCATATTTTTGACTCTTCTGTTAACAACTTAGTAAAGGTGAAGCAAATGTACTTATAAATAATAAACTGAATGTTTCAACAAATTTATCTACCTTGTGTTTTTGAAAACTAATAGCCACCTCCTGGTATATATAATATGATGCTGTTTGGAAAAGACTTGCAACCTCAGGTGTGCTTCTTATGGAAAACATTAATGTATTTGCTGAAGTGCTCAAAAACATATCACTTATTATAATGCCTATTTGCTTTATGTGGCAGCTTTGGTTTTGTTTCATATTGAATTTTCCTAACTACTTCAAATGCCTTGAAGATTAAGTGGCAGAATTCACAAGTCAGTTGAGTCATCTCTATCTTAAGCCCAACACGAATATTTTGATGTGTGTACAGTTGTTCCAAGTATGACTAGAGAAAAGGGGAATTAACCAGGGTTACGGTTAGGGTTAGGGTTAGAGGTTATAATTAGGATTTAACAAAGCCCTCATTCTGGAGATACAAGCTCATGGGGAAATCTAAACAAGCATTACTATGTTACTGTGATTAATTCTCTGGTACAGAGAGGGCACCAATGAGTGATGCCTCATGGTCTGCTTTAAAGAAAATCAGAATTCCTTTGTGCCCTGCTTCAGAAGAAATGGTCAGAAAAACTGGAATGATTTTCCTGTATTCCCAAATGCCAAGTTTGGGAGTCCTGAACCTCATCAAGACTAACTTTGTTAGTAGGTGAAAGTCAAAACAAACAATTAAGCAAAAAAAAATCATAATAATTAAGTTATGCTCAATTCCACTCTGTCAACATTAGCCTTATGTCTAGCTACCATCGAGTGCCAGCAAAAATACAGGAGACTCCCCCAACCCCGAAAAAAGTTTTAGGTTAAAAAAAGGGAATCCAAGGTGAGTTTTTCCTGAAAGGAGTAGGGTATTTTCTGAAGAAGAAAAAACACAAGACTACCCTCAAGTGTATAAAGAAAAGAAATCAAAAGAAAAAGAAAATACAAAAAAACTGACTGAGCACTTGACAAAAGCCATGCTTTTTATCTGGATCCCAAGACACAGCCCTAAACTCATCTACACTGTTTAGTGCCTCTTTCCTGCCAGGTCCTATGGAATTGGGAAGAGAAATTTCCCAACATTCACATGATGGCTCATGTTATCTCTAACTCCAGTTCTAGGATATCTAATGCCCTCTTCTGGCCTAGCAGGCACCAGGCATGTAAATGGTTTACACACACACACACACACACACACACACACACACACACACACACACACAGGCAAACACCTATTCTCACAAAGTTAAACAAAAATTTTAAAAAAGAATGGAAGTATACTATTATCACTTATGTCAGGACAACAGATAAAAGCAAGAATGACAGTCACAAGCCCTTACCTTGGTGTCCTATACATATCCATAGTAAGTATCCTATGCATAACATTTAGTAAGAATACTGATTTTTTGAGAATGTTAAACATGAGCACTGTATTCACACTATTTTCATACCTACCTCTCACATCTAAGTCTTCCTGTGCCCCACAACTGCCTGTCAAACTCAAGACCTTGTTTTCTTTATATACATTATATATACATATATGTAACATACACACACATATAATATATATGTACTGCTGTGTATATATATATGTGTGTATATATGCATGTGCATATATATGTGTATATACACACATATATATACACATTTATACACAGATATATACAGATATGTATATATACATGCTACTGAAAGTATCAAGTATTACTCTTTGTGCAAGCGTTTAGAGCTAACCATTTGGGATTAGATAACTTGTCAGGGATCTAGCTAATCTTGGAGAAAATGGACTTTCTCTTTCTTAGAAGCCATTAATAGTTTTTCATCTAGGTGGGGCCTTGTAAAAATTCCCCCATCCATGTTGGAATGTCACCAGTGTTGCAATTGTGCAGGTCTTGTTTAGGTAATTTTATTCCTGAGACTTCATGGGTGCAACTTGCCTGTCAGGTTCAGAAGGCATCTCTGAGTAGAGCTGCCAGTCTTCTGGCTCTTGCAGTGCCTGCCCCTTCTGTGATGTTCCCTGAATCTTGGGTGCAGAGTTGTATTCTACATGTACTAACGGGCTGGGCACCCTTCCACCTATTTTCTGCATTCTGATTACTTATGAATATTCATAGTATTCCTTCTGTACAGTAAAAAACTCCCCTTTGATGAGGGATGAGAACTAAGTTATCTATGGATATAAAGGGGATTTTTCTCTTGTGTGGTACTGAGTAATGGGGATTTTTCTTAGGTAGTCTATGCTTTTTGAAGGAGTATTACCACCCTGTATGTTCAGGGTAGTAATACTCCTTCAAAATAAACACACACACACACACACACACACACACACACACACACACACACACACACACACCGATATTTTTAAGTTACAATTCTTATTAAATGTATTCTTCGATAACTCCACACATGTAGAAAGTGCATTCTGATATTCCTCACCTGTCCCAACCTTACCTGTCAATCCCCCTCCCTCACCTGCCCAGCCTTACCTGTCAATCCCTCATGACCACTATGAGTTCTTTTCCTGCATCCCTATCGGTATGTTTTGTGATTCACCAGGCTACATGTGTGACCATAGATTTAGATCTATTCATTGGAAGCTGGTGGGCTTATCAGTGGGTTCACAATGAAAGCAGTGGCTCCCTCTTCCCCAAAGTCCATCAGTAGCCAATAGTTCAGTAGGGAGGGAGATGTCCCATTTAACTCTCCTTGAAATGACTGATGGTTGAAAGTTCCAGTCTTTTATTTATTTGTTTGTCTGTTTGTTTTTATTTTTTAATCCTTTTTTCCAGTTCAGTCTTCATCCTCCTCCCTTCATCCCTGACCCCGGACCATTCCATAATCCGTACCTCCTCCTCCTGTCTCCAAGAGTATGTCCTCATCTCTCCACCTCCACCCCACCAGACCTCCCCACTCCCTGTAGCCTCAAGTTTTTTGAGGGTTAGGTGCATCTTCTCTCATTGAAACCAGACAGGCCGTCCTCTGCTGTCTACCAGCTTCTCAAATACAGTCAAAACTCTACAACAGAACTCTTTAGGAAGGGTCCTGTCAGTAATGTGCCCATCTATGAACTGATCATGGTGGATGAGTGTGGTACCAGGCCTTAGCTGCATGCCCATCCCAGGTAATAAAGTCAGAGTTATTCAAACAAACAAACAAATAAGCAAACAGTTCATATTATGGGGAGAAGACTAAGAAGGTGGACAACAATGACTAGTTCAATAAAACTAATTTTGGTAAAATTGATATTAGGAAGAAAAACTAGCAAGTGCTCTCTGCATAAAATCTCTGGTTTTGTTTTTGTTTTGTTTTTCTTTTTTCATTTCTAGAGAACAGCCTCTTAGAAGCAAGTCCAGTAAATAAAATTATAAAAGAATTTTAAAGAAATGTCTTCCTTCCCAATGACCATAGTTTACATTAATAGAAGTCATTAAAAATAAGATGATTTGATACTATCTTTAATTCAATATATATTTTGTTTATTATGATATAGTGGTTTATTATTCAAGCAAAATAGGAATTATTTCTCGATAATTCCTATAAATTTAGTGTTGCCATATAAATTTAGTAATGCCTGAAACTCTCATTATTGATCTTTAAATGAAGCCATAGTGGAGCCAGAAGGGGGATGCTAAGGCCAATAAAATAGCTTTATAGTTGTGTTTACTAAACTCATAAGGTTTAGTAAAGGAACTGATTGAAAATTTGCTTCATTCTGAAATGATGGTGTCAATATATTTAGGAAATATTAACAATTTGTTTTTCAGAATTGATTCTATGATTCAAAGAACATGTGAATTTTCTTATGTGGTACTTTTAGTTTTCTAAACTATATGGTTTTTAAAAATATTTCTTGAATGTAAATAATTTTAAATGAAAATTTAGACAAAACAATCATTCATTTAAAAAAGGATTCTGACATTCAGAAAAACTGGCCTCAACTCTTGCAGGGATGGCATTATGGTTCTTCTCACATGAATTTTATAACACCCACCCACAGATGACCTGAAACAGTGATGTTGGCTGTATGTATCTCTCAGAGTGTGGTGCTTCTCAATTACAACTAAGAAGCAAGTGTGTGTCACAGGGATGTGATGAGAGGAAGGTCTCAGTCCCTGATCCTCATACTTTCATTCTTTTCAAGAGCAAGCTGCTGGCATGGAGAGTAAGCAGAGTGCAGACAACAGTGTGGTGGGCGCCATCTTTGAAGTTCTGTACCATTGTCACTTGTCCCCACAGACATTTGGAAATGTTTTTATGAAGCACATGGAAGAAGAACAACTATGGGACTTTTTATTCAACATTCCAGGTACAAGAAACTTACTGTTTATGAAATTAATGCTTTATTGATAATTAAGTGGTCTTTAAATGTGTTTTCAAAGTTTGATGCACATCAAAACATGAGTTTTGATGACTCTTGTTTGTAAAAGTTTACCATGCATCTTACAGAGCTTCTGTTTGGAAGTATTAACCATTTATCTTCTGTTAAATGTGATGTATTTGGGATAAGGCAAAAAGTCCTGAAGGGAAAATTATAGAATAAAGGTTCTCCTTTTTAATTCCTCAATTGGTAAACTTCCTCTATCTAGATTGCCTGTAGGCAAGTCTATAGGAATTTTTCTTTTTCAATTAAAAGTAGATTTTCTTATGCAATATACCACATGTGCCCAACACACACACACACACACACACACACACACACATGCATGCACACACACACGCACACACAGACACACACAGAGGGGGGAAATCCATAATATACAAAATCAGAAGCTGTTGTAGAAGCAAAACATTTTTAAGGTTAAAAAAAATGCCCAGATACAACATGTTAAGACAAATATCTCCCAAAATACCATTGAGTTTGTTTCAGTTGGCCATCCACTGCTAGGTATGGAGCCTTCAGTTGATGAATGTGGTTTGAACACCCAAGAAACGTGACTGAAGAAAACTGTTTTCAGTTGGAGATAACTTCTGGTTTAGGGATGGAAGATCATACCTCCCCCAAACCCTTAGCATTGTGGCCTGACCTGACATGGAATTGTGCAGACCCTGTGCTTGTTACTGCAGTCTCTGTGGCAGGAAAGCATCTTTTCATTGTTGACTTCCATCCCTCCTGGCTCTTAGAATCTTTTTGCCGTTGCCCTGAGGGGAGGAATTTCATGGAGATATCCCATTTAGGACTGAATGTTCCAGGGTCTGTCTCTGATGGCAAACTTTCTGGTTATGGATCGCTGTCTTTGTTCCATTTTACATACTTATACAGGATGAAGCTTCTGTGAAGATGGTTGAACAACACACTTATGAGTATAGCAGAATGTAGTTAGGAATCATATTATTGCTCAACTTCATTAATAGAACTATTTTTCTGTTCTAAGCCAATACTCTGCCTTGTCCCAGGTTCATGACCCCCTGAACATTGTCAGGTATGGGTTCCATCTCATGGAGTGAGCCTTAAAGTGTAGCTAATTTCCTTGATTGATGAAGGGTATAGAAGGGCCCAGCCCTCTGTGAGCAGTGCCACTCCAGAGCAAGTACTCCTGGGTAGTATGAGAAAGCAATGCAAGTAACTGCTCATCCATAGTCTCCACTTTGGGTCTTGCTTCCAGGTTTCTGCCATGCTTGAAAACCTGTCTTAATATTCTAAGGACAAAATATTACCTGAAGTAATAAAATACATCCTTTCTTCACCAAGTTTCTATTTTTACAATTTTTTTAAGTTGGATATTTTATTTATTTACATTTCAAATATTATCCCCTTTCCAGGTTAGCCTCCAACAACCCCCTATCCCATCCCCTCTTCCCCTGCTTCTATGAGTGTGCTCCCCTACCCACTCACCCACTCCTGCTGCCCAGCCCTGGCATTCCCCTACACTGAGGCATTAAGCATTCACAGTACCAAGGGCCTATCCTCTCATGGATGTATGACAAGGCCATCCTCTGCTACATATGCAGCTGGAGCCACAGGTCACTCCATGAGAACTCTATGGTTGGTGGTTTAGTCCCTGGGAGCAATTGGGGGTCTGGTTGGTTGATGTTCCTGTTCTTCTATGGGGTTGCAAAACCCGTGAACTCCTTCAGTTCTTTCTCTAACTCCTCCATTGGGGACCCCATGCTCACTCCAATAGTTGGCTGCAGTCATCCCCCTCTGTATTTCTCAGGCACTGCCAGAGCCTCTCAGGAGACAGTTATATCAGGCTCCTGTCAGCAAGTACTTCTTGGCATTCACAATAGTGTTTGGGTTTTGTGTCTGTATATAGGATAGATCCCCAGGTAGGACAGTCTCTGGATGGCCTTTCCTTCAGTCTCTGCTCCACACTTTGTCTCCGTGTTTCCTCCCTTGAGTATTTTGTCCCCTTCTAAGAAGGTCTGAAGCATCCACACTTTGGTCCTCCTTCTTCTTGAGCTTCATGTGGTCTTTGAATTGTACCTTGTGTATTACAAGCTTTTGGGCTAATATCCACTTGTCAGTAAGTGCATACTATGTGTGTTCTTTTGTGACTGAGTTACCTCACTCTGGATGATGCTTTCTACTTCCAACAATTTACTTAAGAATTTCATGAAGTCATTGTTTTTAATAGCTGAGTAGTATTCCATTGTATAAAAGTACCACATTTTCTGATCCATTCCTCTGTTGAAGGATATCTAGGTTCTTTCCAGCTTCTGGCTTTTATAAATAAGACTGCTATAAACATAGTGGAGCATGTGTCCTTGGTATATGTTAGAGAATTATCGGGTATATGCCCAGGAGTGGTATAGCTGGGTCCTCAGGTAGTACTATATCCAATTTTCTGAAGAAACACCAGACTGATTTCCAGAGTGGTTGTACCATCCTACCAACAATGGAGGAGTGTTCTTCTTTCTCCACATCCCCTCCAACATCTTCTATCACCTGAGTTTTTGATCTTAGCCATTCTGACTGGTGTGAGGTGAAATCTTAGGGTTGTTTTGATTTGCATTTCCCTGATGACTAAGGATGTTAAACGTTTCTTTAGATGCTTTTCAATCATTCGGTATTCCTCAGTTGAGAATTCTTTGTTTAGCTCTGTACTCAATTTTTAATAGGAGTTCTCTGGAGACTAACTTCTTGAGTTCTTTGTATATGTTAGATATTAGCCCTCTATCAGATGTAGGATTGTAAAGGTCTTTTCCCAATCCTTGGGTTGCAATTTCGTCCTATTAACACTGTCCTTTGCTTTACACAAGCTTTGGAATTTTATGAAGTCCATATGTTGATTGTTGTGTTCTGTTTGGAAAATATTCCCCTGTGTCCATGTATTCAAAGGTCTTTCCTACTTTCTCTTCTATTAATTTCAGGGTATCTGGTTTTATATGTGGAGGACCTTAATCCACTTGGACTTGAGCTTTGTACAAGTAGATAAGAATGGATTAATGTGCATTCTTCTACATGTTGAACATGAGTTGAACTGGCACCATTTGTTGAAAATGCTTTCTTTTTTTCCACTGGATGGTCTTAGCTCCTTTGTCAAACATGAAATAAGCATAAGTGTGTGGGCTCATTTTTGGGTGTTCAATTCTGTTTCATTGATCTATTTGCATGTCTCTGTACCAATACCATGTAATTTTTATGAATTTTGCTCTGTAATACAGCTTGAGGTCAGGGATGGTGATTATCCGAGAAGTTCTCTTTCTTTGTAGGGTCTTTGTGTGAATACGTATAATATTAATTGTGGCTTCATAGAATAAATTGGGTAGTGTTCCTTCTGTTTCTATTTTGTGGAATAGTTTGAAGAGTATTGGTATTAGGTCTTCTTTGAAGGTCTGATAGAATTCTGTGCTAAACCCATCTGGTCCTGGGCTTTTATTGATTGGGAGAATTTTAATGACTGCTTCTATTTCTTTAGGACTTATGGGACTGTTTAGATGGCTTATCTGATCAGGATTTAATGTTGGTACCTGATATCTACATAAAAAATTGTCCATTTCCTCAAGATTATCTAGTTTTGTTGAGTATAGGCTTTTGTAGCAGGATCTGATGATTTTTTTTTAATTTCCTCAGTTTCTGTTATATCTCCCTTTTCATTACTGATTTTGTTAATTTGAATACTATCTCTGTGCCCTCTGGTGAGTCTAAGTGTTTATCTAGTTTCACAGTGTCTCTGTTTAGTTTGTGTTTCAATGATCTGTGCATTGCTGAGAGTGGGGTGTTATAGTCTCCCACTATTATTGTGTGAGGTGCAATGTGTGCTTTGAGCTTAAGTAAAGTTTCTTTCATGAATGTGGGTACTCTTGTTTTTGGAGCAGAGATGTTCATAACTGAGAGTTCTTCTTAGTAGATTTTTCCTTTGACAAGTATGATGTGAACTAACTTATCTTTTTTAATGACATTTGGTTGAAAGTCAATTTTATCCAATATTAGAATGGCTACTCGAGCTTGTTTCTTGGGACCAATTGCTTGGAAAATTGTTTTCTAGCCCTTTACTCTGAGGTAGTGTTTGTCTTTGACACTAAGGTGCATTTCCTGTATGCAGCAAAATGCTGGGTCCTGTTTACCCAGTCTTTTCATCTACGTCTTTTTTTTTTTTAATTTAATTTTATTTTATTTTTTTAATTTACATTCCAAATCACTTCCCCTTTCCCGTTTCCTCCCTCCCCGAAAGTCCCATAAGCCCCCTTCCCTCCCTCTTTTCTCCGTTCAACCCCCTCTCATTACTCTGTCCTGGCGTTCCCCTACATCCAGTCTTTCCAGGACCAGGGGTCTCTCCTTCCATCTTTTTAGAAATCTATTGATATGCTGATTGTGTCTAGGGTATTCTGAGATTCTGGGTCAATATCCCCTTATCAGTGACTTCATACCATGTGTGATCTTTTGTGATTGGGTTACCTCACTAAGGATGATATTTTCAAGTTCTGACCATTTGCCTAGGAATTTCGTGAATTCATTGTTTTTAATTGCAGAGTAGTATTCCATTGTGTAAATATACCACATCTTCTGAATCCATTCCTCCGTTGAGGGACATCTGGGTTCTTTCCAGCTTCTGGCTATTATAAATAAGGCTGCTATGAATATAGTGGAGCATGTGTCCTTATTGCATGCAGGTAAAGTCTCTGGGTATATGCCCAGGAGTGGTATAGCCGGATCCTCCGGAAGTGTCATGCCCAGTTTTCTGAGGAGCCGCCAGACTGCTTTCCAGAGTGGTTGTACCAGCCTGCAATTCCACCAGCAGTGGAGGAGTGTTCCTCTTTCTCCACATCCTCGCCAACAACTGCTGTCTCCTGTGTTTTTGATCTTAGCCATCCTGACTGGTGTGAGATGGAATCTCAGGGTTGTTTTGATTTGCATTTCCCTAATGACTAAGGATGATGAACATCTCTTTAGGTGCTTCTCAGCCATTAGATATTCTTCATCTACGTCTTTTTATTGGGGAATTGAGTCCATTGAGGTTAAGAGATATTAAGGAAAATGATGGTTACTTCCAGTTATTTTTTTTGTTAACGGTAGAATTATGCTTGTGTGGCTATCTTAGGTTTGTTGAACTAAGATTACTTTTTTGCATTTCCAAGGGTGTAATTTCCTTCCTTGTGTTGGAGTTTTCCCTTTTTTGGTGTTTTCCATTCATTACCCTTTGTAGGGCTGGATTTGTGGAAAGGTATTGTGTATATTTGCTTTTGTCATGGAATACCTTGGTTTCTCCATGTATGGTAAGTGAGAGATTTGCTGTGTATACTAACCAGGGTTGTCATCTGCATTCCCTTAGGATCTGTATGATATCTGCCTAGGATCTCCTAGCTTTCATAGTCTCTGGTGTGAAGTCTTGTGTAATTCTGATAGGTCTGCCTTTATATGTTACTTGACCTTTTTCCCTTACTTTTAATATTTGATCCTTGTTTAGTGCATTTGGTATTTTGACTATTATGTGATGGGGAGAATTTCTTTCTGGTCCAGTCTATTTGGAGTTCTGTTGGCATCTTATATGTTCATGGGTATCTCTTTCTTTAGATCAGTGAAGTTTTCTATTATAATTTTGTTTAAGATATTTACTGGCCCTTTAAGTTGGGAATCTTCATTCACTTCTATACCTATAATGCTTAGGTTTTGTCTTCTCATTGTGTCCTAGATTTCCTGGATGGTTTGGGTTAGGAACTTTTTGCATTTTGCATTTTTGTTAACTGTTGTGTCAATGTTTTCTATTGTATCTTCTACTCTGAGATTCTTTCTTCTATCTCTTGTCTTCTGTTGGTGATGCTTGCATCTGTGACTCCTGATCTCTTTTCTTTGTTTTCTATCTCGAGGGTTGTCTCCCTTTGTGATTTGTTTATTGTTTCTATTTCCATTTTTACATCCTGGAAGGATTTGTTCTATTCCTTCACCTCTTGGTTGTATTTTCCTGTAACTCATTAAGGGATTTTTATGATTCCTCTTTGAGGGCTTCTAGATGTTTATCTGTGTTCTCCTATATTTCTTTAAGTCATTTATTTATGTCCTTCTTAAAGTCCTCTATCATCATCATTTGAAGTGATTTTATATCTGAATCTTGCTTTTCTGGTGTGTTGGGGTATCCAGGACTTGCAATGGTGAAAGAACTCGGTTCTGATTGTGCCAAGTACACAATCTATTTAAGTTCTTGTGCTTGCTTCTCAATGTCTAGTTATTTCTGGTGTTAGTTGGTCTTGCTGTCTCTGACTAGAGCTTGTCCCTCAGATATATCAGCACTCCTGAGGAGACCCAGCTCTTTCTGTGTGAGGTTTGGGTATGGAGGGCTGTGAAACAGCCTTAACTCTGGGACTCAGATTGAGACCAGAAGGATCCTCTCCCCAGATGCTCTACAGTTCCTGTGCCCTGTGTGCACCTGGTGGTTCCCACTTTGGACAGATATTTGAGCAAAAGTGTTGATCTCACCTGTGTGCTTAGCAGTGAGAGCACATTTGGGAGACCAGCTCTCTTGGGATGGGAGTGCTGTGGGACAGCCTTAGCTTTGGGGGCCCCAAGTTGCTTTTGTTCATAGTGTTTTATCACAACAATAGAAAGCAAACTAATATGGCAATAGACAATACTATTGGTCTTTTTTCTTTAGATAGATGGGCATTTATTATTATGAAAGTAATGCTTTTCTTTTCAAAGTCAATATGCTACATGTGGTGTGTGTGTGTGCGTGTGTGTGTGTGTGTGTGTGTGTGTGTGCATGTGTGTGCATATATATCACAGTGTATGTATATTTGTGCCCATATGTGAGTGTGCATATATACCACAGTGTGTGTGTGTACTGATCAGTGAACTTTTGTTGATTCACCCTTCCACCTTGTTTTAAATCAGGGTCTTTCTTGTTCTCTGCTGCTCTACTGATACTCCATTTTACTTGGCCCTCAAGCTTCCAGATGGTTCTTCAGTCTCAGCCTCTCATGTTGCATGGAAATTCTGAAGTTACAGACATATATTACTGTGTTACAGTTTCATGTGTGCTCTTGGATTGAAGAAATAAACTCCAGGCTGCCAGACTTATATGGTTAGCATTTTTACCCACTGAGCATTTCTACCCACGGGAAAGACAAAAATACGGATTTCCACATGTACTGTTATGCCTTGCTCCAGCAAAACAAAATGTTAAAGTTAGGGTGCTGTACATCTGAAGTATTCATAGAGTGCTCACCTTTAGTCCAGTAATGGTTGGCACATTGTTTTATCCTTAACATCCCACCTTTAGTTGCCTTATTTGGTCTCTTGGGGAGAAAGATGTAAGAACTTAGAAGCTATTGTCATTATCATTTTCTTCCACTTCTCTTTGACATCATTTGTGTTTATTTGCAGTGTTTGTATTTTCTTATCCCTTGCATTGGTATTATTTGACTATGTCTTAGGTTCCATGTGGAATCTTCGACTAGCTCAGAGCCATGCTATGTAGCCACCTGTGGCTAAGGGAACCAAGGTCACCTGGAAGAAGAGCTGGGACTGAAATAAAAAGACAGGCGGGCAAGAGAAATAAGAGCTAAGACAAGATTTCTGATCAAAGCTCAAAGTTTAATGGGGGTCTCCAAATATATAGGCAGAGGGAAAACCCTTCCCCCAAAGACTGGAAACTGGTCTGCAGAACCGGTGGTCCTTGCTCATCAGGTGGCTGGTGCCTCTTAGGAAACTGCAGGTCTTGAAGAACAATGGGCTAGAGCTACACCCTAGGTGGGAAGTAGTGACTAGCAACCAGGTCTAAATTCCCACTCAAAGGATGGAGGAAGGGCACAATTCCCCACTTTTTATTAGTTTTAAGATGAGAAGGTAACAACCAAGTGGACAGTCATCCATCAAAGGATGGTGGGCATTAACCAGAGAGTGGAAGATTGACCTGATCCTCCTAAATACTTTATGGTGTCTTTTGTGGAGCAGAGGTTCTAGGCTTCTTTGCTGTTATTCTAAGCAATGCCTTTAAACACCAACCTCTATGCAACCAGGTTTGCTTCACAGGGGACTCAGAGGCAGAAAACATGGCCCTCTCTTGCAGTACTTTGCCTTGCACCTCCCACTGGTGCTCATGTCGACTCGTAAGCAGATACACATAGATCTGAGTTCTAGGTGGCTCCTGAAGGAGATCCACTTGTATAGGTTTTGATGCCAGGGAGTTGATTTATTGCCACCCTGTAAGTGTCTTTAACAGACATGTCAGTTTTCAATCCATGTGAGCCTGGGTGGAGACAAGTAGTCTGCTTAAAATACAAGGTCAAAAGTTAGAAGGAAAACAGGATTAACTTATCTTTGGATGGCCCAAGGTATCTAAATCAGTTGCAAAATAGCAACTTTCAGATATAAAGCCTGACTTCCCAGTTTGGGGGGAAAGTGGCTGTTACTTCTCAGAAAGAGTGGAGACTATATTCTAAATTAACTCAGTTGGTTGATAAAGATTATTAGCCATCTTCATAATTGGAATCTCAATATTGGATTTGTTTCTAGACCACTCCATGATTGAGTCAACTGGTGATTTTACAGGAAAGAGAAGAGTCATTATAACTCCTCCTTTAGATTAATTTTTCTAAGTCAATTTTAACAGTCTCCATGTTCTTGGTCGCACAGGTCTAAAAACTTGAAGCAAGGCAATTTATCTAATCTGGGACATAGGCAAGTAAAGGTGTATCAAGAACATACACCGAATACAGCTTTCCTGTTTCCATTGTCAGGACACTCACCAAGGCCAGAGTCAGCATTATCTTCAGCATGCCACACCAATCACTCTGGCAGCTAGCATACTTCTGCAGCATTCTGCAGAAAAAAAACACAAGCATGCCTTCTTCCCCATATTAAATACCTGATCAGGATCATGCCATATGCCAATAAGTGGATCCTTCGATCTCAACTGGGCATGAGTATGCCTAGTTGTAGGATGCTATAGACACTCAGCAAGGAGTTACTTGGCATCCAAATTTTATTTTTTTTTCTGGTTTTTATTTACATTCCAAATGATTTCCCCTTTCCCGTTTCCTCCCTCCCCGAAAGTCCCATAAGCCCCCTTCCCTCCTTCTGTTCCCCATTCAACCCCCACTCGCTTCTCTGGCCTGGCATTCCCCTACGTCCAGTCTTTCCAGGACCAAGGGTCTCTCCTTCCATCTTCTTAGAAATCTATTGATATGCGAATTGTGTCTTGGGTATTCCGAGATTCTGGGTTAATATCCCCTTATCAATGACTGCATACCACGTGTGTTCTTTTGTGGTTGGGTGACCTCACTAAGGATGATATTTTCCAGTCCTGACCATTTGCCTAGGAATTTCGTGAATTCATTGTTTTGAATAGCTGAGTAGTATTCCATTGTGTAAATATACCACATCTTCTGAATCCATTTGTCCATTGAGGGACATCTAGGTTCTTTCCAGCTTCTGGCTATTATAAATAAGGCTGCTATGAACATAGTGGAACATGTGTCCTTATTGCGTGCAGGGGAAGCCTCTGGGTATATGCCCAGGAGTGGTATAGCAGGATCCTCCGGGAGTGTCATGCCCAGTTTTCTGAGGAACCACCAGACTGCTTTCCAGAGTGGTTGTATCAGCTTGCAATCCCACCAGCAGTGGAGGCGTGTTCCTCTTTCTCCACAGCCTCGCCAACAACTGCTGACTCCTGTGTTTTTGATCTTAGCCATTCTGACTGGTGTGAGACAGAATCTCAGAGTTGTTTTGATTTGCATTTCCCTAATGACTAAGGATGATGAACATCTATTTAGGTGCTTCTCAGGCATTCGATATTCTTCAGGTGAGAACTCTTTGTTTAGCTCTGTACCCCATTTTTTAATAGGATTACTTGGCTCTCTGGAGTCTACCTTCTTGAGTTCTTTGTATATATTGGATATTAGCCCTCTGTTGGATGTAGGGTTGGTAAAGATCATTTCCCAGTTTGTTGGTTGCCGCTTTGTCCTTTTGACAGTGTCTTTTGCCTTACAGAAACTGTGTAATTTTATGAGGTCCCATTTGTCAATTCTTGATCTTAGAACATAAGCTATTGGAGTTCTTTTCAGGAAATTCTCCCCTGTGCCCATATGTTCAAGATTCTTCCCTAGTTTCCTTTCTATTAGTTTCAATGTGTCTGGTTTTATGTTGACGTCCTTGATCCACTTGGAATTGAGCTTAATGTAAGGAGATAAGAATGGATCAATTTGCATTCTTCTGCATGTTGACCTCCAGTTGAGCCAGCACCATTTGTTGAAAAGGCTATCTTTTTTCCACTGAATGGTTTTAGCTCCTTTATCAAAGATGCCCTTCACAATAGCCACAAACAATATAAAGTATCTTGGTGTGACTCTAACCAAACAAGTGAAAGATATGTATGACAAGAACTTCAAGGCTCTGAAGAAAGAAATTGAAGAAAACCTCAGAAGATGGAAAAATCTTCCGTGCTCATGGATTGGCAGGATTAATATAGTAAAAATTACCATTTTGCCAAAAGCAATGTACAGATTCAATGCAATCCCCATCAAAATCCCAACGCAATTCTTCATAGAGTTAGAAAGAGCAATTCAAAATTTCATCTGGAATAACAGAAAACCCAGGATAGCTAAAACTTCTCTCAAGAGTAAAAGACCTTCTGGGAGAATCAGTTTCTGAACCTCAAGCTGTACTACAGAGCAATAGTGTTAAAAACTGCATGGTATTGGTACAGTGACAGGCATGTAGATCAATGGAACAGAATTAAAATTTTGTTAAAAATATAATAGCATGATTCAAATAATATGCACAGGGATATAATTTCTCCCTTTTTGTTTTTTAAGAAGATATTGTTGTAAAGTTTCCACAATACCTTGTCCTTGAGAATTATAAAGAATTAAATTGTTGTCAAATTGTCAAAAACATCTCAAATGTTTGATGACCATAATAAATATCCAGTTCCATTGTCTGTATTTATCTAAGTTGGAGCACGAAGCATAGACAGTAATGTAGGCGATGGCTATCCAACATAGAAAATAAATGTAGCAATTTTAGTTGCTTTTTCTGTTAGAGCAGTTGCAACTAGAAAGCCTGAAAATATGTCATGAGTCACATGTACATAGTTTAATTTTCTAAAATCAGAAATATGAGTACCATTTATTTGTATATTGATTAAGTCTTCTAGAATTAACACCATTATGTGGTACAAGTAGAAATCGAGGACACCAAGAACAAGTCTTTACAATTTGATGTGTACATTTTCTAAAAATATAAAATTTTTCTCAAGCCATTACTATTTTGATGATGTAAAGAATATGATTGTATGGCCAATTGTTCCTATGTAAGGCCTAGAGTCTGCCTGCGACACAAATCTCTTGTGACCTTGCCTTAAGGGGTCTTGTCCAGGCAATCTAGAATGAGTTCTTTTTAAAGATTTATTAATTTATTATATATAAGTATACTGTTTGTCTTTAGACATACCAGAAGAGGGTGTCAGATCTCATTACAGGTGGTTGTGAGCTACCATGTGGTTGCTGGAAATTGAACTTAGGAACTCTGGAAGAGCAGTCAGTTCTTTCAATCACTGAGCCATCTCTCCAGCCCCTGGATGAGCTCTTAAATGTCCAAAGGACAGTCATTCAAAGGAACAGTACCTTTTCTTAACTTGAATTGTATTTGCATAAATAATTGTAAAATTTAAGAATTAGCAGTATCTAAAAAAGGAACAATTTCAAGAAATTTAAAGTCATGCATGAGCTACTATCAGTATACAAATTAAAGGCTGATTTTTAACATTTTAAAAATAGCTGCTACAGCACCCATGTCAATTATCTGTGCTGAAGCAGGGGGAAACTCAAAAGAATAAACACGTGATCCAATTATATGAGTTTCACTCTCACAGTAGATGCATTCTTTATGAGATCATGTATAAATTTATAGAAAATATAAAAGCATGCATAAGAGCAAATTTTAACAACTTACCTTTTAGATAACAATTATCAACTTTGCCTAAAAGGCTTGCCATGCAATAGGTCAACTATCAATACTCTGCAATGATCAATTTGATTGCCATTTGAAACAAGGAACAAATGTTTCATCAGGTTCTTTAGACATTCCTTTCAAAATACTTTCATGATTTTATCTTACAACACTTTATTAACACACCAATATCTTTATCGGATGATGTTAAAAATTTACTTGGAGATAAAAAAAGGTGATTCTACATTAATGTTCTCTTTTCCAAGGAAATGCTGTGAATACATAACATACTCTGCTGTCAAATGATTACAGTAGCCTTTTCTACTATCTGTAAGGTTATTTTGTCTTTCACTAGTTTATTTGCATCTACCTTGAGAACATCAGGCTTATGTTCTCCTGTGGCAAGCTTAAGGTGAGTTTAATATATAAGATAAGGCCAAGCAATGTATCCTAACAACTTTTGAAAATCATTTAGAATGAGGCAACTACCTTTTATTTGAATTTTCAGTGCCAATTTACTTAGGATATAATTGATACATTACCTTTGAATCTTTCTTGGAGCAACAACTACTTAAAAAATTTTAAAGCCCATTGTTAAGAGCAAAGGCCTGTAATAAAATTCTATGAATAATATACACTGAAAGATTTAACATTCTAGCTTCTTATATTGAAACAGAGACAAAACATTTTTTCTCACATAAAGTAAGGTTATCAGCCATTCTTTGAGGAAAAACTTTCTAATGAATTGCTTTATTGGTTCTTTAAAGTTAGCTCATTAGAAGCAAATGCTTTTACAATTATCAGGATCTGCAAAGCAAAAAACAATCTTTTAAATCCATAATAGTTTTGTATGGAGTAGGCAGGCCAGATTTTAATGCCTTCATAAGTTCTACATAGCCTTATTAACCTTTCATAGATCTTAAGTTTGAACTGTATTTTGAACCACACCTGGATAAATCTGTCAAGAATGTTGTTTTGGCCAGAAACTCCCTATGTGGGGTTTGCTAGACAAAAGCAGTACCTCACAAGCCTCCACAAAGGCAGCTCTGAGCTTTGCATTGATTCAAATGTAAATATTTTCTACTCTGAGCCTATTGCCCAAGGCCAGACCCAACATCTGTCCTACTGAGCAGCAGCCTGCAACCAGACCCCATTGTATGAGGGTCAAATAAAAAAAAAGGAACCTGTAATTTGAGGGTTCATGGAAAAATTCTACTAGCTGTTTTTAGTAGTCTTATCTACAAATTTTTGAAACAGTTCAAAAGAAGCCTGTTTGATATCAAATAAATTTCTACTGAGATCTCCTTTTCAATCTTGGAGGGTTAAATTTTGCTTCTACCACTGTATCCAATAAATTCGTGGAAAAGTGGCAACAGTCCTATATTGGCCACAGTTGTTTTTAACTTTAATCACTCTTGAAATTATCTTAATTACAAAATATGTTAAGAATCGTGAGCCTTCAATCAGACTGCAAACAGCAGTCAGTGCTACACAGGCAGTTGTTAACCATAATTCTTAATTTTCTCTTGCAATATTAGAACATAACTACAACTTTGGAAAGCAAAACCCAATTTTAAACCATCTATTCCCTTTAAAATCAATGGCAAATGCATTACTTTCACACTACAAAGTTTGTCTGCCAGTTCTTATGTTTGAATGCATGACAGTGCAAATTTAATACCTCATTAAAGAAACATTGTTTTAAATCTTATCCCTTATAAGTCTAATTTCTAGGATAAGAATTACATAAAATATTATACCAATTTAGAAATATCTTTAGAGGCCTGTTTTTTCCTGGGTTGGGTCATGCCACGTGTTGTTTAGGATGACTCCAACCCTGAGTTACCAGTTTTAAACTAAGTTTTTGTTGCCAATGTAATAATTTTTAATCATGTCCATTAACTTATAAGCCAATACTCTATAGTCAAGACATGTAAAACATATTTATACCTTTAAGATCAATCAGAAACAAAAATGAAGCAACTACACGAAACTTAGAAATTTAAACCAAACCAAATTTTTTTTCTTTTTCTAGCTGTAATTTCAAGAGAAAAAGCACTTTGGACCCAATAATCATGATTGTAGAGATTTTTGTAGGAGAAATAACCATCAGCTCACTAGCCCTAGAACTTGAGAAGCTGCTGGCCCTTTTAAAAGCAGGTTTTTCTCCAGCTGTGCTTGACAGCTGAATGCCGGGCAACTTAAATCAGCCTCCGCTGTGTAAACTGAGACTGGATTAAGAGATGGACCCCCAGCAGATCAAGTTTTTACCATTATTTCTTTTCAAAATGAAGTATAGAACAGCAATCATTCAAAGTATGAAACAAAGACAGTCACAAATTGACACGAGGACAAATTAGTACACCAAGGATAAACAATACATAGAGAGGGAAGAGCACTTGTACATTTCTAAGAATATCTTCCAGTAGGGTTCATAGAGGAAACAGGACGTCTCCATATTTCCCCTTTTCCCTAGGAGAGTTTTAAAATCCATTTTCCTTCTCTCTTTCTCTCTCGTTTCTAACATCTGTTTGTTTTGTTTTTGTTTTTTACTATTTTTATTTTATTTTATCCCCTATTCCTCTTGCCTGTTGCAGTTCTAGAATGCGAACAATTTTCCTAATAAAATTCGCTGTCCCAATTCGGTGTCACACCCTAGCTGATCTCAGCATCAGGCCTATGCTGATTCAGTCTAGCCCATATCCCTTTTTCACCCTTGCAACAACAGCCTTTAATAGATGACTCTATGTTGCTTACCGTGCTGGATACATAACATTTTCGTTTCTGTGGAACTCCACTGAGGACAACGTCTCTCAGTTGGTCTCTCCACTTCCAAGCCCCAAGTTCGGGAGCTAATCTGTAGCCACCTGTGCCTAAGGGAACCAAGGTCACCTGCAAGGAGAGCTGGGGCTGAAATAAAAGGACAGGCGGGCAAGAGAATAAAGAGCTAAGACAAGATTTCTGATCAAAGC
Source organism: Tokudaia tokunoshimensis (assembly GCA_036184795.1). Classification (NCBI taxonomy): domain Eukaryota; kingdom Metazoa; phylum Chordata; class Mammalia; order Rodentia; family Muridae; genus Tokudaia; species Tokudaia tokunoshimensis. The sequence goes on from BTHU01000009.1 coordinate 4,512,590, forward strand.
TCAAGGTTTAATGGGGGATCTCCAAATATATAGGCAGGGGGAAAACTCTTCCCCCAAAGACTGGAAACTGGTCTGCAGAACTGGTCCTTGTTCAGCAGGTGGCTGGTACCTCTCAGGAAACTGCAGGTCCTTGAAGAACAAAGGGCTAGAGCTACACCCTAGGTGGGAAGTAGTGACTAACATTCAGGTCTAAATTCCCCCTCAAAGGCTGGGGGGAGGTCACAATGCTGTTTCCAGAAATCTTGTGACTGTGGTCCTCTTATCAGCTGTGTTGAAGTCATTGTTTTTCATTGTCTCTGCTTGTTATCCTTTTAACATTGCCAAAGATAACTGCATATGATGGGTTCAAAACCAGAATATGTTCATGTGAGGATTCTATGACAATTACCCTTTCAAAGCCTTTTCTCTTCATTTTCTTGCCTTCTCACACTGCTTCTCATTTTCCCAAAGTAGATGAAGATTTCTTTTTCTTTTTTTTTTAGGAACAAAGATTTATTTGATTATTTTGTATATATTGTTCCTAATAGTAGGCCTGAATACCAGAAGAGAGCACCAGATTTCATTATAAATAGCTGTGAGACACCATGTAGTTGCTGGGATTGAACTCAGGACCTTTGGAAGAGCAGACAGTGCTCTTAATCACTGAACAATCTCTCCAGCCCAAGGTGCAGATTTCATAATACAAAATTAACATAGAACTGATTTACTTTTTATTTGGTTGTTAAGGAACGGGTACTACACAGCCATTAAAGCTCACCTTTCCCTGCTGTTTTAGCTCCTTCTGAATTCTCTTGAAAGATGATAATCAGTAGGTGTCATCCTTCAAATGCTATTTATTATTCTTCAAGTATTAAATTCTTGATTGTTATTCTCAATCACATTGAACATCTTCTTTGAACATGCATGAAAATCTCTTAATTACTTATGTTCTTATTCCTTGAAATTAAGGAGAAATTTAAGTAATAAAGTTTCTTTTGTTTTGTATTCTCTATCAGGTCTGAAATGACAATTTTAGAAAGATTATTCCTATAACAATAAAAACGCTTATTTTCTTAACCCAAATACCAATGTGCACAAACTGGTTTCTATCCCTCAAGGAAGCTCTGCTATGGTCCTGAGGCTCACTTGAGTTACAACATCCTTCAGCTCCCTCCTAAGAACTCATAATTGTTACATTGTGGGGGAAAGTAGTAGACCCACAGTTCTTATGAATTTTCTTATGTACTTGGCTGTGAAATATTTGTATTTTCCTCTAAAGCATCTTAAATAAAGTCATAGTAAGTGAAAATTAAGAAAAACTATATAAATACCTTCCTATAAGCAGGTAGTGGCAGCACACGCCTTTAATCCCAGCACCAGGAATGCAGAGGCAGGCCTATCTCTGTGAGTTTGAGGCCAGTCTGGTCTACCTGTGCTACAGAGTCAGTTCCAAGACAGCCAGAGCTAATGGAGAAAGCTTGTCTTGAAACAAACAAAAAACATTGTCCAGCCCTTTTCTCTGTTTTTGTAGATTTGAACAGAGGCTCCTCCTGTATTAAATAATTTTCTTTCATATGGGGTATTGATTTGAAGTATAAAATTAGATGATGGGAAATTCTTTAAATTATAGTATACAAGCCAAGCTTTGTGTTTCTTTGCCTCTGTTTCACTTCATTTAATATGAAAATTGCCATTTATGACAGAAAAATCAAATTAGAAATTATTACTGAGTGACACTTCTGTTTTTCTCTGGTTTGTTGATTAGATAGAATAATGTATAAGCCTATAGCAACTGGAGCTGGGATTGTGTGTGCTCTCTACACTGCGTCACTTAGAAGTCTAAGAAACTATTTTACCTTTTTTTTTAATGTATTTTTTAATGTGTGTGTGCACCTTACTCTTTTCTAACCTGCTATATAGTTTTAGGCTTTTTTGTGAAGTTGAACATACGAAAGCTAATTGTACGCTTTGATGGTTTCTCATGTTTCTTTAGGTTTTATACAGAGTTTCAGTTACTTCGGATTTAGTTTCATAGAAAAGAGTGAGTCAATATTTGAGTAAAAATGTTAGAACTTTGTGGATTCTGCTTGTGCTGTGATTTTTTTTTCCAGCCCTTGGGTGTAGGGTTGAAGCCCAGAGTCTTACAGGTGCAAGCACTCTGCCACTAAGGCTCCAGCAGTTTAAAGACTTTAGAATTATCCACAAGTGCTCTCTATAAAGGTTATATAGTTCCTGCTGCACCACCGGAGTCCAAAGCTAGAAGTTAGCCCACTGCTTACCATGGTCGTAATTGGCATTCTTTCACTACCAGGTAGGGGAAAACTCAATTACAAATGGTTTATGAGCTGATTCTCAATTATGTGATTTTCCAATTAAATCCAGTTCTCATCTTCTATAGATTAAACTAGGTAACTACAAGACATTATTCCCAGAAGAACAAGGCACAGCTGGTGACCAGGCTCTGCTAACCATAATATGCTCTTTGATTTTAAAGTCTCAGCATTCACAGAGTCCCAGCCAGAAGTCATCCACTGTCTGAGATCTGCACTGATGGACTCTGTCAAGGAGACTGTGCAACAAATAATATCCATGATGAGATGTCAGAGAAACAGTGAAAGAAACCTAAACAAGCCCCATGTTCCTGATCATCTGCTTCAGAGTGTTCCACGAGAATGGAATTATATTCCAAGAGATTCCAAAGGGAAAGAGTCAAATAAAGGTAACCACATTAGTTCCTTAAGAAACTATCCACTAAAGAAACAATATCTTAGGCTATTCAGCTAAATAAAAGTATAAAACTTATAAGACCAATGAATGACATTAATTTTCATTTCAACACATACATGGGGCCTTTCTCCTCTTTTGCTGTGAGCCACACAGACAATTTAGTAAGGAAAGAAAATTACCAAATGCTCACCTTTTTTATTAGTATTTCATGATTTGAAATTTTCTTTATTTCTTTATTTTTATTTTGGAGACTATAATTTGATTACATCTCACCCTTCCCTTTCCTCCCTTCAAACCATCCTGTATACTCCTCCTGGCTTGCCTTCAAATTCATGGCCTCTGTTTCTTCTTTTACTAATTGTTATTGTGTACATAAGCATAAGCATATACAAATATATTCATAAATATAACCTATTCTATCTGGATAATGCACCCATGTGTATGAGTTCAGGACTGAGCACTGTACAATCAATGGGTGAACGCCCTCCTGGGGAATGCTACCTCTCATACCATTCCCGAGCTGCCTATAAGTGATTCTGAATTAATTTCTTTTGTTCTTGAGTTAGTATTTACAGAAATCACATAATCTTGCCTTGTTTTAAATCTAGATCCTAATCTGTGTATCCTCATGGTCACTCGTGTTCAGTTTAACTGGTTATTTCCCTTGGTTGTTTGATTGTTTTCCTGCAACAACACCAGATTTCACTTTCTTTCCCCTTGACACACCTTCAGATGAAGCTTTTAGGTCTAAAATAGAACCTAATTTGGTGGTTGCATATACATTTTTGATAGGATATCTGTTTGCCATACCTGCGTTTCTGTACTGAATTTATTGGCCTGCTGGAATAGTCCTTCTGCCCAGTGTCCCTAAGAGTCCTTGTTCACATCTATGCTCTCATTTACTTCATCACTCAACCTTCACTGCTTCGCTTAGAGTTCCATTGTCATTGGATATTCAACAATCCCTTTGAAACTATACCATCTGTGTGAATCTCCCTTTTCTAAAGGAAAAATCTTTTCATATTCACTTTTTTTTAAAAAAAATTTATTTTATTTTTTATGTATAAGTACACTGTAGCTGTCTTCAGACACTTCCAGAAGAGGGCGTCAGATCTAGTTACGGATGGTTGTGAGCCACCATGTGGTTGCTGGGATTTGAACTCAGGACCTTCGGAAGAGCAGTCAGTGCTCTTAACCACTGAGCCATCTCTCCAGCCCCTTCATATTCACTTTTAAAGAAGAATATTTTTCAACTTCAAGGAAAAATATTCCACAGAAAACATTCCAGTGAGCACCCACAAAAGGGAATTGAGAGGTTTAGTCTTTTTTTTTTTTATTCTTCTCTGTGAATATCCTAAATACTGTAGTTTTTATTCATGAGCCTTCTATAACAAACTCAAACCAATTATCTATGAGTGACCTTACAAGTAATATTTTAATTTTGTCCACATCCTATCAAACTCCCTTTGGATCTAGGAAAGATATTTAATTGAAATAGGAAAGTGTCACCTTTTCAGTGGATGAGTTCTTCCTCAAGTAAGAGTTATTCCTGTGGTTTCTAGGTCTACTTCCATACAGCTTTTGAATGTCTTTCATCCTTAGGGATCCAGAAAACATGGTCTGAATTTAACATGCCATTCCACTTAATAAGCACTATCTGTTTAACTGTCCTATCACATACAGTTTCCTTTCTAAGAAGGAATTGGTGAAATTTCTCCATAGTGTTTGAAAGAGGTTCTGACCCACAGTAGTGCTCAGTTTATATATACCACTTGTTGGGTATTCCTTACTAATTAATATTCTTTTTTTAATTTTCTATAGTTTTTCATTTACATTCCCAATGATTTCCCCTTTCCCAGTTCCTCCCTCCACGAAAGTCCCATCAGCCCTCTTCCCTCCCCCTGTTCCCCATTCAACCCCCTCTAGCTTCTCTGTCCTGGTATTCGCCTACATCCAGTCTTTCTAGGACCAGGGGTCTCTCCTTCCATCTTCTTGGAAATCTATTGATATGTGAATTGTGTCTTGGGTATTCTGAGCTTCTGGGTTAATATCTCCTTATCAGTAACTGCATACCATGTGTGTTCTTTTATGATTGGGTTACCTCACTAAGGATGATATTTTCAAGTTCTGACCATTTGCCTAGGAATTTCGTTAATTCATTGTTTTTAATTGCAGAGTAGTATTCCATTGTTTAAATATATACCACATCTTCTGTATCCATTCCTCCGTTGAGGGACATCTGAGTTCTTTCCAGCTTCTGGTTATTATAAATAAGGCTTCTATGAACATAGTGGAGCATGTCCTTATTGCATGCTAGGGAAACTTCTGGGTATATGCCCAGGAGTGGTATAACAGGATCCTCTGGGAGTGTCATGCCCAGTTTTCTGATGAACCGCCAGACTGATTTCCAGAGTGGTTGTATCATCTTGCAATCCCACCAACATTGGAGGAGTGTTCCTCTTTCTCCCCATCCTCGCCAACACCTGCTGTCTCCTGTGTTTTTGATCTTAGCCATTCTGACTGGTGTAAGGTGGAATCTCAGGGTTGTTTTGATTTGCATTTCCCTATATTGGTATTTACTTTAGTTCTTTCAAGAGAGAGAATCCACATTCACATAATTTTTATTATAATGCCTTATTAAAATTGGCCTACTTTACAATTTGTTGTTAATCTATAATTGTTCTTAATTTATACATTAAATTTTTACAGGTATGTATGTATATGAGAAAGAACTAGATGGTTTGTCACTCTACATTTTTAGAAATTCACTGGAGGTCGTGGACTGCCTTCTCCTTAGATAAGGACAGCACTAAAACCAGATGACATTTACATGTTAGCATTCAGTCATCCATTGACTCAATGGATATTTACTAAGTGCTACATATCAGTCAATGTATTTAAGATCACAGACATGTGATCTTATACATGTACTCTGTCCTCTTGGTGCCAGTAAGCTAGTATAATTAAAGAGTGCAGATACCCAGAACATGTGAAATTCCTGGAAGAAACAAAGAAATTAATCTTTATAAAATTCTCTATGGTCCTGGAAAGACTGGATATAGGAGAATGCCAGGACAGAGAAGTGAGAGGGGGTTGAATGGGGAACAGGGGGAAGGAAGAGGGCTTATGGGACTTTCGGGGAGGGAGGAATTGGGAAAGGAGAAATCATTCGGAATGTAAATAAAAAAAAATATAGAAAATAAAAAAAGCTCTATGAATATTGTCATAAGAACTCTTTCTCAGTCTGTGTAAGATTGTTTTGTGTCAGACACAATATGTGAGTAAGTTTAGTGTAGTGTGATAGTGTAGGGAATGGGGTGGGGGATGGACCCAGAGACCTGATTCCTTCTTTAGCTTCCTGCATAGATCAATTCCATGTTGTCGAAACTGCTGTTAACAAAATGGATTTCCTCAAAAAATACAAGTGACCCTAACATGCTCCTGCTCTGTTCTTTAATACTGGGGATACAACATAGAGTACTTGGCGCTAGAGAGGGAATGCTCTCATGGATTTCCATTACAAATATGAGTGCTTTCTCAGCCACACTGTTAAAGGAAAGCAATAATTTGATCAGATTTGGGAAAAAGAGTGTGGGAAAACCATCTGAAATATGAGTGTCCACATGTTTTTATTGAATATGAATTCTTCTGAGCTTTGTGCAAAGGTATATTGAGATCTCAATCTCAATCTGTCTTGATTAGCAAAATATCCCAAAACTAAGCATGTAAAACATTATATGTTTTCCTGTCTCTTCTTCATCAACAAATTCTATACTATAGAGAAAAAGAGAAGATTTAGGGAAATGAACAGCACAAAATATTGCATAAGGCACGAGACTAAAAACACAAATGCTTCTCACACATAGCTCAGCTTTTTTTTTTTTTGTATTTGTTTTATTGTGTTTCAAAGAGAAAATGCACAAAGAACTAGTTTGATTTAGTTTTGGTTTTTTGACAGCAGTAAAGTAAAAAGTATATTTGAGATGTTATTTCTCCGATGATAAATTATAATTTTTAATGAAAAGAATGCTTTATGGAAAATTATTTCATTGGCACAATGGCTTCAACTGAAACAATGGATTTCTGGAGGAAGCAAACAGATAATGTCACAAGGGAAAAAGTATTCAGGTTCACACGGAGATCCTTATAAAGGATCCCAGGAGCAAAAAACATGAAATGTGACAAGAAGCTATAGTGACAATTTATTCTTCAAAAGATAGAAATACTAGTTTCATAAAACCAGTATCCCAACAAAACATATCTATTCGCTTACAAAATTACGTGTATAAAAATGCAATGTTTTCCTGTTTGTTTGCAAGGATAATACAATGAGTTCATGTATGTTTGGTATTTATTGGCAAGTTGCAACAACAGATCTGTCTGTGCTATCACAACTCATTCTAGAGTCGTACTTCCTAGGTCATATCTATGTTCTTATACTACTTTAAAAAAATACATAAAACAGGCAGTGACACTAAATGAGCTTAGAACTTGACATTTGTACCATGAAGTATTAAGCTGACATTTTAAAATTAATTATTCTTTTTATATCCCAAATATTGTCCCCGTCCCAACCCCCAAGAGTTCATCACCACATCCTCCCTCCCCTTTGACTCTGAGAGGATGATCTCTTTGGGCATCCTCCTTCTCTGGGGTATCAAGTCTCTATAGGATTAGGTGCATCCTCTCCCACTAGGGCCAGGCAAGCTAGTCAGTCCTCTGCTACATATGTGTTGGGGACCATGGACCAGCACATGTATGCTCTTTACTTGGTAGCATAGTTTCTGGGAGCTCCCTATGGTCCAGGTTAGTACACACTGTTGTTCTTCCTATGCGGTTCTCATTCCCTTTAGCTCCTCAGTTCCCCTATCTTTTCCATAGGGCTCCCCAACCTCAGTCCAATGGTTGCCTGTGAGTATCTGCATCTGCCTCCATCAGCTGTTGGTAGAACCTCTCAGAGGATAGCCATTATAGTTAAGCTGACATTTTAAACACAATACAACATACTAAGTCATACATTAGTATCAACAAGCTATTGATATCTGATAGCAATAATTAAAATAATCATTAAACAATTTAAAAACATTGATTTGTCTTTTCTTCATTTTATATTTTTAGGAAGTATGTTGTGATAGTGTTGATTATGGAGAAAGAAAGATATGATAAACATAAATCTAGCTTCCATATTGTTATTACCCCACAGTCTTTTCAGATAATACATTCTATATTTTAATAGATGACTACTTATGTAAAGACAAATGAATGAGTATGTTATCATTAACAAGCCCCCTCTGGGTACTGTTAACCTCAGTGACTCATCACCTTCATGGTTAGAATGTATTTATTTGGCAACAACTTGAAGCTCTTGATTGGAGTTTGCCTTAAGCTCTAATGATGTAGTTAAGGATTTGAGTTTCTGGGTCTTTACAGTAAGAAATCTCAGTAGAAGTTCAGGTGGAAAGAGAATTAGCAATATACACTTGTTATAGAGTTGGAATTGTTTGTTTAAAATTTGTGTTTAAGCTCTCTTTTGGATAAAGGGAATATAAAACAAAATGCCTTCATGTATTTATGTTCACCATCTGCATGGCAGGTACCCATGGGAGGCTAGCCAAGGGCATTAGATCCCCCTGAAAATAGAGTTACAGGTGGTTCTAAGCCTCAATGTGGGTACTGGGAACTGAACCTAGGAACAAGTGCTCTTAAATACAGAGTCAGTTCTCCATTCCCATATAATAAAATCTTTTAAGGAAACTACATGAGAATAGAAGAGTAATACACAAACACTTAAAGAATAAGGCATTTAAAATAATTAAAAAAGGCAAAATGGAATGTCAGAGGGAGTTGTTTTGCCATTTTCACAGTACCATTTATAAGAAGGGGCTTGAATTGGGTCAGCACCTCACTTAAGTCTCAGCAAGAAGTGGAATATCAGAGATGAATAGGTGTGAAAGTTCTTCAGTACTGATTCTTGTTAGGTTTGAAAGAACAGGAAGCATTGAGGAGAAAAGGAGGGAGAGAGGGAGGGAACAAGAGGAGAGGCACTCTGGTTTGGAAGGACCCCATTCTGTTTGGTAGTGTTGAGCTGCATTGCTGAAAAACAGAGGAGTGGGATGCTTAGCAAAGAGCTTGTTTGTAGCATTGCAACCTCAGAAGAAGGCCAAGACTGAACACCTTAGAGTCATCTAAACGAATAGATAAGCTGGGGATATAGTTTAAGAGTGTTTGCTTAGCATGCACTAAACCCTAGATTGGAGACCCAGAACCTCATAATACCAGACCTGGTAGAGAATGCCAGCAGTCATGAACTCAGGAGTAGAGGCAGGAAGATGCAAAGTTTGATGTCATCCTTGGCTATATAAAGAGCTTACACCCAAACTAGGATGAATGAGACTCTATCTTAAAATGAAATGAAATTAAATAAATAGGATAGCACAAAATCAGAATAAAGATTAGTTTTTATCTAGGGTCAATTATGCTCCCAGAACATATATTTTGACTGTCACACCTAAGGTAGGATAGTACTGGCATATAGTGGAATAACTATTCCATTATAGTGGAAACTATAAGTGCTTCAAAAATTTCTCTTCATACATAACAGCTTTACCCAACAAAGAATTATCCAGTCCTCAGATGTTCATAGTGAGAAATTGAGAAACTGCTTTAGAGACAGGACATCAATACATCCTTCAAAGATGTATAGCAAAAAGCAATGGCATCTTATAGAGTCCTCAGACAAAAACGAAGGACTGCTAAGCAAGTTCCACATTTAGAAGGTGTTCAAAAATAGCATGGAAGAACAAACACAAACCAGTTAACTCATGTATTTAATGGTTATTTATTGAGCAGCTCTGGCTTGCAGGTGCCAGGGATACGATGCTGCCTTCGTGGACCTCATGTTTTAGGAACAGTCACAGATAAAGAATGAGTCAGTGAATGAGATAATTGTTGGATGCTGACAATGTTGGTTCTTCAGCAAAGGCTACACAAAGAGTTTCCCATTAAAGCAAAAGACATGGATCTGAGACAGGAAGGACATGGATGGTGGCTAAAGATGCACCCCGAGGAGGTGACATTTCTGGTAGGAATGAAAGAAGAGGAGCCTTCAGTCATGAGGAGAGCTGGAAAGCTTGTGTTACAGTCTGCAAGATTCAGTGGTGTCAAAGGTTATGTGGGCCTTTGCTTCATTCATTAGCAGTATCCCAATACTTTAAAACTTAAAGAAACATATAAATTATAATTCTAAATTTTCTAATTTTCATTAATAGGGAAAATCATTCTTGAAATTTTTGAGAATTTCAAATAGTTGAACAGGAGTTCCTGGTGGAGCTCTGTTGGAGAGCATTAAGAGCCTGTTCATCTTAATTTCCTCCACAAAAGTTAGAAATCCCCACCCAGCAGAAAGCCATGGTGTGGTGGACTGAGAATGCTAACAGTAATCATACCTTTTCTGCCTTTTCTTCCCAGGCTTCACGAGGATTGCTGCTCAGGCAGTGTCTATTGTCCTCAGCAAGTTACCTACGGTGATTGCATGCTTGCCTCCCACAATTAAATACTTCTTTTTTCTGTCTGAGAGAAAAATGTCAAAAAACTTGGCTGAATTGAAGAAAGCTGGTCTGCTTGTCTGGAACTTGATTGTAATTATATGTCGAATATTTGAGGATGGGAACACTGTGGAACGTTTAACAGGTTCCTCCCTTGACAGATGGAGTAAGGAGGAACTGGGTTTAATTTGCTTGTGTTTGGAAAGTATTCTGGGAGAGCAAAGCAGTCCTAGTCAGCTGACACAAAAGGTCATCTTGAGCATCGAGCAGCAGAAACCCAACTGGATGGAGCACCAGCTTCTGAAAGCAAGGACACTAAGCATCCAATGGTAAGGCCGTGCCTGTCTTTCACTCTACTCCACCAAATGATTTCTCAGCATCAAAGTCACCAATACACAACACCAATAGCATTTTGTCAGATGGGCAGCAAATGGTCATTTGGCAAAAAAAAAAAAAAAAAAAGAAAAGGAAAGAAAAATCACAGGACCTTTGAAGAGCACAGAAAATGATAAGTACCCCACTAAATACTCGGCTATTAGATGTTCCTTGTAAAATCTGAACCCCATTGATATGCAGGAACATTATACTGGTTTAGGTTCCATCTTAAGGTTTCTGATTAAAAGAGTGTATCTCAACCCAGCGGAATTTAGTTTCACTTCTTTTCAATGTGCCACTGGGTATCCAGTGCCTAGCCAGAGGCATTTTTTAAATGGAGTGGGCACAGATTGAATTAAGAAAGAATTAATGGATATAAAAGGCTTTTTATTGCTTTCTGTGTACCTGATTGTCAAAAAGGTACACATTTTTTATCTGGTAATATAAGAATCCCAGAGGGTAACTGGGGCATATCACTCACAAGCTATAAACACACCCAGCTGTTTCAGTAGTGAAATGTCAGCTTTCTCATAGGTTTGTCACCAGCAGCTAAGTGATTTGTGGCACTGCAAAGATTTTTAAGGGTCCCCAATGAATTCAAATATGTGTGTAGAGTTCTCCTGTGTTGAGGTTAGTCTGTAGGTATAAAGCTGCATGCTATTGATAAAAGGATTCTGGCTCAGGTGCTCAGTACATTACCAAATCAGCCCATTGTTTGAACAGCCATGCACACTGTCCCAGCCAGTCATTAAAGGTGCAGTGCTCACCTGGCTAGCAGACACTTGGGTCACTTTCTGCCTGTGCTGACTAAAAGTCACCTGAAATATGATTAGTGTTAATTGTAAATGGCAGTGATAAGGAACTCAGGCATAAGAAGCAGATGAGCAAATAAGTGGGCATACCTTGTAAATGGGTCATTTTATGTCTTTCCCAAAACTTTAGTTTCAAAGATGATACCATGCTGGAAGATCTGTTTTGAATAACGAATTAACAAATGTTCAGCATCCAACTGAGGACTAGTAAACGTCTTTTACTTCTAAATGCTTGTTAAAATACATTGTGTGTTGCCAGGTATGGAAGTATACACTCAATAGGCAGAGACTTGCTCTACATAATGAGACCCTATCGCAAAAACAAATACAAACAAAAAGAAACAAACAACCAAAAAGTCAGTGACAAAAATATATAGCATTCACTAGTTAGCAGAATGGTAACCAGTATATTTTCCTCATCTATCTTAACACATGTCAATATGTTGAGTATGACGAAACCCTGGTTTTCCAGGTCTAGGCATACAGAAAACTACACAATTTCTTTTGGTGTATGAATGAGAAGGAAAAATAATAAACGTCAGGAAAATCCTTAGTAACATTGGCAGTGAGTGATCTTTTCCATCTTTATGTTTGCATTCAATACCAGATTACTGGGTTGAAGCCAATGACTAAAAGATTAAGGCCAAATGTCATTATTCATGGGAGTGTATATGAAGAAACAGAAGAGGAAACCCAGCAGATCTGGTTATGTTTATGAAGTAAAATTTATGATATTGCTGGTTAAGAACTCCTAGGAATGAGATCTATTTAAAGTAACACTTCTGGTCATTCCTGAATTATTTTTCCCTCAAAAGCTAATTCTTTTTTTTTATTATTATTTATTTTATTTTATTTTATTTTTTTTAATTTACATTCCAAATCATTTCCCCTTTCCCGTTTCCTCCCTCCCCGAAAGTCCCATAAGCCCCCTTCCCTCCCTCTTTTCTCCATTCCACCCCCTCTCGTTACTCTGTCCTGGTGTTCCCCTACATCCAGTCTTTCCAGGACCAGGGGTCTCTCCTTCCATCTTCTTAGAAATCTATAGATATGTGGATTGTGTCTAGGGTATTCCGAGATTCTGGGTCAATATCCCCTTATCAGTGACTGCATACCATGTGTGTTCTTTTGTGATTGGGTTACCTCACTAAGGATGATATTTTCAAGATCTGACCATTTGCCTAGGAATTTCGTGAATTCATTGTTTTTAATTGCAGAGTAGTATTCCATTGTGTAGATATACCACATCTTCTGAATCCATTCCTCCGTTGAGGGACATCTGGGTTCTTTCCATCTTCTGGCTATTATAAATAAGGCTGCTATGAACATAGTGGAGCATGTGTCCTTACTGCATGCAGGTAAAGCCTCTGGGTATATGCCCAGGAGTGGTATAGCTGGATCCTCCGGGAGTGTCATGCCCAGTTTTCTGAGGAACCGCCAGACTGCTTTCCAGAGTGGTTGTACCAGCTTGCAATTCCACCAGCAGTGGAGGAGTGTTCCTCTTTCTCCACATCCTCGCCAACAACTGTCAAAAGCTAATTCTTAGTCACTGAAAGGAACACCAACACATTCAGTATCTCCTGCAGTAGGATGTCAACTGGGGAATTGATTAGGTAGCAGTCAAAACTTCAGTTAGCTGTTTCTTACAACATGCAGCAAAAATGAGGATTTGCTGATTTTTAAAATATTTTCCAGCCTACTTATTGTAAGATAGCAAGGTCACTGAGCTTCTATGCTTTCTTTTTAACCTTGATTTTAGATTGATTATCTGCTGTGTGTGTGTGTGTCCCCATCTTCTCATAAATTAATCTCATAGATCTTCACTATAAGGAAAATGTATAAATGCATTCCAAATTGGTATGTCTGCAACAGTCCAAGGTTGCTTTAGCTTTACCACAGCTTTCTTTAAAATAAAAAATTGTATGCAACAACTTAAATTAAAATATTTTTCTGCTAAATTACTCAAAAAGATCATCTTGGAAGTATGTAATATCATTCGATTATGCTTTTCCCACTTGCATCCAGATTTAGCTTTGGTTTCAGGAAAATAAGTGCAGTCGGAGGGAAGGCTGCTGTAGGTGTTCCTGCCCTGCACTCTGCGGGAAAGCATTACTATTCATTAAAATAACCTTCATTTTGTAGTAACTCTCAAGCTGTAAACAGTCAACTTAGATTCTGAAGAACACATAGCCACAAAAGTAAAGAAATGTCTGCCTTTGCAAAGTAATTTGTAGACTTGAAGACTATTGTTTTTCATCATGGTGACCCTGACTTGGCTGGCTGGGTGCATATACAGATTAAGATTAATGCAGTTATTCTTTGGCTAAGGTCTGCCTCTTTCAGGGCACATTCTCCCTAATGACATGATTGATAGGCAGTCCGAAATCTAGAGAGGAACTCATTAATCATAACATTGACTGAATCCAATCATTTGCTTCACCTGCACAGTGATGGACAGGAAAGGATACAATTTAGGGGCCGACATTGAGATACTCCTTTGTCAGAGGGCCCCAACTTTTCAATGTCATCTTTTGTAAAACCTGACAAGAAATTTTGCTTGCAACATGTATGCAGTTTCAAAATGATATGTGCAAATTTCTCTTAGTATGACAATGTCTTTTAAAAATGTGCTTTAGCTAATGAGCATTTCTAAGTTAGTAGGAGTCACTTTATTTGCTGTTTTCCTGAGCAAGACTTATGTAGTCTTCAATTTCCTTTGTGTGTGTGTGAGAGAGAGGGGTGTTTTGAAGCTGCATGTGGAAGCAATATCAAAGTTAATGTCCAGCAGCTGGGTATCATTTGGAATCTTCAGGTCAATGGCACTGACTCTTAGCAGAACTAATTTTATAATCATGGCAAAATCTCTGCAATGAACTGCAGGATAGAGCTGATTACACCACAGTAAATTTCCTTTATCCTGGGAAACAGTATAAAACCACGAACATGCCTACAAATACTTAGATCACAAAGCTCTCCACAGTCTAATAGCATTTATAGTAAGAAAGTACATGTGGAGAACAGGGTGCGAATTACTGTCAGATGTTTACACTAGCATGGTTGAAGGTGTCTCACCTTTTCACTTTTTGTCATTTCTTTTTTTTCTTTTATTTCCTTAGATATATTCTTTATTAACATTTCAAATGATTTCCCCTTTCCTGCCTCCCCCCCAAAGTCCCATAAGCCATCTCCCTTCCCCTGTTCCCCAATCAACCCCCTCTCACTTCCCTGCCCTGGTATTCCCCTACACTGCTGCATCTAGCCTTTCCAGGACCAGGGGCCTCTCCTCCCTTTGATGTCCAACAAGGCCATCCTCTGCTACTGTGTCTGGAGCCATGGGTAATACCATGTGTACTATCTGGTCATTTCTTAAAACATGAAAATAATTCTCAAACTCAGAAAACTTCAAAAAAAAAAAGTACTTCATGTATAAAATGTCCCTCTATTCCAGGTTAGATAATAGTAGAGCTTTTTTGGGGGGTGGGGGGATAATAACCAGAATAGTGATTTTCGCTAAGTGTCTCTTATGAGAAATAAGTAGTGTGTGTCTGTGTGTGTGTGTGTGTGTGTGTGTGTGTGTGTGTGTTAAGGCAACAAGTGTCAAAGGTCAATTTAAAATGCTCAGTGGTAAGTCTGGGGTCTTGAAGCATCCACCTTCTAAATAGCATAACAGACTCAGCATTTCAACATGTTAATTAGCCTTTGCTGTGTTTAGCACAGGTGTAATGAAGAATGTGCAAAAGACAGAATAGTAAAATGTTGCTGCCATCAGTAATTCTTTTTGTCTTCAAAGAGAAAATACAAATTATCCCTTACATGTTCTTAAAAAGAAATGTTTTGTTTTCATTCTGTGATTAGAATAATTTCAACAATTGCAGTAATGGGGAGCATTTTATAGATAGGAGTATAAATTCAACAAAGTGTTATTTTTGAAAGAAACATACATAATTTTAAAATGCTTTCCGGAACTTTGTTCCCAGGCCCTGTGCAGTGGAGCTGCAGTGGTATGGGAGGCCTTGCCTGTTTTACGAGTCTTTATGGTGCTTTAAATACAAGGTGCACATTTGCTCCTCACACTGGATCTCTGATTCTCTCTGTCTTTACAGTCCCTCATCACTGATACATATTCCTCCTTTGTGTTTAGTGCGTTCATGAGGGCAGAGGAAAGCTCAAGCTCGGAAGGAGATACTGCTCCTGAACTGACTGAGCAGAAAACAAACTCGATGGTCCTGGATCTCTGCCACAAACCAGGTGGCAGCAAGTACCTGCAGCAAATTTATCACATCATGCAGCTCAATGAGGTAGGGAAATGGCCTTTTTACTGAGCAATTAGGTGTGTACTGGCCTGAGGCAGCGTCTGCTGGCAGCTAAGGATTAGTCAAGGAGGTGATAATACTTCTTAAAGTCAATACCAAATTCAACATTGCATTATTAATAGAACCTATTTAGCCCTTGCTGTTCTGTATGTACAGAAAAAGGCTTCTTGAAACAATGTAGGTTTTATTTATATGATTTAAACAATAACACGGCTCATAAACTCAGTTCAGTTCTGAAATATAGAGATGAGAGTTGTAGTTGGGGAATTGTGTGTTTGTGGCCCATTCGGCTGACAAATACCAGGTGAAGTCTGATTTTTGTAGAAATGAAGGATGTTTTTAAAGAGAGGCATAGCTCTTCTCCTGGAAGCATCATTTTTAGGTTGGTTAAGTTGTATGTAATTTTAAAAAGCCTCAAGTCATCAAGAAAATATTGAGCTTATGATTTTCTTCTTCTCCTTTCTTCTTCTTCCTCCTCCTCCTCCTTCTTTTTTAAACAGGGTCCCGCTGTTTAGTCTGGCTGGACTGAAGCTTGGTTTGTAGACTAGACTGGTCTTCCAATCCCAGAGGCCTGTTTGCCTTGTCCCTTTGAGTGTTGGGATTGATGGCTTGTTCAATCATACCTACGTTCTGCTTGTGGACTCTCTTTAAGGTTAACTGAAATTCCTTCTTTTGAAAGTCGTGTTCTTCAATAGAACATCTGTCTTGATAGCCAGATTGGCTAAAGAACTTCTTGAGAGGACTGAGAAGCAGGTTTTACAGTTTGGAGACCTTCAAAGCTTTATTTATTTGGCATCACAAGCTCTAAAGACAGAATATAGGAGGATCAAGAAGTTTGATAACACATTGTCCTCTAAGTATATTAGAGCTACACCCATAGTTTCACCAACTCAACCTTCTGAACCTGAGCTGAACAAGGGCATCAGCAGTTGAATGCTACAGTGGCCTCAACCCTACACAAAGAACTACAACTATTAAACAGTGCTGAGAGTGTGGGAAATAGTCTTCAGGGAAGTAGCAATGAAAATAATTTTATGACTGGGGGTTCCTACAACATGAGGGACTCATGTAAATTTAGGATCCAGTACTGGAAACATTGAGAACTCTCACTCAATCTGTCATCCTTCCTGTCTGCTTTCACCTCCACTTCCCTTGAGACCCCATTGCTATGGAAGAAGGGGTATGGGCCATGCTTGGCTTTTTGTGTAGGTGCTGTCTTCTGAATTCAGGCTCTTGTTTTGTGTAGCAGGTGCTCTTGTCCACTGTGCCGTCTCTATAGACCCAAGACACTGTTGCTTTCTTATTATCATATGTGTACCTGTATGTGATTTATGTGCATGAGCAAGTCAAAGGAGACCTTTGTGGAGTCCTTCCTTTCCTTTCACTTTTGTGTGGATTCCAATGATCAAATTCAGATTACCAGGTTGTGTAGTAAGCACTTTTATTAAATGAGCCATCTAGCTGGCCCAAGAAACTGATTTTTAAGGAGTACTGATAACAGAAAACACAGGAGAAAGAATTAGTCAAAACTGGCAGCAAATTTTCTTTTTTGTTAAGACAGTGGAAGCAGGAAAGCCTAAATATAGCTATAACAATGGAAATTAGTTCAGAAAAATTGTTAGTAGCCAAAGCAAATCATTCTTTTCCAATGAGAATTTTATTCCTTTAAAAAATACTTACTTAAGTTATGATGGAAAAACTTTTGTTTCTGCTGTATAATGTAGTCATAAAATTATTTTTTCATGGATTTGTCATTACCTAGTCCTGTTTAATAAGAGTCTGTGTGTCATTACAGAATTGATCTTTCTAATGAGATGTAATGAGAAAGCTTATGAAATCACTGTTATTGATAACTAGCGTAGTACTTTATTTAGATGTTTAGCATTTTAGAATCTGAAACGTGCCTTCCATAATGTACATGTCGTACATTCATGAATGGCTAGGGACACACACACACACACACACAGAGTAAGCCAAGACAAGATATGTGGCTTCTCGTCACATGTCTACAGCTTACTACATGAGCCCCGAGGCCTATCCTCTGGCTTTTCAGAGGCGAACATTGAGTGTGGTGTTTGGCCAGAATATTTCAAACTTTCAATTGCTTTCCCACCCCCAGAACTCCAGCTAGTGGATGATTGGGGCAATGGTTGAGATCCTAACAAGTTCCCTGTTGAGATGCTGCTGTTCCCTGTGTGGCACACAAGGTAGCAAGCCTTGTGGAGGAGTCCTGCCTTCCTTTGCAGCTCTAACATTCCAAAATGTGTGCTAGCTGAGAAGCTTGTGAGGAAGAATATACTGTGGTATATTAAAAGTCAGGCAAACCTTTTTTAATTTATTAGATGTTTTATTAATAGTAAGTATTTGTTAGGTTGATGTAATTCTTCTATTAAATTTAATCTGTTGCCTTCAAAAAACAGTCCCATAAAACAGACTAGCCTTACTTATTTATGGGCAGAAAATGAGCTATAATTCTGGAGACTGTCTTTTCTTGTCCAAGACTGCATCAGTACTTAGATGATTAGAATTACATATTTTGACTTTCTATTTAGCTTTGTTAGTTTTCAGTCCACAACATGGAAATTAAGTGTGTAGGAGTTTGCAGTATAAATAATCCCACACAGAATGAGACTCCTTGCAGTAAAATCAGGATGCTTACTGCTCAGTTTATCCCAAAGTAGGGAGCAACTGTATTTAATGAATGAACAAGCTGTCTTTACTCATGCACAGTTATGCACTAAAGTTATGTTTTGGTAGCCAGGCATTGTAACATATGAAGTCAATGATGGAACAATGCAAGTTCAGAAGACTGTGACATATCGAGTACTCATTCATCATGTGAGAATTTGTTAAATGCTTTTAAAAATATGCAATGCATTAGGTTTAACTTGGTTTTGATAGGTGTATTTTAACAGTGATATATACTCTGCTATATATCTTCTGAGTGTGTGTTTTTCTTGAGGTAAGCAGTATACTGTAATCTATATAACATGCTACAAGGGTAAGCCAGAATATAGACCACTTTATTTTTAAAAAGAATTTACTTCTCACCATCCTGACCAGAATGTCTTTCCTTGAAGGAATATTTAAAAGAACAACTATTTGCTATGAATGGTTCAGAAGAAAAGCCATTGCCCACCAGACCTGTAAAGGTGGCCTTGAGGAATGAAGATCAGCCTCCTGCTTTTAACCCTTTTCATGTGCACAAGGTGTTCAGGGAAAGCATGCTAGATCAGGTATGTAGAAATTAAGTGTAAAATGTAACTTAAATGTATGGCTTCTGTGTGTCAGAAGTAAGAGTACACAACCTATATTTAAGTATGCATAGTCTCCCCCACCCTCACGTTTTGTGTAAGAAGCAAAAATTCACATTTATATGGCCTGTACAAAGCATTTTGTGTTGTTTTACCTTATTTCTGTGTGAAGCTGATTCATATGTTTGACCCATAAGATTTAACTTTTGCTGGGTCATCTTGCCGAGGGTTGAGGCAACATCTGTTCTGTTGTGTCTGCAGAAGGCCTGAAGAATCAGGCAGCTTGTCATTCATCCCTCCCCTGAGAGCATGATTCCTCCCTTAGCACACATGTGTGCTCAATATCTCTCTGCTTCTGTAGATGTATAAGGTAAATGAGAAAGCACTTTAAATGAGCTATAAAGCATTGAACCTGTAGTATAAATGGCATGAGATAAATTTGCTTTTTATAACCTTAGACACATCTCCAAATTTAAAATGGATTTCCTAATGACTATAAGGCAAAAACATTTAGAATAAAGCCAGCATGATAAATACAGTTTATGTTTTTAAAGTCGGATCTTTGTCATTCTTTAGCTATGCTCTTCAGTAATTTCATTAAAAAGATTATCTTTCCATAAAATATGCAGATAGAATCTCTTTGGCTTTGTTTCCTCTCCTCTCCTCTCCTCGCCTCTCTTCTCTTCTTCTTCTTCTTCTTCTTCTTCTTCTTCTTCTTCTTCTTCTTCTTCTTCTTCTTCTTCTTCTTCTTCCTCTTCCTCTTCCTCCTCCTCCTCTTCCTCCTCTTCCTCCTCCTCCTCCTCTTCCTCCTCCTCCTCCTCCTCTTCCTCCTCCTCCTCCTCCTCTTCCTCCTCCTCCTCCTCCTCCTCCTCCTCCTTCCTCTCTCTCTCTCTCTCTCTCTCTCTCTCTCTCTCTCTCTCTCTCTCTCTCTCTCTCTCCCCCCTTTATTTCCCAGAACCTTCTTGATAGACAACTTGAAATAGGGCAGAAGAGAAGGATTGCTTGACCTAGAGTGCTGATGAAAATAAGAATTAAGTCTCCAGCCTAATTTGGCATGCAGATAATACTTTAACCATGCCTGGTACATCCTTCGTCCACATTCATCAATACTGTAGTAAATAAGACCTTCAAATGCTGACAACCTGGGGTGAATTCTCCTGCTCTATGACAGGATTGTAGCACTCGATTTATCAGCACTGTCAAGGGATAGCTCTGGTTAGATTTCAAAGATCATGCTGTAGTCTTATTATCCAAACCATTTAATTTCACAGAGCATAAGCTTCTATAAGACTTTAAAACTTAATGTGTAAGTATAGTTTATCCGCTGCTTCTTTATACTGCACATTAAATTGCTCTAAATCATAAATAGTTATTGTATCTATTAAATCACTCTTACTTCATTTACTAATATCATGGCAATAATAAATATCATGGTAACCAAGTTCTGAATTATGAGATTACTTTTCACAGTAATTTTTCTCCTGATTCTGCTGTGAAATTATCTATTGAGAGACAAGAATCATGTATGTTATTTATACTTGGAAATTCTTATACTGTTCCCTTTAGAACATTTTCTTAACAAGAACAACAACAACAACAATAGTGTTCCATTTTAATTAAGCCGTGTCTTAGTTATGGCCTGGAACTTAGCAAGTTCTCTTGTGTAGTCCACACTTAGATAGTAAACATCAAACGGTGCAGCTGTAGACCAGGTAACAAGAGAGCGAGTTACTGCTCCCTTCTCAGAGCCACCCGCCCAACAAAACTTGTGGGGCAAATGCCGTTAACACTTGGAAAAATAATAAATCAAGAAATTGATTTATATTTTTATAAATAATGACTATATCCCCAAATGAATTAACAAATTAATTGCTGTCTTATTGGAATAAACACCTCCTTCAGTGGACATGATTGATGTTATCTGTCGAAGTCCTTGTTCTGAGCCCCTCCTTCCTAGTTAGTGTATCACAGCTGGAGCTTTAATTTACTGATCATATTAATTCTGATTAATAACTAACAATAGTGTCTTCTCATTTATGAACAGGCGGCTACAGCAACATGGTGCTGGGACTGGTCAAACTTGCTGCCAAATTGCCTAGGACTGAATAAGATGACCTTCGGTGCACTACTCAAAAACAGGTGATAAGACTGAGCTGTGGGGCAGGGAGTATAGGATGAATGTCAGTTTTGAGAGAAGTGAAAGCATTTTATTGGCAGGGTAATCTCTTGTTTGCTTCTCAAGTTGCTCATCTTAAAGGATATGACTAAGGTTATAGGTACATCTTCCCAATTCTGTTTCCTATAATGAACAGTTGCAAAATTAGCTAATTCTGTGTTAATTTTAAATATTTTTGTATATTGAGTAGTTCAGTATTATAAACACAAAAATTACTGACTAGAATGTCATTATCAAAATATGTCATTGCTTACAGAAAGTTCACAAATGCCTGCAAAATAGCAGAGCAAATCAGCTAGTGTATTCAGGGCAAATGGACGTAAGACTGTCAAGATGGAGGTTTTACTTTGGCACTATCTTACTGTGCCTTTGCTTACACGTAGTTTTAAACAAATACACACATACATGCACTCTTATTGTTCATATGTCAATGTTAGGTTTGCAACTCAGTATGAGAATCAATTTCTATTTAACCTTTGTGGTGTGTCTCCATATATTGCAAAAATATTGAATACTATTTCCTTAAAAATCATAATGATAAGAACATAGAAGTGTATGATCCTTCAGAAATCTTAGATTGTGTAAGAGAATATCTAAGGGAGGTTGAAGTAGTTCCCAAATGAGAGTTCATAAGAAACAAACAAACAAAAGAAAACTAGAAAAGAAAATCACCAATGTATGTATTATGAGTAAAAATTATACCTCAGATATATGGTCACAATAGTATTCTAATATTTTGCCTGTAAGTTAAGATTCCTCACCTATTAGGACAAAGTTGCAGAAATGTCTAGCTTCCTCTTGAATGACGTAGCCTTTCCCTCAGCACACAGCTTGATGCCATTCACTTCTAGGATTTGGAGGAAGTACTCTGATCTTGTCCACAGGTTATATGGAAATGAAAAATGGGTTGCTGAAAGCAGACCAGGTCCCCTCTTGAACCAAATTATATGGTGTGTCACAATATTACATTTTTATTTGGAAATACACTTTTGCAAAGATAAGCTTTTTCCTCCTGCTATTTGGAAAGTTTTGTGATTATGCAGATTAACCTTTATAATTTCCTAATTTTTCCTGAGTTAGGAATTTCTGTTTCTAATCAACTAAATGGTACTCTAAGTTCAGTACATCCTTCAAAACTTATCCAAACCTAAGGAATTTCTGTTTTAGCTGAAATTTCATATTGTTATCTATGTTTAATATGTATATTGTTTAATAATATATATCACTTACATCACTGGATATTAAAGTCTATTTCCCTGAGATATGTACAAGAGAGAGTAGGAGGGACAACCCTGCAAATTTACTCTGGAATAATAGGTCAGAACAGTTTCCTTGAAAAAGACCTAGGAATCTTTAATAAAAGCAGCTAGACTCTGATGTTAGTGAGAACCTTGGATTTTTAAAGAATGATATGAAAAGCATTGTACTGAAAACTATGAGATACGACAACAGTGAGCCTAATTGATTCACCCTATGATGGTGAGAGGCTCCTAGAATAGTATCAGCATTCACTTCAGCTATTTTAATCTTATAAGTTTGGATTGATATTGAGGTAGTAAGGAATTGACTTTGTACTAATTGTGCCTTATGTGCATAAATGAGACTGCGACTGTTGTCTACAGACATAATGCTATGGAACAGACTGAATTCAATATACAAATATAAACAATGTTTAGAAACACAGCACTCACTTGATTCCTTTCTAAGATACCTTGTGACCAGAACAGACAACCATGGGGAAAGCAGGACTCCGGGGCTCCCAGGAGCTCATTTTTGTCTATGGATTTCCATAGAGATAGAATGAAATTATTTAACTACTTCATGGAGTTGACATTCCAAGAGTGTTAAAATATTTGTAAGTCAGAATACAGGAAGGTGTCCAGTGACAGTTCAGTCAGATAAGAACACTGATGAGATGGTGACTACTCTTGTCATGTACAAGGCCCTATATTTAATTTGCTTCTAAATTAAATAAATGTATACATATAGAAATAGATAAATACTTGTAGCCCCCAGACCAAGTTTATGGTAATTCCAGGCCTAAATCAATAGTTCAGGCTAAACAAGACAGCTACCAGGACAACCAAGGAGAAACCATCAAGAACCAAGAGAACATTGTGAGATAAGGAGTCCAAGTTGAATACTTAAGAGGTAATTTGAAGGTATTTAAGAGAAATATGGGTGCCAGTCACATCTATATCTAGAATAATTTTGGCTTTTATTGCATAGACTGGTTCTGTGCTGATGCCAAAGGCAGAATAAGGCTTAAAGTGTCTTTGTCAGGGATGTGCCCTGTGCTCCGTCAGTAGCTTCACATGGAAGAAGCTCTCTCTAATCCACAGTACTCCATAGGTTGCATTCCTCAGGTACCTTGGATGCTCTCTCTATATTATTTTCCATAATAAGGCTCCTCAGCAGTTTATAAGAACACCACCATACTGTCTGAGGCAAATATTACCTTCTGTCAGTGACTGTTCTTTCCTTATCACCCACTTTAAAAGACCCTGTGTATCATCCTACATTCTGTTCTCTGTAGTATTTTAACTCATTATAATCTGAAGTCTAAATTTTTTATTTAATTATTTTAATCTTATGCTCTACAATAAAGTATAAGTTCTATACAATTAGCACCACAGCTGCCTTGTTTCAACAGTAACAGCAATGCCTGGGACAATTCTGGCACATAGTGCGCTCTAGGTAGCACTGGCTAAGATGATAATTAATGAATGGGGACTAGGAATAGACAGGAAAAAGTTGGCTCCTGACAGGTGAGCACAGGGGGCGATGTCCCTAAATGTGATTCTATATAAATGGCCATATAGGTATATGAAATGTTCTCTGTTAAATATCAAGTACAAAAAAAAAAAAGATACCAATGTATATCTTTCCTCCACATTTTCAAAATTTGGATAACAGTCAGTTTCGTTATAATTTTTCTGCTTGAAATGTTTGCTTTATTTTTATTATTTTTGTTATATAAAATTTGGCTCAGATTAAAAGAACAGGAAGCTTGTCTTTATTTTTAATTAATTGGCCCACTTCGAGCCATTGCCCTGTTGGCAACAGAGCCTGCGATTCACTCTCTGATTCATAAGTCTTTCGACATTTGAGTGAAAGGGTCTGTGTCTGTTAAATATCACTAAACCTACGAAGTAAAAACTTCAAGGTGGAGTTAGCTACCAACAGTATCTAGTTTAGACTTTGCAAATGAATTTTTAGTGATTTATTTTCTCAGGCATTTGAAAAAACAGAAGTATCTGAAATCTTACAAAAGATCCTGAATGTGTATCAATGATATACATGTCTCAACTTAGCGAGTTTGCCATTATAGGAAATAAAAATCGTTAAAGATTCCAATACCCAGCACGTAGATCAGTTCTCCACATTTCCCTTTAACGCTCTCGAAGAGTGAGCGCTGTGACTGTGCACTGATCATTTGAAATAGTAGAGGTTCTTGTGCGTGCTCCTTACTATTCCTTCTACCTTCATTCTCTCTCTTTACACTAAATCCAGTGCACAAAATTGAGGCAGTGACTGCACTTCTGGAGCATGCATGGAAGGCATGCACAGAGGCATTCCTTCCTTTGTGGCAGAGCTCAATTTCCATTTGATATTGTTTGCCATGTCTGTGGGACAGATTCATGTTGCTTCTCTCTCTTTACCTTATTTACACAGATGAGTTCCCAAGAATTGTGTTGAAAAATGTCTGTGAATACAGTAGCGTGCTGTGCTATTTTAACTGTCTAAATATACTGCATATGAGTTTGGCTTCAAGTTGAGCAAACACAATTAAATATGATGGCAGGAACAGCCGAAGGGGTGGTAGTGGCAGATTTCTGGCTAGCACTTTGGGGCCTTTCCAGGTGAACAATAACCATGAGTCTGAAAGAAAAGCAAGATTAGAAAATGTGTTGAAAAATAACTGTTGATCTGTGGATTTGTGTGCCTTTAATAATATTAAGAGACTTTACCCTGTATCAAATGATAGCTTGTGCCCTACCATGGAGAGAGAACAGGAATTATTGTCTCTGGCCTCAAATTGCACAGTCTGCCCTCCCAAGTGGCCATTAGTAGGCACTGCCGTTAATGTAATGTTTATGGTGGCTTAAAGCAGTAAATTCCTGGCCTAGCAGCAGGCTGCATGGTTATAGAGAAGTGGGTTTAAGGAAAGAGGAGATGCAGATCTTATGAATATACACCTACCAGTTCCTACATGCATTACCTATACTATGGCTTTCAGATTTGGTGTTTGGCTATTTGTTGCTGTTGTTGCTACTGCTGCTGTTTGGTTTTTTTTTTTTTTTTTTTTTTTTTTTTTCGAGACAGGGTTTCTCTGTGTAGCCCTGGCTGTCCTGGAACTCACTTTGTAGACCAGGCTGGCCTCGAACTCAGAAATCCTCCTGCCTCTGCCTCCCAAGTGCTGGGATTAAAGGCGTGCGCCACCACCTCCCATTTATTTTGTTTTGTTTTGTTTTTTGTTTGTTTGTTTTTGTGATGTTTCACTCCAGAGGACCAATTTCCCTTACCTCCACCAAAAGGTTTCAGCCTCAGTTATTCCAACCTTGTTTTATCTTCTTAGACAGAAAACTATGCTCCTATCCAGAATTCCTACAGCAGCATGGTGTTTACAAAGAGATTGCCACAGATAAACTTAAGATGAATAAATTTAACTCTGGAGCTAAAGGTACACGAACAAAACAGACTCATGCGCACACTGTTCCCTCATGAGAAATATATGTTCTGTTCTTTGTGATATGCAAAACATTCTCACAAAATTATACTTTGACCCTTACTATAACATGTAATAAAAGACAAGTATGAAGGACATTGCAAAACATTAAATAACATGCCCAGGTTACAGATATTAAATGGTAACAGGTACTCAAATGGAGCAATGCTCACTTGTGTCCGGAGACTTATGTAGTACTTCCTACTCCTGGTCAGCTCTGCTCCTCTCCTCTCCACTCCACTCCTTTCCTGTTATCTCTTCCTCCTCTTCTTTTTTTTCTTTCTTCTTTTAAACTGTATACTTCTTGCATCAGTATTTATGATAATAAAGACAATGGAGTAACTATGGCTTATTTTACAAACATGTGGTAACTATAATCCTACAGTAAACATATATTAATGTCATTATTATTTTATTAGTAATAAAACCAAGTCACAGAGGCACAGAACTCTAAATAATGGGATATGATTCTGATTCCAATTCATGTTTGTGACTACTTTTGTATAATGCTTTAGTCAACACATTATCAAGAATCTACTGGGGTCAAGATATTTATTTGAAATAAAGTAACAATTTTCTAGGGAACATATGTAAACACTGATGGACTGAATAACATTTCAGTTAGCCCAGGACCACATATATGGTGGATTCTTAGGAGATATGACTTCACCACCAACACTGAAGCCTTCTTAGTTTATGTACTGTGTGATCTTAGCACAATTACAAAATACCTAATGACACATTTCTCAGAATGCCTCCCTATCATAAAGCAACACAATACTCTACTTTTACAAGATGGGTCTTATAGTGTTACCAACACACTTGATAACTAATGTAATAAAATTAAAGTTACTTAGAAATCTTCCATAGTTCCTATTAAAAGTCCAATTTTGTTTTTGTTGTCTATAATTCTTTCTAGAAAGAGAGACCTCTATTTTGAAACATTGAAAGGTAAAGGATATGGACTGGGCTAGCTTCAGGGCTGTGACTGGACTTTCACCAGTGATTTGAGAGGATCGCCAGTGTCTTGATACAGTGATAGGAACATAGAACTATTTAAGGACATTAAGGACTCTGAGGTAGGGGACATGGTGGATATGGAAAATAGATTCTTATATATGGCAAGATTAAATAGCTGTGAATTATGTAAGTTAACAAGGATGCAATTTAAACAAGGTCTCCATTACTTGAGTGAGAAAATAGACAACCTAAATAAATACGTTAAATGCTATTGACAGAAATGCTGAATTGGCAACATTTTGATGAAAGGAAGGTATAATAATTTTCTCAAAAGCAGCCTTGGGAGAATTTTTGCTTGTCAGATTGAACCAAAATTCACTTTGTAATAAATTTTCATCTACCTAATTATGCATTCACATGCTGGTACTTTTGGGTTCTTGAATGGATCAAAAGCTATTTAAAAACTTGCTTGCACATTCTTCTTTTCAATGACTACTCTTTAAGTATTTCCCCTGTCAAATACTATTCTGACTCCAAAACCTATGTTATATTCTCCTATAAAAAGTTTTAACACAGGTTCTATCAGGAGTAGGCCCATTGATTCAGTCTGAGTGAGGATGAATATATTACGGACAGCTTGTGGGCATTTTAATCATCAATCACACTTTCTTAATGTTGCTAGCAACATAAAGTGAGAATGTGATACCTTTGAAGATATTTCCCTATGATATAATTTTGACATAAAATTATATCTCATAAATATAATTAAAAATTATAGCAAATATGAACAACTCTTAATAATACTGTTCATCTCCTTTGTATATAACATATTGCTGATTTTCCAAGTATACTGTAGTACTTTCAAGGCTCGCCATGAGTACAATGCTTAGAAGAATTGTATTACCTCCTATTTCTGTATGTGCCATTACTACCCTAATATATCTACCTTTCTATATCTGTTCTCTTTGCTCTATACTGTGATGTCTTTGAGAAAGCTTTTCAAAATCAAGGTAATTTAGTATCTTGAATATTTATGTCAATGTTGAAATTTATTTTGTTGCAAAATATAAAAAATGTATACATATGTTATTTCAAATGATAAAATTCATCAAATATAGAATATAAAATACCTCTCCCTGGCTCTTTAACCACATAAAATTCTTTCTTCTTGTAAATGCATGAAACATTTTTGACTTTATTAATTTGGGTTTATAAGCCATCTAAGGGATATTCCACATTTCTTTTTTACAAATTTGTCAACTTAAAAGTATAATATTGACTCCTTATAGTGAAACACATGGAATTTAATTCATATTATTAACTCATTTCCCCTCTTCTCTATGCTCTTCTAAAAGCACAAGCTAATTTTTGTTCTTTTCTTAGTCATCCTCACACAATATGTTATAGCCATGGCAGTGTGCTCGTTCTCCCTCAGTTACAAGTTGAATCATGGTATACTGAGAGACAGCGTGGAGGCTACTGAAGAGGGGGCTCATACAGTAAACAGAATGAAGCACTATTGGGGAGTTGAACACTTCCTCAAGTCTACAGTTGAGAACTTTGTATGGATGAAAAGAAAAGGAAAGGAAAGTAAAAAGAAAAGAAAAGAAAACAAAACAAAATAAACTTGGTCCAGCCCTCTGCTTTCCTCAACTGGCCTCTCTCAGTCTCTCAGTTCTGCTCATCTAAGATTAATTCATGATCATCATTGTCTTTCTCCTGTCCCCAGAGATCTTACCACCTCCATTGTTCAAAATCCTAGGGCATCTACAAATGAAGTGACCCATGATAATTTTCCACATGTGTCATCTTGTGACATCTACTAATACATTTGACACCTGTCATCCCTGAGATAAGGCCATCTCAAGCGTCTCCTGATTGTGACTTGCACCATAAAGCATGTTCTTAAGAAAATGAAGCCATTCGGTTCATGTTCAGGTTCCAGCCTAAATGTGTTGTATTGGGATGGCTTCCTTTCAGAACATACCTTGTGATATCACCTGAGGGAACAAATACTTTTCATATATTTATTTTGATGTACAACTTTGTTCTGGATCATGTTTTAAGTGAGTAAAAGAACAAATATTGAGATTTACAAAATATATAAATACATGTAATCATTTTTTCTATATAACAAAGCCTTTCTAAAGCTACAAAGAAAGACTTTTAGTTTTCTGCTATTGACTGGGAAACTTGAGAGTCCATTTTTGTAAAATGACTGCTCAGGGTCAATGAATTAAACCTAGTAACAGTAAGAATCCCGAGGTCTGGCATTCTGGCCAGATGTATAATGGCACCAGTAACTGAGAAAAGGCTCTGCTGTTTGCCACCCATGTATCTGGAAGCTTTCTTCTCAGTGTTATGCCTTTGCTGTATGTATCAGCTTCAGTCCAAATCCAGAGATGAGGAGCTACTGGTCCATGTCGACATGTCAAACTGTAAAGGCTGGTGAAGACTTAGAATTCCCTACAACAAGGAAGTTTGGATAAAGGAGTCTAGATCCTTGGTATTTTATTGTTCAAGGAAAACGTTTTCTGACAGACATGAGAAGAGTACTATATAACCCACAAACATAGACCAGGCTGCTTTAAAAAGTTCTGTCCTCTCTTCAGTGCAACAGGAAAGACACTGGGTGAGATGTGTGGCTGCTTATCTGTGTATTCATCAGACAGTCACTGTGCACAGCAGATAAACAGAAAAATCAACAGCTCCTGCTCTCATAAAGTTCAGAGTCAAATGTAGGTAAATGTCTTTTAAAAAGGAATGGATATAGTTATCATAAGGGTTCAGCAAGTTTCTATAGAACTACAACAGAAGGTTATAGTAGAGGGATTATTCAAATAGTGGAAAGGAAGTCAGAAAATGTCAAAGAAACTGTATCAGCCCACCTTATAATTGACAACACATGTTGTTCACCTCAGCAAATTGTAGTATTTTAGAATGTTCTGGGACATTTGGGATATGGGATGTAGTAAGCAGATGGAAGCCACTAAGCTTGGAGGAGATACCTGCTTTTGGTAATAACCTGAAATTTCTATCATTTCTGTCAGGATGTGAGGTGTCAGCCAATACTTCTGCGTTCATGAACTCTGACATTCTTCCGCTGCTGTGATATTAAGAACAGAGGACCCACAATGAATCCTTTCTCCTTTATATTGTCTCTATCAGTTGTCAGGGATGGGAGAGTCTAACACAGGCAAAGTAGGAGGCATTGCTATCAGAGTTCAGCACAAGTGACATCGAAGCATGGGAATGTTAGTGCTATGGTTTGTACTGAAAATGTCTCTGAAAGGCTCATGTGTTGGAGGCTTGCTCTCCAGCATGTACACCATTGGACAATAGTGGAACCTTTAGGAAGCAGGGCCTAGTCGAAGGAATTGCTCTGCAAAGGTACATTTAGACCCCAGCCCCTTCTCCTTCTCCTATTGCTTTCATATTACCATGAGATAAGAAGCTTTTCTACACCATTTATTCCCTTGCACAACATCTTGTTTTATCACAGGCACCAAACCAACAAACTAAAATCTCTGCATTCAGGAAGGAT
Organism: Tokudaia tokunoshimensis; assembly: GCA_036184795.1. NCBI lineage: Eukaryota > Metazoa > Chordata > Mammalia > Rodentia > Muridae > Tokudaia > Tokudaia tokunoshimensis. The sequence goes on from BTHU01000009.1 coordinate 4,543,000, forward strand.
AATAATCCCTTTTTGTTATTAAGTTGCCTATCTCAGATTGTAGTGACAGGAAGCTGTGTGATACAGGTGGACCATGGCATAAATGCCGTTTTAGCAAAGCAGGGTTTTATTCACTACATTCTGACTGCTGAATTGGTTCTATTCACAGCAAAGAGACAAGTGGATGGAAACTGCTGCTTGGGACAAAGTTGCAGACTGAGTAGAGGGGGAGGATGGTAAAGAAGTGGGGCATAGTTCTCTCAGGCCTTTTACTGAAGAATATTGAAAGAGTGGGATTTCTTCTTTCAAAATCTTGACTTGATATGAGCCTGTAGCTTGCTGGACATGAGTAACACCAATTGCAGGGCCTGTGCACTGCATAGATCAAGTGGCCTTGGAGTCTGCTACTAAAATCCAATCTGCCTTATTTTGCACAGCTTCAATTGGATGCACCTTCATAAGGACACTTGTCATGTGATTGATGACTCTTGTGTCAAGATGTGCTAGTTTAATAGCTGTGTTGGAGAACTAGGAGAGGTGTACCTGATTTGTCTTGCTCTTTGTCACTCAGTTCTTACAGTATGTTTCTGGAGTGGCACAGTCTGTTATTTAGTGCGTAAGTGGGAATGCCCAAGAGAGGTGGATCTGTGTCCACATTAGTCAACATGTTCAGGTTTCTGCTCCAAACTGACTCTTCTCAGGTGAGCATAGATTAAATTTATAGTTTCCAATAGGTATCTGAAAATGAAATGAGGTAAAATTGTTTGCTAATTAGTTGTTCCATTTTAACTTTTAGCTAAATCTAGCAAAGATTTTAAAGCCAAAGTTGTGTTTCAGCAAATCTATGTACATACAGATGCTCCTTCATAACAACTCTGAATTTCTTATTAGACTTATGCACTCATTGAAAATAATGTTATTTTACAAAGTAAAAGCATCCATAATTTCACTACAAGGAAGAATATTTGTTTCCTCTCACACATTTTATTTAATAATTTTACTTCTTTAAAAGGAAAACAGTGCACAATTTGAAAATGCAATTTTCCTGAACTGTTCAGTTTGCCGATGTTTTTCATTTTCTTCATTACGCTGTGGTGGAGAGTTGCCATACTTAAAATGTGCAGCTTCTCTCCCCAGAGGCAGCAGATGGTGTAACTAATGTGTACTTTGGTGCAGGATTTATCATGAGAGATGTTATCTAAGACTGCAGGAGATGGGAGTCCTGCCCTCAAAAAGCATTGACTCTTATCCCAGCTGGATCATTATGACATTCAAATTTAATTATTTTAAAGTATAAAGAACTTAAAAGTTTTAAAAGGTTTGACTATGTTTAAATGATTTACTTTTTCTTTCTCTTTTTAGCTTTCATGGAAAAATATTTCATCTAGAAGCCATTTGGTTTATGTGTTACCAAATCTTTTGTTATTATAACAAAGTACATAAGATAATCAACTTAAAATGAGAAAAGGCTTTTTTTAGCTCACAGTAGGTTTCACAATTCTCTTTGAAGGAACATTCCAATGACTTCAAAGCTTCCTTGTAACCACCTATCACATCTCAATAGCCCTCTTTGCTGGGTGTTTACAATACAAGCCTTATAGGCCTTTGGGGATCCTGGCTATAATAGTTGTTCTAAGTATATCTACAAGTGTTTTCTTTTTTGGTTGCCTCATTGTTGGAAGATGAGCCAACCTCTTAACAGGATATGATTGCTGGGGGTGGGGGGGGGAGCAGATTTCTACCCTAGTCTATGAAACAAACTTCCGCTGTGAAAGTCTCATATATTCATGTACCCTAAGCAAGCACTATATTTGTAAAGCCAAAACCAGAGTTCAAATTTACTAACCTACTTTGAAAACTACCACTTAAAGCATGTTTGATCACTTTCTCTTTATAGTAAAAAAAAATGTTTAGTTGAACATCCCTTTGTGATGCTTTGCTGTCTATGCTGTGAATCATGATGTCCTTGTTCTGGTAACAGAGAATAACGTTTCAACAGTTACTCAATATCCTTTTAAACTTCTTTAAGCAGAACCTTTATGCCCTCCATTCCCAAATAGATAAGAATTTGGAGTTATGAATTCCAGGATAGTGATTTTTCTCAAATGCTGTGATTACTTAGCAGTATCTGCCACAAATAGGAGTAGAAGATAGTACTTAGTATGTTTGTTTGTATGGCAACCAGAAAAGAAAGCATTTGCCTCTTCAGTAAATGTAATCAAGGAATCACCCTAATCATTAACAGCATTCTGTGGTCTTGGAAGTTCTTTTAAATAGTATTTTTTTTCTTTTTTTTTTTTTTTAATTTAATTTTATTTTATTTTTTTAATTTACATTCCAAATCACTTCCCCTTTCCCGTTTCCTCCCTCCCCGAAAGTCCCATAAGCCCCCTTCCCTCCCTCTTTTCTCCGTTCAACCCCCTCTCATTACTCTGTCCTGGCGTTCCCCTACATCCAGTCTTTCCAGGACCAGGGGTCTCTCCTTCCATCTTTTTAGAAATCTATTGATATGCTGATTGTGTCTAGGGTATTCTGAGATTAATCTTAAATCTTCTCACGTTATGACTAGAAAACATTTCTCTTGATGAATTGCCTGGAACTGGAGCTGTGAGATAGCTCGAGCCCCAGGTGACTGGGGCCCTAAGCCATGAACCACAGTAATAGATCAAAATTTAGAAACTCATGGCTTTATTGTCCAGCTTGAAGTACTACTTTTTGATGTCATGAGTTGATGTTTTATTCTTTGAGGTCATCGAAATAAACATGAAGATCATTATATAGACCAAGGTTAGATAGCCAATGGTACCTTAGAATAATTTGGGAAGAGTTGTGAGTCCTTACATAACCCTTGTTGATATTGTCCAGTTAAGTTCTTGAATAAATTTTAGTAGGCAAAAATCTGCACTCAAACCTGTCCAAATAATGAAATTATTAACCTAGATTCTTGAATTATTACATTTTTTTATTTCATAATTCTTAGTTCAGACCTCAAATAAGAAACTGGGAGAAAAGTAATGATTATGATGAGTATAAAGAATTTTTATAGTGGTGATTTATCGTTTTGATGCATTCTTTGATTCAGTTGGCCAGAATTTTGTTGACTATTTTTTCATCGATGTTCATAGCGGGGTTGGTCTGAAGCTTTCTATCCTTGTTCGGTTTTTGTTTGGTTTAGGTATACGCATTATTGTGGCTTCATAGAATGAGTTGTGTAGTGTTCCTTGAGTTCTATTTCATGGAATAGTTTGAAGAGTATCAGTATTAGCTCTTCTTTGAAGATCTGATAAAATTCCCCACTAAAGCCATCTGGTCTTTTTTTCTTTTTTTTTTTTTTTTTTGATGGGAGACTATTAACAACTGCTTCTATTTCCTCAGGACTTATCTGATCCTATTTTAATATTGACACCTGGTATGTATCTGGAAAGTTGTCCATTTCATCCATATTTTCAAATTTTGTTGTGTATAAGCTCGTGTAGTAGGAGCTGATGATTTTTTGAATATCCACAGTTTCTGTTCTTATGGCTCCCTTTTCATTTCTGATTTTATTAATTTGGGTAGTACCTCTGTGCCCTCGGGTTAGTCTGGCCAATGGTTTATCTATCTTGTTGATTTTCTCAAAGAACAAACTCCTGGTTTTGTTGATTCTTTGTATAGTTCTTTTGTTTCTATTTGGTTGATTTCAGCCCTGAGTTTGATTATTTCCTACCATCTACTCCTCTTGGGTGTATTTGCTTCTTTTTGTTCTAGAGCTTTCAAGTGCACTGTCAAGCTGCTAGTGTAAGCTCTCTCCATTTTCTTTTTGGGGACACGTAGAGCTATCTATTTTCCTCTTAGTACTGCTTTCATTGTGTCCCATAAGTTTTGGTATGATGTGTCTTCACTTTCATAAAATTGTAAAAATCTTTAATTTCTTTCTTTATTTCTTCCTTAACCAAACTATCATTGAGAAGAGCATTGTTCAAAGTCCACGTGTATGTGTGTTTTTCCATTGATTTTGTTTGAACTTAAGATCAGCCTTAGACCGTGGTGATCTGATAAGGTGCATGGAATAATTTCAATATTTCTGTATCTGTTGAGGCCTGTTTTGTGACCAATTATATAGTCAGTTTTGGAGAAGGTTCTATGAGGTGCTGAGAAGAAGGTATGTTCTTTTCTTTAGGATGGAATGCTCTATAAATACCTGTTAGATCCATTGGGCTCATAACTTCAGTTAGTTTCACTGTTTCTGTTTCCATGATTTGTCCATTGCTGAGACTGGGGTGTTGCCAGAGCCTTACACATACAGAGGCAGATGCTAGCAGCCAACCATTAGACTGAGCGTGGGATCCCCAATGGAGGAGTTGGAGGGCAGACTGCAGGAGTTGAAGGGGTTTACAGCTCCATGGGAAGAACACTGATGTAGGCTACCCAGATGCCCCAGGACTCCCAGGGACTAAACCATCAACCAAGGGGTACACATGGTTCCAGCCAAAAGTGTGGCAGAGGAATGTCTTGTCGGGCATCAGTGGGAGGAGAGATCCTTGGTCCTGTGAAGGTTCAATAGATGCCCCAGCAAAGGGAAATCAAGAGGGGGGAGGGGGGAGTGGGTCTGGTGGAGGGGCATATACTTGGAGGCAGGAAGTAGGAGGAGAGATGGGGGCTTTTCGGGGAGGGGAAAACTGGGAAAGGTTTTAACATATGAAATGTAAATGAAGAATATATTCAATTAAGAAGGAAGAAAAAGAATTTTTATTATACTCTGACGTGATAAAGTAGGAGAGAATGTTTTCCTGGACAGTGGAGGTACATGTCTACAAATAGTACTTCATCTGTATTCAGTCAATTTCAATTTCAGGGAGTGGGAAGATGAGAGTAGAGCACCGAGTAATTGCAGGAGTATATCTTACATATTCTCTTCCAGCTCTGGGGCTGTTCACCTATAGGATTACGATGACACAAGAAGTTTGTTAATATCATGGCTCAGAAAATGGAAATCATTAGAATAGAAACCTTAGGCTTTTGTTGATAGTACTTAGTATTGTGCATTTCTCTGTCAGTCATGTAAAATACAGATAGATTTCCCTCTCCATAGTGAAAGGAAACTGCTGGTCTTTAGTATAGAAAAAACATATAATAAGTGGTTACCTTAAAAAATGAATTTTAGCATTCACGCATGTTGCTAGTGTTTTGAAGCTACAAAGGTGCTTAAAAACGAATCTCTGGTGTTTACCCTTGAACCAAGGTCCCTGTCTTCTCTGTGTTATGAGACTGGGCTTACCCTTGCTCTCTCCTGATGAAACTCTGTTTTTGCTTTCTCTGTGATTATCCTCTCAGTTTCCTGTCTGTCTCCTCTCACATTTTCTTCTTCACACTTCCTTTTAAGACAGTAAGAAGGGAAGTGCTCATATTTAAACGCTTTTAAGGCTCTTAGGCAAGACTCCGGGGAAGGAAGCTGCCTTGGGCTATAGTGCAAGTTCCAAAAATGTCACCTGCATTTCATGTGGACCAGGGAGGAGAAGGGGTTTTAAACAAGACTGAGTCTCCTTTTGCACTAATCATTTATAGAAATTTAGAGCTGAAAGAGTATCTCCTGGTGGATCAGAATACTTCTTTTGGAAATAGTGTGTATAGCAAAAGAGATGACATTGAAGAAGTCCCCCTATAGTGCAGAAACTCTGGAATTATCACTCTAAAAGTTGACATTATGAAATGTGTCATTAAGGAGAGCTCTTTTTGTGTTAGTCTTTAGATTGGCAAGTTATGACAAAACCACATTCATGTTACTTGAATACATCTTTTGTCTAGTTTTACATGCTTTTTGACTTGTCTGGAAAATGACATATTGAGGTTTTCATTAGCTTTAACCAGGTGTGATTTTCTTATGGAAGATACCCTGGCAGGACTGCGTTTAAGGGGAATAAACCAGTGAAGCTCAGAAAGGCCACAGCCCCTTCTCAGATGGTAGCAATGAGCTGAAAGACTCATTAATCAACCACAGAGTCACAGGTGTGATGGCTTGCCTGCAAACTGCCACCAGACTGTGAAAGTCACATCTGACAGGCTGAACTGTCAACTAATCCCATCCACAAACACTACAGCACAGCAAAATTTCAGCTATTTTATATTTAAGATATGATTTTTTGAAATGTTAAATTTCCCCCAAAACTTTATTTGCAATATCATATTCCATAAGATGCAGATTTTAAACAAAATCAATTTTGACATTATTTTATCTCCTAAAAAATGTATTAATGTCTTTTCTGTATGCCTTCTATTAAATCTTCCTAATTCTTATTTGCACTTCTTTATTTTAATTTTTTATTTTAATTTTTATTTTTATATTTTATTTTATTTTTTGGTTTTTTCAAGACAGGGTTTCTCTGTATAGCCCTGGTTGTCCTGGAACTCACTCTGTAACCCAGACTGGCCTCAAACCCAGAAATCCGCCTGCCTCTACACTTCTTTATTTTAAAAATCTGTTCTACATAGCTTTTTGGATTTATATTTATTTGAAACATTTAAGCAATTAAACTTTTGTACTGTTTAGTTTACCAATATTTTTGCATCATCTAAAGTAGTGAAAACAAACTTGAAGATTGCCATGTGGCTTCTCTAGATTCTTACACCACAGTTATAGTCATTTACTTTAATAACAAATGTGTAGTTTGTAGTTTTGGATGGAATTTAGTAATATGTATGTGATAGCCTTGAGCAAAGCTGAGATTTCCAAAACAACTACTGTGACTTCCAGGAGGACAGGAGGACTTCTGTTTTTGTTCTTAGCACAATAAAAGCTAAGACTGACTGAGTCTTTCTCTCTCTCTCTTTCTCTCTCTCTCTCTCTCTCTCTCTCTCTCTCTCTCTCTCTCTCTCTCTCTCTTTCTCTCTCTCTCACACACATGTATTTCTCTGGTTGTTTATTTTTTTTTTAATTTAGATTTTTTTTCTGTATGTACTATGTGCCTGTCACATGTGTATGGGTATTCATAAAATCCAGAAGAGGGTGTTGGATGCTCTGGAACTATAGGTAGAGGTGGTTGTTAATTGCCCCAAAAGGGTGGGGTGCTTGGATTCAGACTTAGGTCCTCTAGAAGAACAGAAAATGCTTTTAACCCACTGAGCCGTCTCTCTAGCCCTTTATTTTGTTAATTTCATCACACAGGAGAAATAATGTAAAGTGCTTTGCCTGCAAAACCCTGCAGGGTCTCCAAACCTGGGCCTTCATTTCCTTCACTTAGGAATTGTCTCAGGCTGCACCAAGACCTGTGGAATCAGATACATTCCCACAAGGATGGAACTCTCTCAGGCACTGACTGTACCCGAATGACTGCAGCACTGGGAAAAGGCACCTTTGGAAATTTCCTTCATCTTACTAGATTTTTCCTGCCATTTTACTTCTCATCAGAGCAAATATGGTCAATAATGAGATGACTCTCATAAAACACATTTCAAAGTCTCATTTAATTATCTAGATGTGTCAAGCAAGATCAGATATAATGAACAGGAACTAAAGAACATAGAATATACCAAGACCAATTACATGGTATCAAATTTTTGATGCAGTATGTAATTGAGTATATAAAGAGGCAGGGAAAAATTATATATATATATATCCTCTTCGTTTACATGACTCTTACAAAATATCTTCATATACTATAAGGTAGTTTGATGATAGAATTTTAGGGTGCAAATGTGATCTCATTTTGTTTTATTCTTTAATACTGTTGAAAATGGACTTTCTTTCCTGGGATAATCGCATGGGTAATTGCATAGTGGATTTGGGCAAAACTAGAAGCATTTGTATTATATACAGCTAAACCTCTGTAAATGGTATGTAGGAAATCAAAGACTTGCACTGTCTTTTGAATACAAAAGGGATCTTTAAAATGTTAAGTAGGACATTTTTAAAGATTTATTTATTTATTTAATATATACATGCTGAGTACACTGTAGCTGTCTTTAGACACACAGAAGAGGGCATCAGATCCCATTACAGATGGTTTGAGCCACCATGTGGTTGCTGGGAATTGAACTCATGACCTCTGGAAGATCAGTCAATGCTCTTAGCCTCTGAGCCATCTCTCCAGCCCCCATGTAGAACAATTTTTTAAAAGTAGGTTTTATCTTATCATTCTGCTAATAAATTGCTCTGTAAAATGCTTGACTAATTGTTTCTTAATGATTCTATTGTCTTTTGCATGTTAAAATTATATTTGATGTAACTTTTGATTTTACAGTGAAGTAAGTAATCCAGTCTGCTCATTGATTAATTTCATCAATTAAAACAATAGAATGAGCTGTGATTTTTCACCAATAACTTACTTCATACTCTGTGCTATTCCCACCTGTTCATGCTAATGCAAACAACTCTAGTTCAGCTCCATGGTCCACAAAACTAAAGACAACGGCCGAGCCACTGAAGTAGGAAGAACTTCAGTCATGGTTCTCAACCTGTGATGTCAAACAGCAGACATCCTGCATGTCAGATACTTATAATATGATTCATAACAGTGAAAATCACAGCTATGAAGTAGCAAGCTAATAATTTTATGGCTGAATACAGTTCCATAACATGTGAACTGTATTAAAGGGCTGCAGTGTAAGGAAGGTTGAGAACTACTGATGCAGAGTAAAGAATGGAGCCTAGCAGGGGTAAGAGGAATGGATACAATCAAAATACGTTATATACATGTACAGAATTCTCCAAAAAGTTAACACCCTCAGCTATCCAGTTTTAACAGATGACATGTGTGAAGGGATCTTCCTAATTGGGAAGAACCTGTACCTAACAGGCTTAGAGTGCATACTCGCCTTCGATGCACTGTGTATACTTATGGAAGTCTTTCTTCCTTAAAACTATTCTTGAAACAATAGCTATATGCTCAGTTAAAATTTTTGAGATGAATAAGTGGCCCCTTCCCTCAACTGGGGGCTATGCCTATCTACTAGGGGTGTTCTCTTCGGGTTCTATCTACCCTCTGTTGGGTACTTCAGCTAATTTTATCCCTATTGGATCCTAGGAGCCTCTTACTTCCTTGGCATCTGGAACGTTGTAATAATTCCCCTCATGCCTTCAATTCTCCACCACCCACAGCTACATATCTCTATTCATTATTCTGGTCCTCTGGACTTCTCTACTGTCTTCCTATACTTGAGCCTGCCCCCTATTTTTCTGTCCCCATCCTGTATTCCTCCCAGGACCCTCTCCCTCCACCTCCGTGCCTCCAGTGATTATTTTATTCTGCTTTCTAAGTGGGATTGAAACATCTGCACTTTGGCCTTCCATTTTGTTAACCTTCATATGATCTATGAGTTGTATTGTGGATATTCTGAGCTTTTGAGCTAATATCCATTTATCAGCAAGTAAAGAACCATATATGTCTTCTGGGGTTGGTTACGTCACTCTGGATGATATTTTCTAGTTCCATCCATTTGCCTGCAAAATTCATGAAATCATTGTTTTGAATAGCTGCATAGTAATGTGTAAATGTACCACATTGTGTAAATGTACAACATTTTCTGTATCCATTCCTCTGTTGAAGGACATCTGGGTTGTTTCCAGCTTCTGGCTATTATAAATAAGGCTGCTATGAACATAGTGGAACATGTGTCCTTTTTATATGTTGGAGCTTCTTTTGGGTATATGACTAGTAGTATAGCTGGGTCTTCAGGTAGAATTATTTCCAATTTTCTGAAGAACCCCCAGATTGATTTCCAGAGTGGTTGTATCAGCTTGCAATCCAACCAGCAATAGATGAGTATTCCTATTTCTCCACATTGTCTCCAGCACCTACTGTGGCCTGAGTGTTTGATTTCAGCCATTCTGATTGTTGTACAGAGGAATCTCAGGGTCATTTGTGTTTGCATTTCCCTGATGACTAAAGATGTTGAATATTCAGTTTTTCTTGGTCATTCGAGATTCCTCCGTTGAAACTTCTCTGTTTAGCTTTGTATGCCACTTTTTAATTTGGGTTATTTGCTTTTTTGGAGGTTAGCTTTTTGAGTTCTTTACATATTTTGGATATTAGCCCTCCACTGGATGTGGGGTAGGTTGGTGAAGACTTTTTTTTTCAGTCTGTAGGTTGCTGATTTGTCCTATTGACTGTGTCTTTGGTCTTTCAGTTTCATGAGGTCCCATTTATTAATTATTAATCTTAGAGGCTGAGCCATTGGAGCTTTGTTCAGAAAATTCCCCCTGCCTCTGTGCCAATGAGTTTAAGGCTCTTTCCCACTTTCTCTTAGTTAAATTCAGTGTATCTGATAATATCGCTTGGGTCTCAGCCAGTTTGTGTGCTCGCTGCTCCTAAGAGCTGGGCAGGTCTGCGGTAACCTACATACCAGCACTGCTGTGGGACATCTGCCTGCAGAGGGACCCACCCACCGCTCTGAGAGAAATCACACCCGCACAGGGCAGGAGCCTACCAGCCTCCATTTGGTGACCTCTGTTCCTGAGATCGACTGCACTGAGGATACAGGTACCCAGGGACCCCCCAATATAACATCGCTTGGGGCAAGGCACATCAGGGCTGCAAAGTCACTCAGTAGCAGGGCAGGCCCCAGAAATCGGTGCCAGGGGAATCCTGGTAATCCAGGGGGGTCAGAAATAGCCTAGCAGGCTCACAGGAGGTTCAACAACAGTCAGTGACAGCAGGACCAACTAACACCAGAGGTAACCAGATGGCAAAAGGCAAACGTAGGAATGTTACTAACAGAAATCAAAGTAATATGGCACCATCCGAACTCAACTCTCCAACAGCAGCAAGTCTTGGATATCCCATCACACCGGAAAGGCAAGATTTGGATTTAAATCACTTCTCATGATGCTTTTAGAGGATTTCAAGAAGCACACAAATAAATCTCATAAAGAATTACAGGAGATCATGAATCAACGGGTAGAAGCCCTTACAAAGGAAACACAAAAATTGCTTAGAGAAAGGCAGGAGAACATGGGTCAACAAATGGAGGCCCATAAGGAGGCAGCACAAAAATCACTTAAACAAATGAATAAACAGGTAGAAACCCTTTCAAAGGAATCACAAAAATCACATAAAGAAATGAAGACGAATATGGATCAACAAATGGAGGCCCATAGGGAGGCAACACAAAAATCGCTTAGAGAAATGAATCAACGGGTAGATGCCCTTACAAAGGAAACATGAGAATTGCTTAAAGAAATGCAGGAGACTATGGATCAACAGATGGAAGCCCATGAGGAGGAAACACAAAAATCGCTTAGAGAAATACAGGAGAACTTGGGTCAACAGGCAGAAATCCTGAAAGAGGAAATGCAAAAATATCTTAAAGAAATATAGGAAAATACAAACAAACAAGTGAAGGATCTCAGCAAATCCATCCAGGATCTAAAAAAGGAAGTAGAAACAACTAAGATATCATAAAGGGAGACAATTTTGGAGATAGAAAACCTTGGGAAGAAATCAGGAGTCATAGATGCAAACATCAACAATAGAATACAAGAGATGGAAGAAAGAACCTCAGCTGCTGAAGATACCATAGAAAGCATCGACTCAAAAGTCAAAGAAAATGCAAAATGCAAAAAACGTATAACCCAAAACATCCAGGAAATCCAGGACACAATGAGAAGACCAAACCTAAGGATTATAGGTATAGATGAGAGTGAAGATTTGCAACTTAAAGGGCCAGTAAATATCTTCAACAAAATTATGGAGGAAAACTTCCCTAACCCAAAGAGAGAGATGCCGATTAATGTACAAGAAGCCTACAGAACTCCAAACAGACTAGACCAGAACAGAAATACCTCCCATCACATAATAATCAAAAAACCAAATGTACTAAACAAAGAAAGAATATTAAAAGAAGTAAGAGAAAAAGGCCAAGTAACATATAAAGGAAGACCCATCCAAATCACAACAGACTTCTCACCAGAGACTATGAAAGCCAGAAGATCCTGGGCAGATCTCATGCAGACACTAAGAGAACACAAATGCCATCCTAGACTATGATACCCAGCAAAACTCTCAATCACCATAGATGGAGAGACCAAGATATTCCATGATAAAACCAAATTTACACAATATCTTTCCACAAACCCAGCCCTGCAAAGGATAATAGGTGGAAACCGCCAATACAAGGACAGAAACAACACCCAGGAAAAAATGAGATAGTAACCTTGCACCAAACCCAAAAGTAGATAACGACTCAAACATAAAGATAGCATCAAGAATAGCAGGTGGCAATAATCACTATTTCTTAATCTCTCAATATGAATGGTCTCAATTCCCCAAAAAAAGACATAGACTAACAGACTGGATACGGAAACAGGACCAGCATTTTGCTGAGTACAGGAAACGCACCTCAGTGTCAAAGACAAACACTACCTCAGAGTAAAAGACTGGAAAACAATTTTACAAGCAAATGGTCCCAGGAAACGAGCCGGAGTAGACATCCTAATATCAGATAAAATTGACTTTCAACCTAAAGTCATTAAAAAAGAACAGAAGGACACTACATACTGATCAAAGGAAAATTCCATCAAGAAGAACTCTCAATTCTGAATATCTATGCTCCAAATGCAAGGGCACCCTCATTCGTAAAAGAAACTTTACTAACCTCAAAGAACATATCGCACCTCACACAGTAATAGTGGGTGACTTCAACACCCCGCTCTCTGAAATGGATCATTCAGGAACGCAGAAACTAAACAAGGAAACAGTGAATCTAATTGAAGCCTTGGACCAAATGGAACTAACAGATATATATAGAACATTTCATCCTAGAGCAAAAGAATACACCTTCTTTCATGGTACCTTCTCCAAAATCAACCATATAATGGGTCACAAATCAGACCTCAACAGACATAAGAAGATCGAACTAATCCCATGCCTCCTATCAGATCACTATGGAATAAGAGTGGTCTTCAATAGCAACAAAAACAGCAGAAAACCTACATACACATGGAGGCTGAACAATGCTCTACTCAATGATAATTTGGTGAAGGAGGAAATAAAGAAAGAAATCAAAGATTTTTCAAAATTTAAAGAAAATGAAGGCACAACATACCCTAATTAGTGGGACACAATGAAAGTGGAGCTAAGAGGAAAATTCATAGCCCTGAGTGCCGCCAAAAAGAAACGGAAGACAGCATACACTAGCAGCTTAATGGCACACTTGAAAGCCCTGGGACAGAAAGAAGCAAATACACCCAAGAGGAGTAGAAGGCAGGAAATCGTCAAACTCAGGGCTGAAATCAATCAAGTAGAAACAAATAAAAGCATACAAAGTATCAACAAAACGAGGAGTTGGTTCTTTGAGAAAATCAACAAGATAGATAAGCCCTTAGCCAGACTAGCCAGAGGGCACGGAGACAGTATCCAAATTAACAAAATCAGAAACGAAAAGGGAGAGATAACAACAGAAATTGAGGAAATTCAAAAAATCATCAGATCCTACTACAAAGGCCTGTATTCAATACAACTAGAAAATCTGGAGGAAATGGACAATTTCCTAGACAGATACCAAATACCAAAATTAAATCAGGATCAAATAGACCATCTAAACCATCCTATAACTCCTGAAGAAATAGAAGTGGTCATTGGAAGTCTTCCAACCAAAAAAAGCACAGGTCCAGATGGTTTTAGTACAGAATTCTATCAGACCTTCAAAGAAGACCTAACACCAATACTCTTCAAACTATTCCACAAAGTAGAAACAGAAGGAACACTACCCTACTCGTTCTATGAAGCCACAATTACGCTAATACCAAAATCAAACAAAGATCCGACAAAGAAAGAGAATCTCAGGCCAATCTCTCTTATGAATATCGATGCAAAAGTACTCAATAAAATTCTTGCCAACCAAATCCAAGAACATATCAAAACGATCAGTCACCATGATCAAGTACGCTTCATCTCAGGGATGCAGGGATGGTTCAATATAAAGAAGTCCATCAATGTAATCCACTACATAAACAATCTCAAAGAAAAAAACTCAGATGGTCATTTCATTAGATACTGAGAAAGCATTTGACAAAATTCAGCATCCTTTCATGTTAAAGGTCTTGGAAAGATCAGGAATTCGAGGCCCATATCTAAACATAGTAAAAGCAATTTACAGCAAACCGGTAGCCAACATCAAAATAAGTGGAGAGAAACTTGAAGCAATCCCACTAAAATCAGGGACTAGACAAGGCTGCCCTCTCTCTCCATATCTTTTCAGTATAGTACTTGAAGTTCTAGCTAGAGCAATTAGAAAACAAAAGGAGGTCAAAGGGATACAAATTGGAAAGGAAGAAGTCAAACTATCACTATTTGCAGATGATATGATAGTATACTTAAGCGACCCAAAAAACTCCACCAGAGAACTACAGCTGATAAACAACTTCAGCAAAGTGGCCGGATATAAAATCAACTCAAGCAAGTCAGTAGCCTTCCTATACTCAAAGGATAAGCAGGCTGAGAAAGAAGTAAGAGAAATGATACCCTTCACGATAGCCACAAACCATATAAAGTATCTTGGCGTGACTCTAACCAAACAAGTGAAAGATCTGTATGACTAGAACTTCAAGTCTCTGAAGAAAGAAATTGAAGAAGACCTCAGAAGATGGAAAAATCTGCCATGCTCATGGATTGGCAGGATTAATATAGTAAAAATGGCCATCTTGTCAAAAGCAATATACAGATTCAATGCAATCCCCATCAAAATCCCAACTCAATTCTTCATAGAGTTAGAAAGAGCAATTCAAAAATTCATCTGGAATAACAGAAAACCCAGGATAGCTAAAACTATTCTCAAGAGTAAAAGAACTTCTGGTGGAATCAATATCCTGGACCTCACGCTGTACTACAGAGCAATAGTGTTAAAAACAGCATGGTATTGGTACAGTGACAGGCATGTAGATCAATGGAACAGATTTGAAGACCCAGAAATGAATCCACACTCCTCTGGTCACTTGATGTTTGACAAAGGAGCTAAAATCATCCAGTGGAAAAAAGATAGCCTGTTCAACAAATGGTGCTGGCTCAACTGGAGGTCAACATGAAGAAGAATGCAAATTGACCCATTTTTATCTCCTTGCACTAAGCTCAATTCCAAGTGGATCAAGGACCTCCACATAAAACCAGACACACTGAAACTAATAGAAAGGAAACTAGGGAAGAACCTTGAACCTATGGACACAGGGGAGAATTTCCTAAATAGAACTCCAATAGCTTATGTTCTAAGATCAAGAATTGAGAAATGGGACCTCATAAAATTACAAAGTTTCTGTAAGGCAAAAGACACTGTCAAAAAGACAAAGCGGCCACCAACTAACTGGTTACCAACCCTACATCCAACAGAGGGCTAATATCCAATATATGTAACAAAGAGTTCTCACCTGAAGAATATTGAATGCCTGAGAAGCACCTAAAGAGATGTTCATCATCCTTAGTCATTAGGGAAATGCAAATCAAAACAACCCTGAGATTCCATCTCACACCAGTCAGAAAGGCTAAGATCAAAAACACAGGAGACAGCAGTTTTGGCGAGGATGTGGAGAAAAAGGAACACTCCTCCACTGCTGGTGGGATTGCAAGCTGGTACAACCACTCTGGAAAGCAGTCTGGGGGTTCCTCAGAAAACTGGGCATGACACTCCCGGAGGATCTGGCTATACCACTCCTGGGCATATACCCTGAGGCTTTACCTGCATGTAATAAGGACACATGCTCCACTATGTTCATAGCAGCCTTATTTATAATAGCCAGAAGCTGGAAAGAACCCAGATGTCCCTCATCGGAGGAATGGATTCACAAGATGTGGTATATTTACACAATGGAATATCACTCTGCAATTAAAAACAATGAACTCACGAAATTCCTAGGCAAATGGTCAGAACTTGAAAATATCATCCTTAGTGAGGTAACCCAATTACAAAAGAACACACATGTTATGCAGTCACTGATAAGGGGATATTAACTCAGAATCTCGGAATACCCTAGACACAATTCACATATCAATAGGTTTCCAAGAAGATGGAAGGAGAGACCCCTGGTCCTGGAATGTCTGGATAGAGGGGAATGCCAGGACAGAGAAGCAAGAGGGGGTTGAATGGGGAAAAGAGGGAGGGAAGCGGCCTTATGGGACTTTTGGGGAGGGAGGAAACGGGAAAGAAGAAATGATTTGAAATGTAAATTAAAAAATTAGAAAATAAAAAAGTTTTAATCTTAAGAAAAAAATTCAGTTTATCTGGTTTTATGTTGAGGTCCTTGATCCCCTTGGACTTTTGTGCAAGTTGATAAATATAGATCTATTTTTCATTTTTCTACATACAGACTACCAGATGGACCAGCACTATTTATTGAAGATGCTTTTTTTTCCATTGCATGTTTTTAGCTTTTTTGTCAAAATTCAATTGTCCGTAATTGTGTGGGCTTATTTCTGGGACTTCAATTCTATTCTATTGATTCATCTATCTATCTATCAATCTCTGTACCAATACCATGCAGTTTTTATCACTGTTGCTCTGTAAGAGAAATCCCTGAATATATTTTGCAGCTCTCAAGCAGGGGATTTTATACATTAAACCAAACATGACACAACTTTTAGAAACCACATCCAGTGAAACAATTGTGAATACCATCAAGAATCACTTGACACAGTAAAGCACAGAAATCATCCAAGCATTACAACTCTGAAACTATGTGTACAGTGAATCACAAACAGAACAGGTAACGTCATCATTTTACATATAACAATTCTAAAAAAAATATATTCAATAGGATGATCATTTAAGACTAGTGGCATATTCCCAAGAACAGGTTAATAAATCTTTATGGTCAGTGCTCTTAACCACTGAGCTAAATTTCCAGCCTCTGCGGTTAATTATTGCTTAACGTCTAATACCTGATTTTTTATAAATCTTCAAAGCATGAATTTAGACTATTTTAATTCTTTCTAATTAAGGCTTTCTTTAACATATACCAAAACCCACCTCCGATGACACACATATAGCCATATGAAATTTTATTGTGGGGTAAGTTTTTATCTATTATAATAATTTTGTAAGTGATTTGAAAAGTAAAGCATTGGTTTCTCTAGAGATAAGGTCATGTTAGTGACCTGTCTCAAGGGGTGGTTTCATACCCATTATTCTTGCTTAAGATCATTGTCTGGGTTACCAGGAACCTATAAGAAAAGGAATGAAAGAGAACAAAAGAGAAAAATTGCCGTGAGAACTACGGCTCAATTGTTTTTTCCGGCCAAGAGTTAGTCAACCAGTTCCAGGAGACCTCCTTCTTTTGAAGTCTAATGCCTCAGTCTGTGGAAATTGTCACACAGATTCTACTGGGGTCGGTGTGGCACCTGTCCCTGCCTTTTTTGTAGACATGACAAATTTTGGGTTGAAAGTTTTATATGTGAGGTGGTTTCCCTATAGCTCCACTGTGTTTCCTACCTGGCTACAGAGGATAGAGTCTTCATGTTGCATATCCCCACTGCTGTGAGTCTCAGGTAAGGATAATTTCCTTGATTCTTGGGAGCCTCCCTTTTTCCAGGTCTCTGGCATATCTTCAAAATGCTCTTCACCATGACCCCTACCCCAGTTGTAGATTTCTGTTCATTCTTATGGCCATCTTGCCATTTCTCCAGCCTCTCCCCACATCTGATTGTGAATGCCTCCATTACCCCTCACTGTAACTTGATTTTTTTAAAGCCTATTTTTAGTGATGTTTCTTAAAAAGCTTTAACCTCTCTTCTAGCCCACCACCCATAAGAAGTTGTGGAAAAGAAAGGATGCAGGAGAAGTATACCTGTTTAGAAAAGATTCTTTGAAGTAAATCCCATCTGCATTGTCAGGAAATCAGCAGTTCAGTTCACAGGTTAGCAGTGGCAGCTTGATCCACTAGCAAACACTTTATGGATATCCCAGCCATCCAGTTCAGATAACAGCAGTGGCGACAGGACCTAGCAGAAACAGTAGGGCCTCAACTGAATTGGCATAAGTCAGCAGAAGAGAACAGGATCAACAAGGAAGCCAGGATAAGTTCTGCTGTGCCTATCTTAGTTAGGATTTTACTGCTATGAGCAGACACCATAAGCAAGGCAAGTCTTATAAAGGATAGCATTTAATTGGGGCTGGGTTACAGGTTCAGAGGATCAGTCCATTGTCACCAAGGTGGAAGCATGGCAGCATCTAGGTAGACATGGTGCAGGAGGATCTAAGAGTTCTACATCTTCATCTGAAGGATACTAGGTAAAGACTGGCTATGAGGCAACTAGGAGAAGGACTTTAAAGCCCACACACACAATGACACATTTCCTCCAACAAGGCCACATCTACTCCAAGGGCACACCTACTCCAACAAGAACATATCTACTGATAGTGCCAGTCCCTAGGCAAACATGTTCATAAGCAAAATTGGTTTGAAATTCTTGTTCTTAGTTGAGTCTTTGAATTGTTTAGGTATTAGGGTGACTTTGGCTTTATAGAATAAGTTTGGCAGTGTTTCTTCCATTTCTATTTTATGCTATAGTTTGAGGAGTATTGACATTAGCTCTTCTTTGTAAGTCTTGTACAATTATGTAGTAAAACCATTTGGCTCTGGGCTTTTTATTTTTATTTATTTCTATTTTTATTTTTTGGTTGAAAGATTTTTAATGACAGCTGCTATTTCCTTAGAGGTTATGAGGCTATGTAAATAGTTTAACTGATCTTGATATGTTTGGCAAGTGTTATCTTTCCAGAAAATCAATGATTTCATTGAGATTTTCCAGTTTTGTACAGTAAAGGCTTTTAAAGTAAGACATAACAATTCTTTGAATTTCCTCAGTGTCTGTTATTATGTCTCCCTTTTCATTTCTAATTCTGTTTATTTAGTTACTGTCTCTGTGTCTTTTGGTTAGGTTGGCTAAGAGTTTATGTATCTTGTTGATTTTCTCAAAGGACCAACTCCGGGTTTTCCTGAATCTTTGTATTGTTTCCTTTGTTGCTAATTGATTGATTTCAGATCTGATTTTGATTATTTCCTGCCTCTGTGGTGTGCTTGCTCCTTTTTTTCTAGAGCTTTTAGGTACAGTTTTAAATTGCTGGTATGAGAACTTAATGATTTTTTTTATGAACTTTCCTCATACACTGCTTTCATTTTGTCTCATAAATTTGGGTATGTTATGCCTTCATTGTCATTGCATTCTAGAGAGTTTTTAATTTCTTTCTCTATTTCTACCCTGACTCGGGGAAACATTGATTAGAGAATTGTTTAGTTTTCATTTGTGTTTAGGCTTTCTAGTGTTTCTGTTGTTATGTCCAGCTTTCATCCGTGGTGGTCTGATAAGATACAAGGCTTTTAACTGTCTTAAATCTGTTGAGGCTTGCTTTGTGAGTGACTGTATGATCAATTTTGGAGAAGTAACCATGGGATGTTGAGAAGAAAGTATATTCTTTTGTATTTTGGTGAAATATTCTATAGATATCTGTCCAGTCAATTTATTTCATGTCTGTTAGTTTCATTATTCCTCTGTTTAATTTTTCTCTGGAGGACCTGTCAATTGATGGAAATGGGGTATTGATGTCTCCCACTATTAATTTGTGGTGTTCAATGTACAATTTAAACTTTAACAATGTTTCTTTTACAAATGTAGGTACCCTTGTATTTAGAGCATAGATGTTCAGAATTGAGATATTATCTTGGTAGATTGTTTTTCTTTGATGAGTATGAAATGTCCTTCCCTGTGTCTTTTGATCAATTGTGGTTGAAAGTCTATTCAATTAGACTTTAGATTCAATTAGATTTTAGAATGGCTACTCCAACTTGTTTATTGAGTTCACTCACTTGAAAAATGTTTCTCCACCCCTTTACTCTGTAGTAATATCTATGTTTATAGCTGAGGTTTGTTTCTTGTGTGCAGCAGAATGTTAGATCCTGTTTTCACATTTATTCTTTTAACCTCTTTGTGTTTACTGGGGAATTGAATCTATTGATGCTGAGAGGTAATAATAACCTATGATTTTTAATTCCTGTTATTTTGATGTTGGTTGTATTAGTGTGTGTGTGTGTGTGTGTGTGTGTGTGTGTGTGTGCATGCGCGCGCACATGCGCATGCTTCCCTTGTTGTTGCTGGTAAGGAATTACTTATTTCCTTTGTTTTCTTGGATATAATTATCTTTCTTGAGTTGCTGTTTTCCTTCTAGTATTTTCCATATGGCTGAATTTGTAGATAGATACTGTATAAATTTGGTTTTGTCTTGAAATATCTGTTTTCTCCGTTTATGATGGTTGGAAGTTTTGCTGGGTAGAGTAGTCTTGGTTGACATTTGTGGATTTTTAGAGGTCCAGTCACTTCTAGCTTCTAGAGTTGAATAGTTGGGTATAATTGAGATAGGTCTGATTTTATATGTTACCTGACCTTTTCCCATTGCCACTTTTAATAATCTTTCTTTGTAATGTAGTTTTTGTATTTTGATTATTATATGGCAGAGAATTTTCTTTTTCTGGTCCAGTCTAATTAGTGTTCTATAAGCTTCTTGTGTTTATGGGCATCTCTTTCTTTAGGTTGGGACAGTTTTCTTCTCTGATTTGCTTGAACATATTGTCTGGTTCCTGGAACTGGAAACTCTTCACCTTCTTCTATTCCTATCTTAGGAATAATTAATCTTAGGTTAGGTACTTTCATGATTTCCCAGATTTCCTGGAATTTATTTATTTATTTGTTGCTTCTTTAAAAGCTTTGATCATTTTATAAGGCTGGATTTAAGGTCATTTTCTTGTGCTTTGGTTGTATTGGGTTATCCAGGGCTTGTTGAGTAGTAGTTGAGCTATGTTCTGAAGGTGTCATTTTCCCCTGACTTTTGTTAATTGTGTTCTTTCAAGTAACTTTAGCTATCTAGATGGCTTTAGTCCCTGGATGTTCCTGTTGTAGTGGGTATTGGGAGGGACCTAACCTTGATAATGGTGGTTTCAGGGCTCTGATGGGTATCTTTGAACTGTATTTTTACAGATCAGCAGGTCGGATGAAGGTAGATGGAAAGATGGCAGAAGTATGGGAATCCAACAGGGATGGATATCAGGCTGCTCTGCGCAGCTGGGGCTACCCCAGAGGACTCAGTGGGAAAATGGGTGCAGAAAGGAAATATAGCCTCTATGGTCTGGATCCACAGGTCTGCTGAAGGTAGGTAGAGAGATGGCGTGATAATGAAGGTTTGTTTGGAATATCAAGCTGCTTAGAGTAGTTGGGGACTTAGTAGTCAGGGAAGATGAGTGGAGAAAGGCTATACATGTTTCTAAATTATGTTGTTGGCTATTTTGCCCATTAAATTTATGTAATTATTTTTTTGAGTGTAAATTATGCTTATATTGGATCTGCTTTATTGTTTCCCTTAACCAATGTCTTTTATCTTTAGCTATTCATTCATTTTTATTTTGTTTTATTGATTTTGTTAGACCTTCATCTATTCTAATTTTCACTGCTTCCAATTTAACAAAATAATTTTAATGAATACATAGATGGTATAACATCTTTCTATTTCTTAGTGTTAGAAAAAAAGACAGTTACATTTGAAAAATTTTGGCATGACCCAAGAAATTTGCATAAAATATCTCAGAATACCCTGTAAATCTGTATCTTAAAGACCTAAAAATAATAAAAATTTCTTTAACATTTAAAATTAATTTCTTTATATTGTCATATGTAGTTGTGACATGTTTGAAATATATTTTCAGTTGAATACTTCTATATAAAAAGATTATATTTAATAATATCCTTACTCAAAGTTACTCCTTCAATTTAGTAATTGAGAGTGTGTTATTACAGTTACCTTTTCTGGCCTTCATTGCAATGTCTACTGTTTTATGTTACATGCATTTGGAGCAAATGAATGCTGTTTGGCAAGATACCACTATCTTACTAAACATTTTCTTTTTATGTGAACTCTATTCATCAAGCCATCTAGCAGAACCTGAAATATTAACAAATGCCACAGCAATAAAAGATTGTGTTACTTTATTTTTCTTAGAATTTCTTTTGAAAAATAATGGAAACTAATTTTTTTTGAATCAGACTGTCTTCATTTTTATAGTTTTTAATTTTATTTTTTATTTTTTTAAACTAATAAAATTTATTTTGAAATATACAACTCAGTATTGATATTTTTAAGTGATTAAAATAATTTATAATAGATAGATGCCTCTTAAATATACATGATATCTTCTGAAGCTAAAAGTAATATGCATTCAACCAGTTTTTAAGATCTATTTGGAACATTAAACATGATAGAAGTATAACAAAAACTCATATGAAGTTCTCTATGAAAGGAAAATATTAAAAGTTCCTGATTAGGTAGAAACTGTTCTATCTCCAAAGGAGAATACTCAGTTTAACAATGTCTTCATAGAATGAATTGAGTAGTGTTCCTTCTGTCTCTATTTTGTGGAATAGTTTGAAGAGCATTGGTATTAGGTCTTCTTTGAAGGTCTGATACAATTCTGCAGTAAACCCATCTGGTCCTGGACTTTTTATGGTTTGGAGACTTTTAATGACTGCTTCTATTTCTTTAGGGGTTATGGTACTGTTTAGAAGGTTTATCAGATCCTGATTTAACTTTGGTACCTGGTATCTGGAAAATTGTCCATTCCATCCAAATTTTCCAGTTTTGTTGAATATAAGCTTTTGTAGTAGGATCTGATTATTTTTTAAATTTCCTTGGCTTCTATTGTTATATCTCCCTTTACATTTCTGATTTTGTTAATTTGGATACTGTCTCTGTACCCTCTAGTTAGTTTGGCTAAGGGTTTATCTAGTTTGTTGATTTTCTCAAAGAACGATCTCTTGATTTTCTTGGCTCTTTGTATAGTTCTTTTTGGTTCTACTTGTTTGATTTCAGCCATGAGTTTGATTATTTCCTGAAGTCTACTCCTCTTGGGTATATTTGCTTCTTTTTGTTCTAGAGCTTTTAGGTGTGCTGTTAAGCTGCTAGTGTTTGCTCTCTCCAGTTTCTTTTTGGAGGCACCCAGTGCTATGAGTTTTCCTTTTAGCACTGTTTTCATTATGTCCCATAAGTTTGGGTATGTTGTATCTTCATTTTTGTTAAATTCTAAAATGTCTTTAATTTCTTTCTTCGTTTCTTCCTTAACCAAGTTATTGAGCAGGGCATTGTTCAGATTCCATATATATGTGGGCTCCTGTTGCTTTTTTGTTATTGAAGACCAGCCTAAGTTCGTGGTAATCTGATAAGATGCATGGGATTATTTCAGTCTTCTTGTATCTCTTGAGGCCTGTTTTGTGACCGATTATATAGTGAATTTTGGAGAGGGTACCATGAGGTGCTGAGAAGATTTATTCTTTTGTTTTAGGATGACATGTTCTATAAATATCTATTTGGTCCATAACTTCTATTAGTTTCACTGTGTCTCTGTGTTTCCATGATCTGTGCATTGACGAGAGTGGGTGTGGAAGTCTCCCACTATTATTGTATGAAGTGCAATGTGTACTTTCGAGCTTTCATAGAATTTCTTTTATGAATGTGGGTGCCCTTGCATTTGGAGCACAGATGTTCAGAATTGAGAGTTCTTCTTGGTAGATTTTTCCTTTCATGAGTATGAAATATCCTTCCTTATCCTTTTTGATAACTTTTGGTTGAAAGTTGCTTTTATTCAATATTAGAATGGCTACTCCAGCATGTTTCTTGGGACCATTTGCTTGGAAAATTGTTTTCCAGCCTTTTACTCTGAGGTGCTGTCTCTGACATTGAGGTGCATTTCCTGCATGCAGCAAAATACTGGGTCCTATTTACATATCCAGTCTGTTAGCCTATTTATCTTTATTGGGGAATTGAGTCCATTGATGTTAAGAGATATTAAGGAATAGTGATTGTTGATTCCTGTTATTTTTATGTTTGTGTATCTATTTTCTATTGGGTGTGATGAAAGGAGATTACTTTCTTGCTTTTTCTAGGGTGTAGTTTCCCTCCTTGTATTGGAGTTTTCCATGTATTATCCTTTGTAGGGCTGGATTTGTGGAATTGCATTGTGTAAATTAGGTTTTGTCATGGAATATCTTGGTTTCTCCCTCTATGATAAATGAGAGTTTTGCTGGGCTGGCATTGTGTTCTCTTAGGGTCTGTATACCATCTGCCCAGAATCTTCTAGTTTTCATAGTTTCTGGTGAGAATTCTGGTGTAATTTTGATAGGTCTGCCTTTATATGTTACTTGACATTTTCCCTTACTGCTTTTAATATTCTTTCTTTGTTTTGTGCATTTGTTGTTTTGACTGTTATGTGACAGGAGGAATCCCTTTTCCGGTCCAGCCTATTTGGAGTTCTCTAGGCCTCTTTTATGTTCATGGGCATCTATTTCTTTAGGTTAGGGAAGTTTTCTTCCATAATTTTGTTGAAGATATTTACTGGCCTTCTAAGTGGGAATCTTCACCCTCTTCTATACCTTTTATTCTTAGGTTTGGTCTTCTCATTGTGTCCTGGATTTCCTGGATCTTTTGGGTTAGGAGCTTTTTGCATTTTTTCTGACTGTTGTATCAATGTTTTCTATGGTATATTCTGCCCATGAGATACTTTCTCTTGTATTCTGTTGGTGATGCTTGCATCTATGACTCCTGATCTCTTTCCTAGGTTTTCTATCTCCAGGGTTGTTTCTCTTTGTGATTTCTTTATTGTTTCTATTTCCATTTTTAGATCCTGATTGGTTTTATTCAATTCCTGCACCTGTTTGGTTGTGTTTTCATGCAAATCTTTAAGGGATTTTTGTGTTTCCTCTTTAAGGGCTTCAAGCTGTTGACCTGTGTTCTCCTGTATTTCTTTAAGGGAGACCATTATGGTAGGAGACCAGGTTCTGATGATACCAAGTACACTTGGTTTCTGTTGCTAATGTTCTTATCCTTTCCTCTTGCCATCTAGCTATTTCTAGTGTTAGCTGGTCTTGCTGTCTCTGACTGTGGTTTGTCTCTTGGGCAAGCCTGTGTGTTTAACTCCTGGGAGACCAGTTCTCTCGGGGAGGAATTTGGGTATGGACAGCTGTGGCACAGGCTCAAATCTGGGGTGCAGATGGAAACTGGAAGGATTCTGTTCCATTCTGCCCCTTGGTTCCTGTGTCCTGAGGGCTCTGGCAGGTCACTCTTGGGCAAGGAATTTGAGCAGGAGTGTCTCTGCACTCCTGGGAGACCAGTTCTTTCCTGGAGGTATTTGTGTATGGAGTGCTCCAGCACAGGATCAGTTCAGGGCTCAGATGGAAACCTGAAGTATCCTGTCCTAAGCTGTTCCTTGGTTACTGTAACCTGAGGTCTCTGGGAAGATTCCTCTGAGCAGAAGTGGGGGTCTTACCTGTGCTCACAGGCTTGTCAGCACTCCTGGCAGACTGGATCTCTCCGGAAGGTATATGGGTAAGGACCGCTGTGGCACAGATCAACTCAGGGTACAGACGAAAACCAGAAGCCTTTTCTAGTTGTTTTCTCAGAGAATGTCCAATCAATTTACAGTCATTCAGGACTTAACTTTTGAAATAAACCTTTCCCACTCCAAGGATGTGGTGATGTCTATGACCTTAAACACTTCGGAGTGGGGCTCACTGTCTGCTGCCACTTGAGGAACAGAGTGTCAGCCAGACTGCTTCCTCAGTTAAGGTTCTTTTAAACATTACAAGAAGATGAATCTTTTCAATTTTTATTATTTTCATGGAGAAAGTAGAATAATTTTTAAAGATAAATATCCATACTTGTTTCCATTTTAGCCTAAATATACTGCCAAAAGAATTTGTTATCATCCTAAGAGCCATGTGTATATGTCTAATGTAAGACATCTGAGAACTTTACAGCTAACAATTTTACATTGTCAGTAAGCTAGAACTCATTTTGTTTTTGTTGTTGAATTTGAAGCTGAGTTCCATATTTTGCTCAGATTTTACTCCAGCTTTTGGGCTAAAGTGGCTCCTGTGTCTGAGGAAAACAGGCACTTCTAATCATGCCTAGTTTTTATATGTTACTTATACATGAAAATAAGTTGGTTCAATTATGACATACAAAATGTACTTAAATGTAAATCATAAATGTATGCTTAATGTGTTTTATAGTGACTATAAACTGTTGTTCAGTTGAAAACTATCAGAAATAAAATATTTTGTAAATATGAATTATAAGCACTTGGGAAATTGCTCAGTTGGTAAAGTGCTTATTATGATAGCCCAAGACTTGAGGCCTACGGCAACCTCATAAAATGTTGAGCATGTTGGCATATGTATAATCTTGGCATTAGAGAGGTTCTGACAGGCAGTTTGAATCTTTGGAGTTCATTGGTAAGCCAATCTAGCCTAGTCATTGAACACTAAGTCTCAGTGCCCATGAAATCATAACACCCAAGGTTTTCCTGACCTCAAAACACAAGTGTACACAAATTCAGCACACAAACACACACACACACAAAGAAAGAGGAGGGGGAGAGATGAAGTGGAGAAAGAGAGAGAGAGGGAGAGAGAGAGAGAGAGAGGAAGGAAGGAAGGAAGAATTATGAAAGTCATTTAGAAAACACAAGGTCTAGCCAGATCCTCCGGGAGTGTCATGCCCAGTTTTGTGAGGAACCGCCAGGCTGCTTTCCAGAGTGGTTGTACCAGCTTGCAATGCAGTAAGGACACATGCTCCACTATGTTCATAGCAGCCTTATTTATAATAGCCAGAAGCTGGAAAGAACCCAGATGTCCCTCAACGGAGGAATGGATTCAGAAGATGTGGTATATTTACACAATGGAATACTACTCTGCAATTAAAAACAATGAACTCACGAAATTCCTAGGCAAATGGTCAGAACTTGAAAATATCATCCTTAGTGAGGTAACCCAATCACAAAAGAACACACATGGTATGCAGTCACTGATAAGGGGATATTAACCCAGAATCTCGGAATACCCTAGACACAATTCGCATATCAATAGATTTCCAAGAAGATGGAAGGAGAGACCCCTGGTCCTGGAAAGACTGGATGTAGGGGAATGCCAGGACAGAGAAGCGAGAGGGGGTTGAATGGGGAAAAGAGGGAGGGAAGGGAGCTTATGGGACTTTCGGGTAGGGAGGAAACGGGGAAGGGGAAATGATTTGGAATGTAAATATAAAAAATATATAGGAAATAAAAAAAATTAAAAAATAAAGAAAACACAAGGTCTTTTCTTTAAAAGAAATTCTTTTGGATGTCTTACTTTATAGCCAAAATAATACAAATTTATGAAGGCATATATTTGAAATTATAGTTTAAAATAAGGAATCAACACTGTATATTTATATTTGAATTGATTATGGCAAAGTATGCTACCTCATCAAAACTGAGCATAATTGAAAGACCTGATGTAAAACACATGTAATTTTCGTATGCTTAGCAAAGATTTAATGAAGTCTTGACTTCTCAACATGGACAACAAAAGTGCCTGTATAAAATGTGACAAAAAGACAGGAATAAATTTTCTTTCCCTTCTCTTCATGCTGAATTGCCTATAGAACAAGAATAAAAATCCAAGGGAAATATTTCTGTCCTCTGAATAAAGTAATTTTCAAGTCCTATGCTGTCCTGGAAATATAAATAAAGGCAGACCATGTAGAACAAGCTTCAGTGTGACCATATTAATAATTTGCAAAACAGTGGAAGAGTGCATAAATGCATACACCCTGCAATTCAGCCACTTCTCATTACTTACTACCATTTACTGAGCCTCAACCTTTAACATAATAAAACAGCTGTTAGATCATTTAAAGGAGTCTCACTGGAAATCCCTATGTAGTATTCCTTAAGTGTGAGAACTATAGGTACCTTCAGATGCTAGTGTTCAGCTTCTGCTTGGAACACTTAGCATATTTCTTTTTTCTTGACGGTTTGAAATGTGTGGGAACATGTGATCAGGGTTCTTTTTATATTCAAAATGGGTCAGCTTGTGTCTAGAAAGTGTCTTATTGTTATGATGTCACCACATCTCAAGATTTGTGACCTTTTGCACCATATGGATTCATGGTAGCCCACAACTCAGTTTGCAGGCCAGAGTGCTTTTGTACCCCCGCTAGGGGGAATCAAAGGCTTTTGGACTGGAATTTCAAGTACTGATAGATTTGGAAAAAGAAAAAGTAATTTTTATATATCCTAAGGACCGCCAGATGTCGCAAAGGCATCATTGATGAAGCTGGTTTTCTCCAAAATGTGGCTCTTATATAAGGAATACTATCATTGTGTTTGAGAGTTGCAGAGGCCATAACAGGTCAGTGAAATGTCCTTCAATCCTCTGATTTTCACATTCAAGAATGGGCCAAGATGAAAAGACAACCACATATCTGACATTGACATTACTACCATTTATACAACCAATTCAGTCTCCTCAGTCAGTGGGATCAGCAGGGCCTGTATAACTTTGAAAATCACAAAAACGATATAGTTTTTCTTTTTCTTTAAAAGTTAAGATTTGGAACCACAGCCTACCACTTTGCTTTAGCTGTAATTGGACTTGCACAGTGGAGGCATGAGAAAATTTTGAAGCAATCCCTCCCACATGAGTGTAAACCATTTTATGAGATGTACAAAATTATAATAATGAAAGAAGTGGTGCTGAGTGATTTCTGCTGAGCCAAACTGTACACATAAATTGGCAGTTTAACAAGTAGAACTTGGAAGCAAGCATTTAATGATTGATTTTTTTATTGAGACAGAACAAGCATGATAGTGAGTAAAGTGATTTTCCTTATTGAGAGAAAAATATAGTGTTTTTCAACATGTCTCTAGGATGAATGGAAGCCTTGTCAAAAAAAATGGAGCAACACATATCTTTTAAAAGGTGAATTAACATAAGTATATCACTTATTTTATGTTGCAAATTTTATACTTGTCAGTTTTATTCATAATGCCATAAAGTTTATGTCATAAAGGTAGGATTACTACATTTGTTATGTCCTTTAAAAACTCAGATATTAACTGCTTTGTAAGTAGATTATAAAATATATTCATGTATTCAATGCAGTGATAAAAATTAAGTTCAAAATATGTATTTATGTGTAGATCTTAGGCAAGTCCCTGATAATTTTAACTACTTGAAATACATTATTCAACAAGTAACTTGCTGTATATTTGTTTGTAATAGGTTCTGCCTGAGAATACAAGAACTGTCAAGACAAAAATAAGAAACATATATCATTCTAACTTAATTATAATCTATCAAAAACATTTCCATTGTCTATGTTACAGGATGGTATAGAAACATTCTTGTAAAGTCAATTGTAAACTAAAGTTAATTGAGATTTGCTGAAGTTAACTGAGGTCATTCATACATAGATTTATACTGCTTAAATAACATACATACATATCAATATGTATATATACATACCATCTGACTTAAATCTTATCTTTTCTCTGACTCATTTACAACCACATATGTGAAAAATTTATGTGATAAATATGAATTTGTTTATAGAAAGTCAGGAGGATGGGAGATGGGATAGGAGCTTTTGGGGGGATCAGGAAATGTAAATAAAGAAAATATCCAATAAAAGATGATTATACATTTTTCTACTTGTGTTTTCTAGCTATAATTTTTAATTCTAGTTAGTTGTGGACATATGATTTCTTTTGTATTAAAATACATTGCAACCTAGGAGGACATAGTCATGCTGTTTTTCTGGGTTTAGACAGTAGACATCCTATGAATCCATGGCTTCTGTTACATTTGATTGTGTATATCATGGATCGATGTTCTATGTGAAAGATTATCTGTATTTTATTTTAAGACTTTATGTATATTTAACCTTTAATTTGACTAGCAGGTTGTATGATTTACATAAAAAATAGATCAGCTCTGCATTCACAGAATGCTGTTGTTATGCCATAATCAATCATCTCTAAATGTTAATGGTGTTAAGGAGCAATGAGAGCATATGTCTTCTATCTGCAGGCCTGTGGATTTGTGGCATTACTTGAAGTGTCTACTTGCATTAGATCATGACCTTTCTCTATGGTTAAGGACTAGAATTTTTGAATGGTAGATATCATTATAATGAAGTTCGGGAATTAGGTAAGTGTAAGTACTTCAGACACAATTATTGCCTAATTAATAGGTACCTTGATGCCCATGCCATTCCTGTGAGGAAGGTATAATAGACTAGACAGCATGCCAATGAGAGAGCTGAGATTTTGTCTCATTTTCTTTTCACTATGTTGCAATAAAATATGGCTTTCCTTGGTGTTATCCTAATTGCAATATGCTCACAATTCCTCAATGAAATAAAAAGTCAACATGTAAAAGGCAGAAGTAATGGGAAAATTAGATTTCAATGGTAAAAAGCTTATACTGTAACAAAGCTGTGTAGCTGCTTCATCATATCTTTAAAAATGATTGCAATAAAGAATATTTATTGCTATGTAATTGTAGGATTTATATTTAAGTGCAAATTTTAATTATCAGGAAACAGCATCCTTTTTATTTGAAAGAAGAACATACTAAATCATAGCAGATTTGGTTATTGGAACTATGATATTGTTACCTTGCTTGAAACACATGGTCTCTCCTGATATACAAGGAAAAAACTGAATCCATTTCAATAAATTAATAGGGATGAGAATCCCAATCCATCCTTCTTTTCAAAGGTTCACATACATTGTAATGAGATGCATTAGGAGTTTTCTTCACTTGAAATCCAAATGAGACCCATTTTGGCTCACACCCTTGACAGTCTCTTTTATATGCGTTGCTGTCTCCTGTTCATGTGTGGGCCTGGTAAAATGCTTCCTTTGTGAGATGCACAGAGACAATATAATGCCACGAAAGACGAAGGTGTCAAAACACAAAGTTAGAGGCAATCTAATCAATGCCTCCTGATTTAGCCTTTGAAGGCTCTCTTCATTAAAACCCTTTAATGCTGAGGCTTATCTTGAGGTAGAGCTATTACTTAATATTTTTCAGTGTCATTCTTTGGACAGTCATTTGTACCTTTTAAATGTATTTTCACTATTCATTGTTTAGTAAATTGGATGTCTTGTTAGCAGGGTGGTGGTATGAATGACTTGCATCAAAATGATTGAAGGTAATACTGTACAAATTCTTGGTAAAATTTTTCCCTACACTTTAATCCTCACCTTTCACTTCAACAAAATAAAATCTTAATTTATTTTCCTTCTAAGTATCAGGTATAGGATATGCCAATTTACATACCAGAACAGGACCTTTATATACTTTTCTATATCCAAAGATCTGCTTGTAAATCTAAAATTAATTCAAGGCAATTAAAATTTCTACTTAATAGGAATTTCTTTCCATTTCACTAAGTGTACCTTTCAAGTTAATTTTCTTTTTGTTTTGAGTGTTTGAGAAAAGATATGTGAATCACTCTAATCCTCTAAATTTTCTGTATTTGGTCTTTGTTTCTTCGTGAGTATATTGGGGATACCAAGATATGGGAGGCATAACCCCAAACTAATTCTAGGCAGGTTTCTGAACTTAGGAATTTTTGCCATAAACGAAATTCTTGAAAATATTGAAAGTTTTTTATATCCTTTCCAATGTGTGAACAAAAGCATATGAAGTGGTTTTGAATCTTGAGTTGTCTAGACCCTTCCCCCAGCAGCATGTTCACATAATAAATAAGAAGCTTATCATTTTGTACATTTCTTCAGTATGAGGATCAGATTGTATCATATGTGGAAACACATAGAAAAGCATTTTGTTAATATTGTGCATGTGTCTGTACTTAGATTCAGACATTACAGATATGATATGTGTTGAAAGACCATATATATACAACAGTACACACGCTTTAGATTTTTTTGTGTAGTCACAAAATTTGTAACACTTCCTGTAAACAGATATAACAAACACATGAGCTTTGATAAAAGCAGTCACAAAGGCATAAAATAAATTCTAAGAAATCAGCATATAAAGCTAATTTGTTTTTTAATATGCCCAGCTTAAGCAGAAGAAAAAAATCACAAAAGGCTGTTACTCCCCTTTCCACCTCAATCTATGGTTATCAGGAAAGATAAATAATATCTAAAAATGAGGAAAATAGAAAAGTATAAACATCACAGAATTTATTCTCAGGTTATCTTGAAAATGGAAAAGAATTCAAGTAACTTTGACCTGATTTTGAAATGAGTACTGTGGTGACTACAGCTGCTCTAGCCTAGTAATTATTTGTGATAGGTTGTTTTTTAGTCCCATATGTATAGAAGCTCCAGGCCCAACTATCTCATTTGCTGGCACACAGATTCTTCCAGGTGCTGAAAATTAAATTTTAATATATTATTTAAATATTAAGAGAATTACTGCTTCAGTAATTTTACTGCTACAGCTGGAACACAAAGCTTGCCTGTAGAATGCAGAGCATTGGACAATCTAATGTATAGATGTTTATAGTGATTTTATTTTATTGTTTTTTATTTTCTAATTTTTTTTAATTTACATTCAAAATCATTTCCCCTTTCCCGTTTCCTCCCTCCCCGAAAGTCCCATAAACCCCTTCCCTCCCTCTTTTCCCCATTCAACCCCCTCTCGCTTCTCTGTCCTGGCATTCCCCTACATCCAGGCTTTCCAGGACCAGGGGTCTCTCCTTCCATCTTCTTGGAAATCTATTGATATGTGAATTGTGTCTAGGGTATTCCAGGATTCTAGGTTAATATCCCCTTATCAGTGACTGCATACCATGTATGTTCTTTTGTGATTGGGTTACCTCACTAAGGATGATAGTTTCAAGTTCTGACCATTTGCCTAGGAATTTCGTGAGTTCATTGTTTTTAATTGCAGAGTGGTATTCCATTGTGTAAATATACCACATCTTCTGAATCCATTCCTCCATTGAGGGACATCTGGGTTCTTTCCAGCTTCTGGCTATTATAAATAAGGCTGCTATGAACATAGTGGAGCATGTGTCCTTATTACATGCAGGTAAAGCCTCTGGGTATATGCCCAGGAGTGGTATAGCCGGATCCTCCGGGAGTGTCATGCCCAGTTTTCTGAGGAACCCCCCAGACTGCTTTCCAGAGTGGTTGTACCAGCTTGCAATTCCACCAGCAGTGGAGGAGTGTTCCTCTTTCTCCACATCCTCACCAACAACTGTTGGCTCCTGTGTTTTTGATCTTAGCCATTCTGACTGGTGTGAGATGGAATCTCAGGGTTGTTTTGATTTGCATTTCCCTAATGACTAATGATGATAAACATCTCTTTAGGTGCTTCTCAGGCATTCGATATTCTTCATGTGAGAACTCTTTGTTTAGCTCTGTACCCCATTTTTAATAGGGTTACTTGGCTCTCTGGAGTTTAACTTCTTGAGTTCTTTGTATATATTGGATATTAGCCCTCTCTCTGTCAGATGTAGGGTTGGTAAAGATCATTTCCCAGTTAGTTGGTTGCCGCTTTGTCTTTTTGACAGTGTCTTTTGCCTTACAGAAACTTTGTAATTTTATGAGGTCCCATTTGTCAATTAGAGCATAAGCTATGGAGTTCTATTCAGGAAATTCTCCCCTGTGCCCATATGTTCAAGGTTCTGACCTAGTTTCCTTTCTATTAGTTTCAGTGCATCTGGTTTTATGTGGAAGTCCTTGATCCACTTGGAATTGAGCTTAGTGCAAGGAGATAAGAATGGGTCAATTTGCATTCTTCTGCATGTTGACCTCCAGTTGAGCCAGCACCATTTGTTGAAAAGGCTATCTTTTTTCCACTGGATGGTTTTAGCTCCTCTGTCAAAGATCAAGTGTTTATAGTGATTTTAAAACAGTATTAGTTTATACATTTAATGGATGAGTACTATAATTGCCAAGTATATTATATGCAGGTACCCTTGGCTTAGTTTCTAGCCATTTTGGTATTATTTTCGTTAGTACGATAAATTATTAATCGGTTTTATTGGGTTGTCTTGCTAAAAAAGACACAATGATAGGAATGATAGAAAAATTTAAGATATTAAACTCGCATACCTTTACATGTTTGTATTATTCTGTGCTGAGTTTTGATATCTAGTTATTTTTGTTCATTCATTTCTTCTTTCCAATAAGAATAATCTCCAAGTTGTTGAAAATCAGGGGTGAAATTAATAATAATTTAATTTTGGAGATACTCAAAGCAGGATTCATCACTAGCATGTCTTTTAGATTTTCAGCCTGTTCAAATTACGTAAAAACAATTTATGTCCCACAACGGAGGAATGGATACAGAAAATGTGGTATATTTACACAATGGAATACTACTCAACTATTAAAAACAATGAATTCATGAAATTCTTAGGCAAATGGGTGGAAATGGAAAATATCATCCTAAGTGAGGTAGCGCAATCACAAAAGAACACAAATGGTATGCACTCACTGATAAGTGGATATTAGCCCAGAAGCTTGGAATACCCCAGACAAAATTCACATGTCAAATGATGCCCAAGAAGGAAGAACAAAGTATGGATACTCTGGTCCTTCTTAGAAGGAGGAACAAAGTACCCACAGAAGGAGATACAGAGACAAATTATGGAGCAGAGTCTGAGGGAAAGACCATCCAGAGACTACCCCACCTAGTGATCCATCCCATATAGTTACAAAACCCAGACACTATTATCTATGGATGCCCACAAGTACTTGCTGACCGAAACTGGATATAGCTGTTACCTAGGAGACTCTGCTAGGGCATGACAAATACAGAAGGGGACACTCTCAGACAGCCATTGAATTGAGCACAGCGTCCCCAGGGGAGCTGTGAAAGGGACCCAAGGAATTGAAGGGGTTTGCAGCACCATAGGAGGAACAATGATATGAGCCACCCAGTACTCCCAGAACTCCCAGGGACAAAAATATCAACCAGATATTCACATGGAGTTACCCATGGATCAAGATGCATAGGCAGCAGAGGATGGCTGTGTTGCACATCAAAGGGAGAAGAGGCTGCTCGTCCTGGAAAGGCTAGATGCAGCAGTGTAGGGGAATGCCAGGAGAGAGAAGTGGGAGGGGGTTGATTGGGGAACAGGGCGAGGGGAGATAGCTTATGGAATTTTCGGGGAAAGGGGACTAGGAAAGTGGAAATCATTTGAAATGTAAATAAAGAATATATCAAAAAAAAAAAAGAATTTAAGCAATACTAAGATGCCCATTGTTTGCTTAGGATTCTTAGTAGTTAGTCTAGAATTCATAGGTTATGATCATTTGTAACAATGTCCTGTGATTTTTTTTAAAGCTTTTTTTCTAGGAAGTGCATATGATATCATTTCATGACAATTATGATTATCTACCCAGGAGTCAGACTAATTTGGTTGAAATCTCAGTTCTAGTATCTGGAAAGTTGTGTATATTTATTGACAGCCAACCTTTCAATATCTCTACTTTCTGACCTATAAAATGAAGCAGATTTGTGATATTGTTTTAGTGATGGGGTTATTAAATAAATGAATCCAAATGGTACCTGGCACAAAGACAGTACTCTGTAGATGTTGGGAATTTGATCACTCATAGTTGCATAATGGCCATGATAAAGTGTGAGTACGTGGGATAGTGTGAGTTCATTGGAATGTGATTATATGATATAGTGTGACTACATGAGATAGTGTGAGTATATAGGATAGTGTGAATACTCGAATACTATGATTGCATGGAATAGTGTTGAAGTGTGATGGAGTGTGAGTACATGGGATAGTGTGAGTATACAGGATAGTGTGAATACTGGACTAGCGTTTCTTCATGGGATAGTGTGAGTACATAATGTGGTATGAGTATATAGGACAGTGTGAGTACAGGAACAGTGTGTTACATGGACAGTGTGAGCACATGATGTAGTGTTGAGTACATGAGGTAAGTAAATAAATTTCACTTTTATAATTTTTGAAAGATTTTTGTACTTTTTCAAACCTGCTACTCTTAGACAGTTGTCTTATTTAACTCATTAACTTAAATAAACTCTTAACCCTTACATTTGCTACTTGAAATAATATATAGTTTAGTTCATAACTCCAAATATAGTGTGAAAAACTATAAGACAAACTGTCAAATGGTGAAATATTTGACAAAATCTTATGAGGAAGAGTTACATAATTGCTTCTTAAATCACAGAGCACATTTCAAAAGTATGAATATAGAATTTGTCAGCCTTTTCATTTTTTCTTCTCCTAGAGCACAATTCTAGAAAGTACTCACTTTGAAGTCTTAACTGCTTTTGGAAAAGCCTAACTGGCTTTAAAAATCACTGTATGAAACACAAGTGTGCAAATTAAATCTGGAATTTAAAGTCTAGATACAGTAATACCGTTTTGTTGTAAAGAATGCTTTTTATGTATCAGTGTGAGTGACAATTTTGTTCCGTCATAAAAAAATGAATGGTTTGGAATGTCAAAGTCAGTCAAAATGAGTAATTAAAGTATATGCTGAGCACCTTCTATTAGGAATGGATGGGAGATGGGTGTTTACAGAGCAAGTTGGATAACCTATTTGTCTTCATAAAATTAATAGTCAGAAGAACTCAGAAATGTTAATATAATATCAGGTAGTAATAAAACGTATGAAATAAAGCACAGCATAGAAGGGCATGGTGTGTGTGTGTGTGTGTGAATGTGTGTGTGAGTGTGTGTGTCGGTGTGTGTCTATGTGCATTTGTGCACATATGCATGCACTTATGCACACATGCATGTGTTTGTGTGTGTGTATGTGTATAAATGGGTTATTTAAAACAGAGTAACCAGGA
Source organism: Tokudaia tokunoshimensis (assembly GCA_036184795.1). Taxonomy (NCBI): domain Eukaryota; kingdom Metazoa; phylum Chordata; class Mammalia; order Rodentia; family Muridae; genus Tokudaia; species Tokudaia tokunoshimensis. Next base: position 4,579,569 of record BTHU01000009.1, read on the forward strand.
AAGGCATCCATGAGCAAATGTGTAACATCAAAAGCAAGTCTCTGAAAATCAGTTTCAGGTAGCTTTTTAATTGTCTAATTATGACTAAGCTCTAGTGAGAGGAGAGAAGGTAAGGATACAAGAGGAAAGATTCCACATGTAACTGACTTTCTGTGATAAGAACTCTGTAAAAGAGTATTATGCCAGAAGGGATGTACTCAGTCTTGCATTTCTTTTATTTTTTTAATTAGATATTTTCTTTATTTACATTTCAAATGTTATCCTCTTTCCTGGTTTCCCCTCCAAAAACACCCTATCTCCTCCTCCCTCCCCCTGTTCACCAACCCACCCACTCTGGCTTCCCTGTCCTGGTATTCCCCTACACTAGGGAATGGAGCTTTCACAGGACCAATCGCCTCCCATTGATGTCCAACAAAGCCATCCTCTGCTGCATATGCAGCTGGAGCCATGAGTCCCTCCATGTGTACCCTTTAATTGGTGGTTTAGTCCCTGGGAGCTCTGGGTGTATTGGTTGGTTGATATTGTGAGGTAACCCAATTACAAAAGAATGCACATAGTATGCACTCACTGATAAGTCGATATTCGCCCAGAAGCTTGGAATACCCAAGATACAATTCACAGACCACATGAAGCTCAAGAAAAAGGAAAACCTAAGTGTGGATACTTTGGTCCTTCTTAGAAGGGGGAACAAAATATTCATGGGAGGAAATACAGAGACAAAGTGTGGAGCAGAGACTGAAGAAAAGGCCATCCAGAGACTGCCACACCTGTAGATCCATTCCATATAGTTACCAAACCCAGACACTATTGTGGATACCCACAAGTGCTTGCTGACAGGAGCCTGATATAGTTGTCCCCTGAGAGGCTCTGCCAGTGCCTGACAAATACAGAGGTTGATGCTCATAGCCAACCATTGAACTGAGCACAGGGTCCCCAGTGGAAGAGCTAGAGAAAGGACTGAAGGAGCTGAAGGAGGTTGAAGCCCCATAGGAGGAACAACAATATGAACCAAGCAGTACCCCAGAGCTCCCACAGACTTGCATATTTAACACTGTCTCTAATCTCAAAGAAGAACAGGCTCAAGGGTATGAAGAGTGGAAATAGAAGGTTGAAGATAGCCATTATCTCAGCTGGAATTGGGTTGATGTTAGTTGGTTAGTTGTGCATCTCTATTGACAATATTGAGGTAAACAATGTAAAATACACAGCTCAGTTGGGTGGGAGGATTATGAAGAGAAAGGTATGAAGCAGAAAAGGAGGGATTTCTCATGATCTCAGCTTAGCTATGAGGATAATCATGATTTGTAGAGACCAGGAACCTGGAAGAGTATTGTGATGGTGGTGGGACAGGAACTATCTTTTGAAGATAGTGCTCTTTATATGGCTTTAAGGCAGCAAAAGTGAATGGAACAGGAGTCTGAACTGGAGACAGTGGACTAAAGCTTAGGGACGTTAACAGCTAGAAGCTTGGAGCAGGACATTGGGAAAGCATTGTCAGCGACTAGAAAGCAAGCCAAGAGAAGGTGGTACCAGGAGAGGCTCTCAGGAATGGAAGGGGTGATGACATACAGGGTTGCATCTTCAAGCCCCCCTTATATCCCTCACCTTCTTCACTATAAGCACAGACATTCTCTGGCTTCAGGGATTGTTTTCTTCTGGTTTTCTTTATATTCTGATTCCACATGTGAACCTGACATCACCATCTGCGGACATGCACCGTTTTTTTCTCCGGTTTTCCTGTGGTATTTCTCCCATCTCTCTGAGTTGACTCAGGAGTGATTCTTCATAGCTTTGTGAGAACTCACAGAGAAACATAGAGATGGAAGCACACTCTCAAGTCACTGATCTTTTCTTTCCAGTGTCCCCTAGATTGTCTAGGTTCATCTAGTTCCTCACACAAATCCCAGCCTGAGATTTTTTATATTTAATTTTATTGTTAATAGTAACTGTTGACTTTCATATACATACCAGATGATGGAGGTGGTGGTAGTGGTTGTGATAATGATTATGGCAAAAATAATATATGTAGCTCACCATCACTCTGTCTGTTCCTGATCTCTTAAAAGTGTTTTCCTCTTAAAGTAAAGAAGTTTGTGTCTGTCCTCTCAGAGTTCAGCCTTCCTTATTACAATTCTCTATCCATTGGGGGAGGAGCTTGGAATCATTTTCCTGGGTTTATCAAAGGCAAATTTGTATTTTCTATAGGTAATTTTTCCCCACGTACATTTATTAATTTTGTGATAAACTATGTTTCAGATGTACTTTTGAAGGAGTTTGGGTTCATCATGCCATATTAATGTCATTTCAGTGATAGAATGTATTCTAAGTTCTTAAGAAGTAATTTACTAGGTAAATTTTAGGATATAATCTGTTTATAACTGTGAAATAGTTTTAAGAATTTATAACTATCTTTTGTAACTATATCTATCTTATAATCAGATGTAGTCATAAATGTTTATATATCATTGAGAATAGACAAAATTACTAATAATGAGTCTATATTTCAATTCCCAAAAATGAATAAAGCTAGGTATTTGTAGCCAAATAAATTTTATATTTCCTTTTTCATTATAATTTATTGAATAGTAGGATAGTTAACTTTTCACTGTATAATTAATTTCTCTTAACATTTTGAATCAGAATATCCAAAAATATATTCCTTTATAGAAAAAAGTGCTACATAGAAATTTTAAGTTCAATATTTTATAAGAAAGATTTTTATAAGTTTTCATGAAGAATCAATGTGGTTTTAAAAATGAATGTTTCAGATTTAAGATTGAAACATCAGACTGAGTGCTGTAAAACTCAATTAGCATGGTGGGTAAGGATAATTTGAAGGTTTTTATGGAGAAATGATACTGACATAGAAAAGTCAGTGTTTGTCATCATAAGTTTTAAAACGTGGAGAGTGCACATTCAACCCAGTCCATGTTTTAGAAGCACATTCTTGTTTGTTCTCATGTTTCTGCTGCACAGTCACTATGAGGGGTTCACAATGTAACCCCCATTTTGCAGATGAAGATGTTACAGCTTAGGAAGGTCACTTAAGGTCTGGATACTATTGAGAAATGTCTGACCCTGTCATTCTGACTCCAAATCTAGGTTTCTTCCCCCTGCCCCACATTGCCTTCAAGTTATATCCCTGTTGTTGTGGGACACAGCATAGATGTCAGGAACCATATGCTTTTAGCTTTCATTCTGCCTTGCTGGACACTTAATGGAGCTGATTTTTGCCTCGGTGCTAAGTTATTGACCCACTCTATATTTGGAGATATGTGAAGTGAAAGGGACAAACGGAAACTTTCTCTGCATTTCTCAAATATTTTCAACATTAAAAGCAAGCCCTCTCCAACATGACAGTCTGGAGTTATGCTGAGCAGTGTGTGTAGTCACTTCTCGATGCTCACATCTGGGAAATGGTCACAGCCTTGAAGACAGGAAGGATTTTCAGGGCTTTTCTGGTGGGACAAAAAACCCTCTCCATTCATTTCCTCCCCACCCAGGATTATAAGTCTTGGTTCCTGAGAGAGA